>JZKD02S0556566.1:172911-183565 GCA_000966675.3 Picea glauca | reverse complement strand
TAGCAATTTAATAATAGGGAAAGCCATTAAAACCTATAAGAGAATTTAGGGACACCTAGAAGGTGGGTGAGGGAAATAAAGATAATTAATTAATTATAGATATTAAATTATGGAGGAATGTAGGGGATGGGGGACACTTGTACGGAGAGGAATTTTTAGGAATTTATTTCTAAAACTTTAATGAAATGAGATTTTAGGAAAGAAAGAAAGTTTGAAACTCTATATAATGAAGGAAGGAGAAGGATGAAGGATCTTATTCTAATTGTGTAACGTTATGCTGCAGAAATATCTACTTGACTGACTTAAATTGTGGGAGTTGGGATACCCTACTCGGTGAGGAGTGGTAGCTCAACCTTACGAGGTGAGATGGGAGTTAGTCGAAATTTCTGCATAGTGAGTGTGTGGCCCCTTTGCAGCTCGGGGGGCTAAGGGGGAAGAAGAGTACCCCTAGCATTGGCTGGGAAGTACCGATGAAGTCTCAACGGTTGACGAGCGGGAGTTGCATGGAGCACACGAGACATCATTCAAAGCAAGCGATCAGGCAATGGTATGCTCTCTTCATTTTTGTATGGTAGAATGTATTAGGACTTATGCTTGGATCTGCTTATTTAATGGAAAAGTAAAATGTTTTTTTTTTTTTTAAATTGGTGACTGAAACTTTCTTTAGCCTAGCTCGATGGTTGTTGACTCCCATGGCCTTTGTTTTCCCACATGTCTTGACCACCTTGCTGTGTTGATTGTGACCTTCATGGTTGTTTAACCTTTATCCCTAGATCACCAGTCCTCACCTAACCAATCAGCCAGAAGCCTTATCTATGGTCGTCGCCTTAGCGTTAAAAGACCTATGGATCTCAACGCCCTATTTTTTTGTGCAAGGATGATGAGAAAAGGACGAACCTGTTAGTCGGCTACCCTTGATGTTTGTCCCTAGTTGATTGTTGATTCCACCTTCTAAAAACAACCTCTGCGTATGGATTATCTTGTGTCCTGGTTGGTTTTCTCTATGCCTTGACTGATAGAAACCCCGACAATCATTCCATGACCTTTCCCACCGAATCCTTGCGTTCTCTTACTATTGTCTGTGTTGTATTGGGGTTAGAGCATTGGAAGCACGAATTGATTTCCGGTCTGCAAATTTTTTACTATTCTGGCAATGGAAAAAAAAAAACGAATTGATTTCAGGTTTGCATTTTATATTGGTGTTCGGGAGATGAAAAATGTTTTTGTATTCCTGCCTTCATTGTATTGGTACTCTGGCAATGGTAAGAATGTTTGATTTCCTATCTGCATTTTATATTGGTGTCTAGGAGATGAAAACCGTTTTTGTATTCCTGTCTGCATTGTATTGGTACTCTGGCAATGGGAAGAACGTTTGATTTCCTATCTGCATTTTATATTGGTGTCCAGGAGATGAAAAATATTTTTTTGTATTCCTGTCTGCGTGGCATTGGTATCCTGGCAATGGAAAATAAATTCATATCCATGTCTGCATTTTGCCAGCGTTTTTCCCTTTTAAATGATGTTGGCAACATGGAGTTCCTTCTGGTGTGTTTTGGGAACATCATTTTGCATATTTTAATTACGAATAGCCATGAATGCCCTTCTGGTGTGTCGCTATACATGTTTTTCCCTTTTAAAATGATACTGTGATAGATGATTAATTACCCACGATTTTTCCATTCAAAAACATGGCCAAGATTGTGGTTAAATGCTCATGAATTGCCATTCAAAATGTGATTGAGACCATTGTTTAATTCTTACGTTTTTCCATTCAAAACATGTCTGAGACCATTGTTTAATGCTCACGAATTACCATTCAAAACATGTATGAGATCGTTGTTTAAATGCTCACATTTTTCCATTCAAAACATGTCTGAGACCATTGTTTAATGCTCAGGATTTTACCATTCAAAACATGTATGAGACCATTGTTAAATGCTCACGATTTTACTATTCAAAACATGTCTGAGATCGTTGTTTAAATGCTCACATTTTCCTATTCAAAACCTGTCTGAGACCATTGTTTAATGCCCATGATTATTGCCTTTAAAAGTTAACTTTGTTTGTTGTTTAAATACCCATGATTTTGCCTTTAGAATGTTGTCAGAGCTTGCTATAATTACCCATGATTTTTCATTTAGAATGTTGCCAGATCTTGCTGTAATTACCCTTGATTTTTGCATTTAGAATGTTGGTTGAGCTTGCTGGAATGACCACGAATTTATGAGAACCATTGCTATAGTTAATTGGCTTGTTAATTGCAATGTTAAATTCTATATTAATTTCCTTACTAAATGCCAGAACAATTGCTACAACACTGTGAATGGTCAGCAAATTCCTACTTATTGATTAAATGCCGTAGCAAGTTAAATGGTTAACAATTATGTAAATTGCCTTGTTTTTGTGCTATTAATCGTTATGTTAACCATCGTATAAATTTCCTTGCTACTGTTATATTAATTTTTATGTTAATTAACATGATAATCACCTTGTTAGTGCTATAATACTTGTTATGAAAATAGTCATGCAAACTACCCTGTTATTGCTCAATTAATTGATTATGTTAATCATTATGTTAAATGCATTGTTAACTATTGTAATAAATTGTTATGTAATAGATATGTAATTACCTTGTTGATTTGCTACAACAATGTTATTAGCTGGCAGTTTCCTCCTCGATGATAATAAACATCTAGTGTGGTTAGTTCAGTCATTATATTTAGACTAATGTTGAGGTTTAACTATTCATAAGTGCTATAGGTAGTATTCCACTATAAGAATGTTAATGTTGTTATTAAAGTTTATGGTTAGTTGGATTTATAGATGTCGCCTGATTGGTAACCCACAATCGCTAAATTTGAGTCATAATTCATGTTAAGTTCGGTGGGTAACTCGTTGACTAATGGAATTTAGACTGGTTAATTGATCTGTAATTAACGCTAATGTAAGTCATAGATAACGACCTTTTAACCTTGATTAATGGTTGTTGTTTAATATTAATTAATGTTTGTACGTGGTTTTGTAAACGTTCAATGTGATTGGTTTTGCTCACTGTAAGGGTTCTAGTTACTTGTGTAATTAATTTTGAGTTGTTAGGATGATTGTCCTTAGCTTAGTAGGCTTGGTCTGCTTATGTCGGACGAGATGTAGACACCTCCTTGTTCCTCAGAACAGTCGCTAGCCCTAAGACCTTAAATGGTCAAAATCAATGGGAACCTGGGCTTGAGCATTGCTTATGTGTCGTGGAGGTCCTAGCCATTGCAGACTAGGATGGGCGGGTAGTCATTGTTATTTTCTCTCGATTGAATGTCGTACATTACTTCCAGGTGCTTGATGTGATTTAATGTTAGGCTTCTATGTTGTTGTTACGTGAGTTTCATGCATTGTGTTGTCGTCATGTTGCGATCTTGAGTATAATGTCATTATTACCTTCCTACGCACACACTAAAAAAAAATAAAAAAAATTAAGGGTGCTTTTACCATTTGTACATCGTAGGAGTCGTACCATATGGGGATATTACACTTTCATGGTTTCTCTCACTTGCTAGGACTTTCTCATGTGGTTGTCTCTAGAATGAATAAGATAGCAACCAAATTTTCTCACTTGCTTGGCTTTTCTTAAATGTTTAGAGCTAAAGGGTTTTAGATAAAAACGGAACTGGATAATTAGCTAACAATTTGTACCTTTTCTAATGAGACATAGCCAAAATATGGTTAATCAAGTTTGGCCTAAACCATACTGAAATCATTGTATTCAATTTGTGCCTTTTCTGATAAAACATGGATTCAAAACCCAAACTATTAATTAGCTAACAATTTGTGCCTTTTCTGATGAGACATGGATTCAAAACCCCAAATACACATACATCATACATGGATTCAAAACCCAAATACACAAACATCATGCAATTTGAACATTTCCACTTCATCATTCTAGTGATTGAAAAATGAAACTTGCATCCTTAAAAAAAAACCTTCAAAACAACCAAAACGTTGGCTTTTATACTACGCTGATAAATTCTGTTTTGAATGTGTTTATACCAAGGTGATAAATCCAGTTTCAAATGTAATTATGAAGAGAACCAAAAAAAATTCAGAACAAAGACTGTAATACACAAATTCAGAACAAAGACTGTAAAAAAAATCAGAACAAAGATTGTAATACAGTAATACACAAATTTTTATTAATTAGAAAAAATGTACAAAGACTGTAAAAATACAGAGTGAAAGACTCTCTATAATGGTGGCATCTTATCTCTGAGAAGAGATGTGTCCGCTACTCGCATTCACGCGAAGATGATTTTACAATGAGGATCGAAAGGCATTTTTATCATAAATAAAATCCAAAAACCTAACTCCGGAAGATGAAAATCCAACAATTTTGTGGACCCCTTTTTGGGTAGTTTGGTGTATCAACTTCCCCGGGGCATAACTTTGGCATGTGATCTTTGTTTTGGGTGCATGATAGCTCATTGGAAATCTATTTTCGAAGAGATTCATTTTGCGGGCACAATCAGAGCCTTTGGATTTCAATGAGAAGCTTAATCCTGAAAAACATTCATTTAGGCCTTCAAAATGGCCTCGAAAGTTAAAAACCGCTAAAAATAGTAAATTACCAAAACTACCAGAAAATTGTTTTGAGCCAGTTGGAAAAGGTGGGTGGTCATAGATATCCACCTGGATCAATCCTCTCTCCTTAGGAAGAAATGGTATCCATTGCGTTGAGTTCCCGAGGGAGAGGGAAAAGCATTTGTTGAATCTTCATCTTGATGAGTTGTGTGCCTTGTTGGAGAATTTTCACTTCTTAGCTTGTTGAAGGTTGACACAAACCTATGGTTGGAAGGGTTGGACATTTTAACTAGTTTGAATACATGAGACTCCTGTGTGAAGAAGAAATATTTACACTTTGTTGCAATCTTGTCGACCTGTTTCTGTTGGATAGAAGGTGCTTAGGCCAAGGCTGTAGTGGTTGTAGTATCCTTCTGTTCACTTTTTGAATAGATTGTGAAGAAGCTGAATTTTGTACTATGAGATACTAACTTGCAACATTGTTTAGGTGGGACAATAGTTGGAAGTACTTCTTGTATCTTATAGAGATGACCCCCCAAAGTAATAATGACACTACGGGGTCAAGAGTCATATATAGCATGGCACTTCCACATATATGGTTGGCCCAAGAGAACATCACAGACATCCAGCGGGGAAAAATCACATAATACCTCATCCTTGAAGGGTTGGATGCCATATGACAATCGACACTGTTGGATGACAGAAATATCTTTTTATTGGCGAAGCCACCTAATGTTGTATGGTTACGGGTGTGGTTTTGTCAAAAATACCAACTGTTTGATGACCTCTACTGAGATGAGGTTCTTTTGGCTTTTTCTATAAGAAATAAAATGCAGCAGGGCCCCTTTCACCCACATATGTGAATGAAAAAGGATCTCCCCCTCTTCAAGATATGTGCGTTCCTCTGGTTGAATTGTTGTGGTCGCGACAATAGTAGTGGGGTCTACGTCGATGATCTATCTTCTATCAATACTTTCTGAATCAGATTCTAAATCATGGTTCACCTCCTTGTCTTTGATCTCGACCACCAATGACTATTTTGAGTGACATTCATCAGTGTTGTGCCAAGGAATTTTGTGGAAATCACACCATTTTTTGGTGTCCTTATTTATCTTTCCGTGACCCTTATTTTACTGTGGCTTGGACTGGTTTTCAGGAGACTATTAGTTAGGGTTGTCTTTATCATACTTTGGTTGTTGTGGATTTGCAGAACATAACTCCTATTTGTTCTGGTGCTTAAATTTATTGTCGATTTTAACAACATATCGATAAGAAACACCGAGTGATGGGATTTCCAGAAAATCCATTTCAGTTTGGATGTATTTGTCTAGAGACCCACAATGTTTTAGAACCAAAATTTATTTAAAGTCTTTGATACCTAGGTTGGTGTGAAAGGTATAGAAGGTATTGGTTGACTCTAGAACTTCTTGGACCCTCTCTTGCTATAGTGTGGTCCATGTCATGTTCTGGTGGTCATAGTTTCCAACAGGATAATACTGTTCCTTTACTGCATCCACAAAAAAATACCAAGTCGGCTCGGACCCATATATTCCAGACTCCTTTGTGGAAATTTTCTCCCAATAAGTTTCCCACCAATTTTTGACATGGGGGAGAACCTTAAGGAGTGCAAAGGTGATCTTTTCCCTGTCGGAGAAATCATGAACAAGGAAATAACCTTCTAGCAGATTTAACCATTTTTCTAAGGCATCTGCATCTATCTGTCCTTCAAATATGGGAATATCAAAATGAATTTGTACCTTTAAAGAGGAGGTTCCTCCATAGTGATCGCTTCATGAAGACACTCATGTTGTTAGTGGCAGACATTGAAGGATGTGGGAAAAATTCTAATACAATAAGACATTGGTTCCGTGGAAGAGTTGCTTATTTTAAAAAAGAACTTCAACTTTGTTTGCGCTGAAAATTGCATAAAATACTATCGAATAGCTCCCAAAGCATACCGTTAGGATGGATTTATTTTAATTTTAAAAAATAGTATATTAAAGATTTATTTGAATTTTAAATCTATAAAATATTTTTTGGGGGGTTTGATTGAATTTGGTCTATTCTGCACCAACCATTAACATGGTTGGATTTTTAGGTATTGAACTTGGATTTCCTAGAAAACTAAACCCACACCTTAACCTATTAAACTAGCCAAAATTTAAAAATCCATAAAATATTTAAAATTACTTTTTTTATATTTTAAAACTAAGATAAATTTATTTTAATGTGTTTTTTTTCAATATTTCTTGAATATAACATTTGACACAATAAATATGAAATTTAATATGGAAAATAATACAACCCATTTGTACTTGATTGTAAAATATACTTTTTCACACTTTTTATTCTTGGTAATTAGTTTTTCTCAATTTTGAAAAAGTTGTATTGAGAATTGAAGTTTGATCTTAAGCTTATTTTGAAAGTATTGCCCTATAAAATTAAGTTTTATCGTTAATGGATTTTTTCTTATAATATGGGAAAGCTTTAAATATTAATCATGGTCAATGGCTTACTTGCTAATTATCCATCAAACATGGAGAAGTATTATTTCTTTTAAAGGAAGGGATTTTAGGGACTTTGTTGTTCTGTAAAATCAAAAGACTTATCAAAATTTGATTTTTTTCAATATTTAAATAATAACAAAATTTAGAAATTCATGTAAAAATTAAAGACTAAAATAACTTCTAAATTCTAAAAGTACAGGATCTCCAATTCTAAATATTTTAAAATATCAAATTATTATTTTTCTATCTAGAAATATAAAAAAATCAAATTAGTATTTTTTCTATCTAGAAATATATGTAATTACAGGAACAAAAGAGTGTTGAAGTGAAATATTTATCTTGTATCCATGTATGGAGGATTATGAAGGAATTTCTCAACCTAGAACATGAATAAGGAAAAACATGTGGCTTAAACATTCAAAGTGTCTTAAAAGAGATAAGGTAATATGGTTAGCATATTACTATCAAATAAATGAAAGAAAAGGAAAAGAGGAATAAAGAGGGGTTTAGTGTATGAATTTTACAATTTGTATTAGCCCTAAATAAATTATGTTGGTATATTCTTTTTCATCATGCATTAGCTATATTAATTCCCACCTTAGGATGAACATAGAGACTCATACACATAGACACGATGAAATCACAAATGTTGAAATCCCTCCTTTTGAGTGTCCCTCACTTATTTAAATTGATATTATAATCCCCAAACTAGCTTTAGGGCCCCACTTGATTACATTCAAGTCATTTAGTGGTATTGATGGTCCTGTATTTGGTATCATGCCCTAGTTGATCACATTTTCCCCATAAACTCCCATTTGATTTGTCTCTAGCCCATGTCGGCAATGATGGCTCCCTTTCACTAAAGTACTTATGATGAGTTAGCGAGGAACTTAATTTTGTGACCACAATCACTTACAATCTTTAGTAAGAACATTTTCTTTATGAGTCAATCTTGGTCAATTTTGATGTTTTCTTTAGACTCTTATGGGATTCCATTATCACAAGTTATCCTATCCCTTCCAAATTTGTATTTTGTATTAATACTAAATGCCCATTTTTCTTATGGTATAAAGGTATTTTTTTTTACTTAATTGATGTTGATGCAAAAAAATGTTCGTTGTTGAAAAATGGGAGTTCACCTAAAGCTAAGCCCCGATTAGCCTTCTCTCGGTTTGAGATAGAAAACTCCTCATGTTTGATTGTCAAACTAAAAGTACTAGATTTAGTGTTTATTTATTAAAATATAAACTATAAATACAATTCTAAAATAGAACTAAATGTAGTCTTAAAAATAATCACCTAGCTAAGATTTTCAAAATGAAGAGTGAATACAAAATCAATAGTTGATTCAATATTTTAAATAGAAAACAATTTAATGTGTGTTTAATAAGAACATATGAATAATCAAAAATGAAATAAATTCGCTTTCACCACAACACATGGTACTTTCACCTATCATGTCATGCCTTTTGGTCTCAAAAAAATTGGAGCCTCATCCCAATCAGCTATGACTTATGTCTTTCATGATCTCTCCTGCCTCATCTTAGCTTGTCTTGGAAGACCTTACGACCAAATAAAACAAGCTTTCCCAACAACTCAAAGACCTTTTCATCATCTTTCATACGTGTAGAAAGTACACGATTTAGTTGAAACACCACAACTATTTATTTTGGGTCAATATTGGATGTTTATTGGGTTTCATCATTCCAAAACAAGGAATCATGGTGGATCCCTTGAAAATATAGGATATCAGTGAGTTTCCTCCTCCAAAACATTTTTGCCAATTGCAAAGTATACAAGGAAAGACCAACTTTTTTGATGCTTCGTCCTTGACTATGCCACTTGTGCACATGGATTCTTATGAATTTTATGTGAGGAAATACCCTTAAGATGGTATGATTAATCTCAACAAGAATTTTATGCATTTAAATCCTCTCTATTAAAGTCCTCATTAATCATTCCTCTAGAATTTAATAAGTATTATATCCTTTATCTATCTTCTTCATACATGTCTATCTGAGGAGTTCTTGTACAATAGGTAGATGACTATTGAGAGAATGTCATATAATACATGAGAAAGAATCTATTAGAACCTCCCCTAAATTACAATCATGAGTAGAAATTAGATGCTTTAGTCCATTTAATCAAAAAATTATGTCATTAATTTTTTTTATAGACCACAAAAGTTATAGAAAATTCCAACCCCATGAAATACTTACTCAATCAATGACTTATCAATGGAAAGTATGTCTGGTGGATCATAATTCTCCAAGAATTTGATCTATATTTTAGTACTCCTAAGAGTAAGAAGGTGCTCATACTTACTGAGTTCATCACTAATGTTTCATCAAACATCAAGAACCACTACTGAATGACAATTTCTATGTTGAAAAATTTGTTATAATATCATTCGATGATACATGGTACAAATATCTCCTCACCTATTTGTGCATCATAATTTTTCTCCACATATCTCTTGGGATGATCACCAATGTATCTTTCACCAAGCCCTCTAGTATATCCTTATTGGATACATTTTATAGGTTTAGTGGCTCGATACAATTCTGCATCAATGTCTCACACTCAAGGAGGATGATTGGGTCCCGAGTGATTTCCATAGTGGCTCTTATATAGGAAATTCTTCAGGAATTTTCACTTCTCAAAAAGTTGTCTACACTAGTTATTTTTTGCCTACCCTATTCCATAATTTCATTTAGGAATTCAAATGAAGTACAAATTTCTAGCTATTCACTCACACAACTCAAGCTCCACCAAATACTTTAAACAATATCATTACCATCGGTCCCTTCTACAAGTGAGGCATCAACTTTATGATGTGAAATCCCCATCCAAAAATGGTCACAAGTACATCAACATGGCTATCTATTAATTCTCAAAATGGAGTAAGGCCATGCAAACATTAAACAACACAGTGGGCATTGTCACCTAGTTTTTATTCAATCATGTCATCACTCATTTTAGGGTCCGCCAATAGCTAATTTTTAATCATTGAAAACATTTATAGAATGAAGTGTTCCAAGAGTTGTCTTCCCTTCTTAGCTTCACCCATGAGTTTGATTCTCCATTCCATATGCCATAAAACAATCTAGTTGAGGTTGTCAAAAAATTCCTCAAAACCATGCTATAAAGTACAGTCAATAAGCACAAAACCGATTGAAACCTCTTTTCTATACACTTTTTGCATACCAAAACACAGTCAAAATTTCCATATAATTTACCCCCTTCCACATTATCATTGGCCTAGAAACCATTTTACCAATCAAGTGCATGATACCAACCATATGGATAATAGACGAGCTATTGATGGATACTATTGATACTGAGAGGGGGGTGAATCAATATCAAGTAAAATTTAAAACGTTTTTCAACTTATACTTAAACCATTCAATTATATCAAATGAGAAATGAACAATATTATAAGAGTTACATAAATACACCACAGTACACCATGCACAATATATGAGAAATAATCAATAGTTATTGTTCAAGGGAAGTAATGACTTTCAAAGGTAGCTACAGCTTCCAAATGTAAAGGGAGGGATAAACCTCCAAGAGGA
>JZKD02S0556566.1:139169-172861 GCA_000966675.3 Picea glauca | reverse complement strand
TGAACTCTCCATCCTTGCCCCTTCCTTCCACCCAAGAATATATGAGAGATAATAAAACTTTACATTAAATCATCACCATCAACCAATCATCACATAGAACCTGATAATGCATCCTAAGACTTCTTCAATTTATGCAATTCTTCAATTCTTGGAGTACTCTGATCCTATAGATAATATTACTCAATTTATTCTCTGAAACGCCTCCAATTTTCACTCCTTGAATCCTCCCCAAAAAGAGGTTATAGAAAGAATGGTAGACTTTATTCAATTTTGGTCTATTCAGGCGAGTGAACTTGCACAGAAATCCCCATCCTCAATACTTAACATCTGATTCTGAAACTTGCACAAAAAAAACTAAAATTCCATACTCTTTCCAATGAAATTTGTCCCACTTCATTTGGATTCTTGATGAAGAAGTTATGATTGTTTTACCCGGAACACCTACTTATTGACTAGCTTCAGGATTGGTCACAAACCCTATCTTCCACAGAGTGTATCTCCATAATTATAGTGAATCAAGAGATAAAAGTTTTACCATAGGTACCTTGATATGTATCCTCAATAACATAGTGATTTCACCATCTGAATCGTTCTATAAAAAAAGTTATATAAAAAATGGTAAGATGACCTGAAAATAACATACCTTAGAACACATCACCAAAAGACTTCATCCTCCCTTGAAATTCGGCCTTCTTTTCTTCTTATTTCCTATGAAATTCAACTTGTATCAAAATGAATGTATAATGATGTTTATTTATACCATTTATGTCACTTCCTTTTAACATTAGGGCCGACCTGACAGTTTCTTATTTTGTAATTCTTTTCTTTAATTATCTTCACGACCTACATGTACTTCCTTCTTCAATTCACTTTGTCATATTCAAAAATTCATTTCTCCTAAACCATGAGGATCCATGTGAGATGCCACATACCACTAGAAACAACATGATGTATACTATCCATCCATGGGTGTTGTATCTGCATGTGCATTTTCCTTCATGTCTGATGCAGGTCCCCAACCCTCTATCCGAGATCTGCACAGGATCGTTCTAAATTCACCTCGAGTCGAAGCGACTCACTTGGATTCTTATTGGAACCTCACGAATCCAATCCATGGGTCCTTCATGAAATCCCTCCCTACACGACATAACACCAAGCACAAGGCTTACGTCTCCATGCGACCACAAATCGGGCCTTAGCGCAAGCACCTTTTCTGACTCGCGAGTTAGTGAGTCGAAGACCCTCGACTCCTCTTTCTCGAAATGATGATACCCGAGATGCAATATAGGTATGGATCCTCCTTGTTAGTGCCTTCCACACATAACCATTGGCTAGGACCTAACTCTAACACCCCTCACAACTCACGACTTCGTGAGTTGGAGTGTTGAGCCCTCGTTCTCCTCCTTTGTGAATCCTAGCGACGCAATAAGTCAACAATGGGTTGACTCCTTCCCAGGAAACGTGTTTCGTCCACCTGTCACCCTCTACCACCTTTCTCTGGTCACTCTATGTTTGCACCACCTGTCAACTACGTGGTCCCCACCTAACATATGTGACACGTGTTTGCAAGAGCCCTCGGTGATCAACACTTCCCAACTTCTATAGTCGAAAAGAAGTTCTTTCAACCCCCTGAACTCCCGATACATGATACCATGCGGAGGTTCTAATCCAACGGTTCTCCCGTGGCTTGGATCCAATGGTCTGGATCTCCTTCCTTGCTCCTCGCAACTCGAAACTTCATGAAATGAAGAATTTGGTCTGCCCTCCAAATTCACGAACCCCAAATTCACAAAATGATCCAACAACATGGGTTGAAATGAGATAAACAACTCATATTGACCCTTGAATCTTGGGTGATGGAATTCTTTAGCCTCAAACCACCTTGCAACTCTACAATATCCAACGAATCTCACAACTTTGACACTTCCTTCATGAAGGCCTCTCACCATCCATACAAATCCTTTATTCGGTGCTTCTAAGAACTTAAATCCCTCACATCTTTTTGCGATCCTAGGGCTCTCGGGCCTCCATGCTCCAGATCCAATGGTAGTTGTAGCTCTACCTTGAGCATGTGCTTCTTCCTTCCCCTTGGAATAATTTCAAGGTTTCAAAGACCTCGGCCTTTGCTTCCTCTTTGATCTTTATCTAAATTTGATGAACTCGCCTACGTTCTAGGAACGTTGTCACTCTTGAGCTTTCTTTGCTCTGAAACCTCACAAGTTTCTTAACCTCTGCACTCCTTGCAAGATTCTTACACACAACGATGTGACCCTTCCTAATCTTAAGAACTTTGAGACAATTTCTCACCTCTGCAAACTCCTTGTGCCTGACAAGACTTCAAACGACTGTCTATCACCACTTCACCCGAATGTTGGCCTGGTGCACTCCTTGCATAGGCATTTGTCCTACTTGAAATTCAACTGCTCCATCCTCAATGGTGTCTATCCCATTCTCTCCTTGAAGGGATGTAAGTTCCCTCTGGCAACTTCCTACTCAATCACGCCTTGTTGATCCTACAAGGTGTTTAGTAACCCTATGAGTGTCTTCCCTATGACACTTCCCTTATTTCAGAACTCGAAAGAGATTTCTTCTTGGTGCACTTATTGCACTCGCTCGATGCCCTCCTGGAAGAGCTTCTACAAAATATTCAGTGACTTTGTCTTCTCACTCAACTCGAAATAGAGTTCCTTTCTATGAACCCTTTTCATCCACTCAATGCCCTCTTGGCAGAGTCTCACAAAATTCTCTGAAATTTTCTCTTCCTTATGCTTTCCTCTGCACAGTTCTTCCTCTAAGGTGTTCAACAACCATGAGGCTTCCTCCTTGAGTCAATGACTTTAGCTAGTGCACCCTCCTGGCACGTCTTTGTTTGAAATTCCCCAGAATTCAGAAGTGCACTCATGCACTAGTTTTCAAAGACCGCAAAACTCTTTCATGCACTCTTGCATAAAACCACAAAGAATCCAAACCTGAAATCAAAAAACTATTAGATAGGAAAATATATCTATCCCTGCAAATGCAGATCTAATCATACATCTACAACATATCATCAACACATAAAGACATTCATTCATGAACTCACAAACACATGAACATCAACATGCAAGAAAAACTACTGTGATTGTATTAATATGAAATGTCGCTTTACAATGTGAGCCCGGACTGCAACAGATTCATGGCTTCTTCTCTTCTCCCTATTCTCTCTATTCTTCTCTACCTTCTCTACTGCCTAACTCTACAGATACAAAGGATATTTTTACAAAAGGGAGATCCTCGAGCTCTTCCCTCCATCTCACCAACTCTCATTAATTACAATGAATTACATTGAATGGGCCATCTAATAAAAATTGAATCTAGATCCCCATCAACATGTAAGCCATTAAGGAGACTCTAACTACAACATGCTCAAAATCACGGCTTAGCTCTACCAGCCTTACAAACATTAATACATTTTCAAAATTTTGAAAAACGAGAGGGTTGTGCCTCTCTCCTTCCAAAATTTTGAAAAACGAGAGGATCCTGCATCATACTCCTCTACTGTAAAAATTTCATGAGCTCCTACTCATGAGCTTCCCAACATCATTGTTGAAATCCACCTGGATCCCAAACAGTTCTATGGAGTTGTCCATCTGCTCCACTACTTTGTTGTTGTTGTTGCATTTGTTGCTCTGCTGCTATGGCAGGTTCTCCTCTGCACAATTCCTCCTCACTGGCAGTTTTCGCTACTGACCTCGACATCAGCCTTCTGATTCCCTCAATTACCTCGTCCAGATGATCTAGTGGATGGCTCTCTTTAGGCAGTCTCCTCGGTTTCACTTCTTCGTCCTTATTAGTGAGCAGATCAACTAGATCCCCCATGCTATTTTCTTCCTCTATGACCTCAGCTTGCCACCTTGATGCAAAATTCAGCTCTGCAGTCTTATCTTATTTACTGACCTGTTGTTCAGTCACCTTCTTTGAAAAACTTGCTTCTACCATTTCCCCTATTGGTGCATCTCCAACACCCTCCAGCTACTCCTCAGACTAGAATTTTGTTTCATCACCTACTGCATGCCTCGACACTGCAGCCATAAGCTGTTCCAACTCCATGGCTGAAATTTCTGAGCGATTCCTCGGAATGCTCCTCTGCTAACATATGCATGACTGTCTACTCATGGAAGTCATCTGCTGGCTCTAGATGGTTCAACCAATGCTCCAACATCTCCAACTCCATCTCCCATGGAGTGAGCATCTTATATGTGTTCTCCTCTTCTTTTCCTTGGGCAAATTCTAACATCTTCTCCTTCATCATGATAGTCTCTGATGGCTATCGTTCCTTTTTCCTATCTGCATCACAGACACAATTAAATTTAAAATCATTTGGTCGCATGGCCTCCTTCTCGGATTCTTGTTTCACTATACCCTCATGCACAATGCTTGTATTAGCCTCTACTTGACTATTTGGTAGGAATACTCAAATTCCCCCAATCATCAGAATAATTTTCTGACCTTTCTTCTCTGTCATCTCCTCTTGCTGATATGAACTCACCTCTGAGTTCATATGCTCTCCCTTGCCCACTTGGCAGTATGATATTTTTCTACTGCCCACCTGGGAGTCTATGAGATCAATCGATCCCATCTCAGTGCCCTCCTGGCAATTTGAACTTTCAGCACCGCCCTCCTAGCAGTACACAAGACCTTCACTTGATCTCTTTCTATTTCCCACCTGGCAATTTGAAAGTCCATCTCTGCCCACCTGCCAATCTATGAGATCTCTACTCGATCTCTCCTCTTCATGATCACTGAGATTTCTCCCATTTTCTAGTTCACAGGCATGAACCATCTCCTCTGTGGCCCTAAGGATTTTCACATACCTCAGCCACCTCCTCAATAGCCTTTGTTGTCTTCTGGCCAACAATTTCTTTACTGGCCACTTCACCTTTCTCTTCATGGGCCATTCATATACCTAATGTGGCTTTGCATCTTGTTGCATTCGCAATGCAAGTTGCTCTATTCTTTCCCTCACCTCAGCGAGTTACAGATTCATCTCATCTTTTCTCTGCTGATGGTGGTTCTTCTCTCCACCACGTCCATGGACTTTAGTAGCCATCTTCCTGTTCCTGTATGCCCTCCTGGAAAACTTGTTGTTGTCACTTTGCAACAGAGAGCACTTCCAACATCTCCTACAGTCCACCTGAATGTAACATTTGACTACTGCATCCCACAACAACCTTCACCTTTTACCTGTCTCCTACAGGATCTTCTTCACCTCGCTTACTCTTTTTCCTAAAATATATGGGCAAAAACCTGCTCTGATACCACAACTAACAGAAACCCCCGACCCTCTATCCAAGATCCGCACAGGATCGTTCTAAATTCACCTCGAGCCAAAGTGGCTCCCTCGGAGTCCTATTGGAACCTCATGAATCTGATCCACAGGTCCTTCGTGAAAACCCACCCTACGCGACTTAACACTAGGCACAATCCTTATGTCTCCATGCGACCAAAAACCGGGCCTTAGCACAAGTGTCTTTTGTGACTCGTGAATTCATGAGTTGAAGACCCTCGACTCCTCTTTCTCCAAACGTCGATACCCGAGATGCAAAACGAGTATGGCTCCTCCTTGTTAGCACCTTCCACACATAACCATCGGCTAGGGACTAACTCTAACACCCCTCGCAACTCACGACTTTGCGAGTTGGAGTGTTGATCCCTCATGCTCCTCCTTTGTGAATCCTCGAGACACGATAAGTCAACAATGGGTTGACTCCTTCCCATGTGACATGTGTCCTCCACCTATCACCTGCTATAACCTTTCTATGGGCACTCTATGTTTGTGCCACCTGTCAACTACGCGGTCCCCACCTAATGGACGTGACACATGTTCACACGAGCCCTCGGTGCTCAGTACTTTGAGACATCTACACTAAAAAAGAAGCTCTTTTACACCCCTGAACCCCCGATACGTGATACCACATGGAGGTTCTAATACAACAGTTCTCCCATGGCTTGGATCCAACGATCTGGATCTCCTTCCCTGCTCCTCGTAACTGAAAACTTCGCAAAACCAAGAATTTGGTCTGCCCTCCAAATTCACGAACCTTGAATTTGAGAAATGATCCAACGAAGTGGGTTGAAATGAGATCAATGACTCATATTGACCATCGAATCCTGGGTGATGGACTTCTTCAGCCTCTAACCACCTTGACCCTCTGCAATATCCAACGACTCTCACAACTTCATCACTTCCTTCACGAAGGCCTCTCACCGTCCATACAACTCCTTTCCTGGGTGCTTCTAGGTGCTTAAATTCCTCTCAACTTGGTGTGATCCTAGGGCTCTCGGGCCTCCAAGGTCCAGATCCAACGTTAGTTGTAGCTCTACCTTGAGCATGTGCTTCTTCCTTCCCCTTGGAATATTTTCAAGGTTTCAAAGGCCTTGGCCTTTGCTTCCTCTTTGAGCTCGATCTAACTTTGATGAACTCGCCTGCATTCTAGGAACGTTGTCACTCTTGAGCTTGCTTTGCTCTGAAACCTCACAAGTTTCTTGACCTCTGCACTCCTTGCAATATTCTTACACACAACGGTGTGACCCTTCTTGATCTTAAGAACTTTGAGACAAGTTCTCACCTATGCACACTCCTTGTGCCTGACGAGCCTTCAGACGGCTATCTATCACCACTTCAACCGAATGTTGGCCTGATGCACTCCTTGCATAGGTCTTTGTCCTACTTGAACTTCAACTGCTCGGTCCTCAATGGTATTTATCCCTTTCTCTCCTTGAAGGGATGTAAGTGCCCTTTGGCAACTTCCTTCTCAATCACCCATTGTTGAGCCTACGGGGTGTTTAGTAACCCTATGAGTGTCTTCCCTATGACACTTCCCTTATTTCAGAACTCGAAAGAGAGTTCTTCTCATTTCACTTCTTGCACTCGCTCAATGCCCTCCCGGTAGAGCTTCGACAAAATATTCAGTGACTCTGTCTTCTCACTAAACTCAAAATAGAGTTCCTTTCTGTGCACCCTTTGCATCCACTCAATGCCCTCCTGGTAGAGTCTCACAAAATTCTCTGAAATTTTGTCTTCCTTATGCTTTCCTCTACACAGTTCTTCCTTCAAGGTGTTCAACAACCTCGAGGCTTCCTCCTTGAGTCAATGACTTAAGCTAGTGCACCCTCGTAGCACGTCTTTGTCTAAAATTCCACAGAATTCCGAAGTGCACTCCTGCACTGGTTTTCAGAGACCGCAGTACTCTGTCATGCACTCTTGCATGAAACCACAAAGAATCCAAACTTGAAATCAAAGAACTCTCAAATAGGAAAATATATCCATCCCTGCAAATGCACATATAATCATACATCTACAACATATCATCAACCCATAAAAACTTTCATTTATGAACTCACAAACACATGAACAACAACATGCAGGAAAAACTGCTATGATTGTATTAATATGAAATGCCTCTTTACAAAATGAGTCTAGATTGCAACAAAGTTACAACTTCTTATCTTCTCCCTATTCTCTCTATTCTCCTCTACCTTCTCTACCGACTAACTCTACAGATACAAAGGATCTTTTTACAAAAGGGGGCTCCTTGAGCTCTTCCCTCCATCTCACCAACTCTCATTAATTACAATGAATTGCATTGAATGGGCCATCCAATCTAAATTGGATCTAGATCCCCATCAACATGTTAGCCATTAAGGTGACTATAACTACAACATGCTCAAAGGAACGACTTGGCTCTACCATCCTTACAAACATTTAATACATTTTCAAAATTTTGAAAAACAAGAGGGTTGTGCCTCTCTCCTTACATTGAATGTGTGCTTGATGTGTTGGTTGGCTAGCACGTAGCTGGCTTGGAACGATGCTCCTGCATCATACAACTCTGCTGTGAAAATTTCATGAGCTCCTTCTCATGAGCTTCCCAACATCGTTGTTGAAATCCACCTCGATCCCAAACAGTTCTCTGGAGTTGTCCATCTGCTCCACTACTTCGCTACTGCTGCTACATTTGTTTCCCTACTGCTATGACATGTTTTCCTCTGCACAATTCCTCCTCACTGGTAGTTTCCACTGCTGACCTTGACATCAGTGTTTTGATTCCCTCAATTACCTCATCCAGTTGATCTAGTGGCTGGCTCTCTTTATGCAGTCTCCTCGGCTACACTTCTTCATCCTTATCAATGGACAAATCAACTAGATCCTCCATGCTATTTTCTTCCTTTGTGGCCTCATCTTGCCACCCTGTTGCAAAATTCATCTCTGCAGTCTTATCTTCTTTATTGACCTGTTGTTCAGTCACCTTCTCTGACAGACTTTCTTCTGTCATTTCCCCTGCTGGTGCATCTCCATCTCCCTCTAGTTGCTCCTCAGACTGGAATTTTGTTTCATCACCTACTGTATGCCTCAACATTGCAGCCATCATCTGCTCAAGTCCCTGGCTGAAGTTTCTGAGTGATTCCTCAGAATGCTCCTCTGGTAACATTTGCATGACTGTCTTCTCATGGCAGTCATGTACTAGCTCTGTATGGTTCAACCAATCCTCCAGCATCTCCAACTCCATCTCCCATTGAGTGAGAATCTTATCTGTGTGCTCCTCTTCTTTTCCTTGGGATGCTTCTGACATCTACTCCTTCATCATGATAGTCTCTGATGGTTGTCATTCCTTTTTCATACCTACATCACAAACACGGTTAACTTTAAAATCATTTGGCCCCATGGCCTCCTTCTCAGATTCTTATTGCACTATACCCTCATGCAAAACACTTATATTAGCCTCTACTCAACTTTTTGGCAGGAATACTCAAATTCCCCCAATCATTAGAATAGTTGTTATCTATCTCGATGATCTGATCATTTTTTCAAAATTTGATACGGAACATCTAATGCACCTAAAGAAAACTTTCGAGAAATGTCATAAGTTCGGTTTGTCCCTCAATCGCAAAAAATCTCATTTCACTATACAAGAAGGTAAGTTATTAGGTCATATAGTGTCAAAAGACAGAATCAAAATTGATCCTAAAAGAATTGAGGCTATAGATACTATAAATATCCCTAGAAATGTAAAAGAAGTCCAATCCTTCTTAGGGAAAATAAATTTCTTGAGAAGATTTATCCCTAACTGCACTGAAATTGTGAAGCTAATCATAGATATATTGAAAAAGAACAGTGAGATGAAGTGGACAAGTAAAACCAAAGAATATTTTCAATGAATCAAAAGAGTTATTAGCGAAGTGCTAGTCTTAGCAAGTCCCGATTACACAAAAGAATTTCTAATTTTTTCCTTCACTTCAGAACACACTATCGCGGTTGTATTGTTACAGAAAAATGAAGAAGGATTTGAACAACCCATTTATTTTTTCAGTAAAAGTATGAGAGACGCTGAGTTGAAATATAATATACTAGAAAAACAAGCTTACACAATGGTAAAGGATCTCAAATATTTCAAACAAATGTATTACATTCGAAGATCATAGCCTATGTTCCTACAAGCTCAGTCAAAGACATACTGGTTCATCCAGATAGTGATGGGAGAAGAGGCAGATGGTTAGCTAAGATTCAAGAGTTTGATCTTGAAGTCAAACCAACAAAACTCATTAAAGGCCAAGGTCTGGCTAAATTTTTGGTTGAATCCAACTTGTAGGCACTTGGACTAAATCAACTACAAGAAGATGAGGGTTCTCTAGAAATAGATGAACTCGATTTCGCTACTCCTACGGTTGAGATAAAAGACAAGTTTTCTTCTTCAGTCTGGTATCATGATATTATTTCCTATCTATTGACCCTTTAATGTCAAAGTGAATTAACCCCATCTAAAGCCAGGACACTAAAGCTGCTTGCTATACAATATTGTATTATAGATGGAAAACTATTTTGGAAGGACCCCCTAGGTTTTTTGCTGAATTTCTTGGTCAAGACCAAAACTGAAAAGGTTATAGATGAGTTCCATGAGGGAGTGTGTGGAGGACACCATGCTTGGCGAGCCATAGCTTATGGAATCTTAAGAGTTGGATATTACTGACCCAAACTTTTCACAGCTGTAAATACTAAAGTCCGAGCTTGTGTTCCTTGTCAATTGTTTACAGGCAAACAAAAATTCCCAGCTTTACCTCTAATTCCAGTTAAATCCAAAGCCCCTTTACATCAGTGAGGCCTCAATTTTATCGGAGAGATTGACCCACATTCTATTGCTCAGCACAGGTAAATTCTAACCGCAATGGACTATTCTACTAAGTGGGTGGAAGCTATTCCCACGAGAAACGTGAATGACACAGTTGTAATCAACTTTATGGAAGAAAACATTTTATCCAGATTCGGTTGTCCCAGAAAAATAGTCACCGACAATGCACAAGCATTCAAATCAATGGCTATGGTAAGCTTTTGTAAAAATGTTAGCATCATATTAGGACACTCCATAGCTTATTATCCGCAGGGAAACAGTTTATCTAAATCTTCTAACAAAAGTATGACAATTATGATTAAAGCATTATTGACTGACATCAAGAAGACGTGGCATATTCATTTCAAAGACGCTCTATGGGCTAACAAGATAAGTACCAAAAGGGAAATCAGAATGTCCCCTTTTCGGATAGTATATGACACTGATGTTATCTTACCAATCAATCTTGCTCTGCTAGTAATGAAAATTTGGTAAGATTCGAATGGAGAACCTAACGACATTACCAGAAGAGAAAACCAGTTGGTCGAAGTTCAACAAAATAGGATTGAATTTAACAAAAAGTTGCAGAGATATCAGGATAAGATGAAGGCTAAGGATAAAGGTTTCCTCCCTAGAGATCCGGTACTAAAATGGGAAGCCAGAAGAGAAGATGATGGAAAACACAAAAAATTTGACTCGACCTGGAAAAGCGTCAAGACTCAAGAGACCAATTATACTACACGGGTAATCTGCATGGATAACCCTAATAAATACTTTCCCAAAAGGTAATGAGGAAACAATATTCTAGTTGTAAGTGTGATGAACTTTTAAGGTATGAACTCTGACCCGAGAACATGAATTAAAATTATACTAAGAGATACAAGTGAACGAGTTGCTAATTTTTTATATAAACTAAAAAAAATAAAAATTATATAAATAAAATGATTAATCCTCATTAGCACTCCCAAGTTTCGAGGTTCTCTCACCTTTCCACTTCAATCACTATCAAGCTTACTCTTC
The DNA here is from genome assembly GCA_000966675.3 of Picea glauca. Taxonomy (NCBI): domain Eukaryota; kingdom Viridiplantae; phylum Streptophyta; class Pinopsida; order Pinales; family Pinaceae; genus Picea; species Picea glauca. The sequence continues at coordinate 161,696 of JZKD02S0556566.1, read as the reverse complement.
ACCAAATCTTGTTTTTTCTCCCTTTAAGTCTCATATTAATTTCGAAAATGTTCAAACTAACTTTCGAAGCAAAGATAGGCAAAATCCTCTTTTTTTCCTAAGCCTTGGATGAAATGGAAGTATGTCTGGGCTAATCTTAACCTTTTTAGTCTTTCTACCAGAAATAAAAAGATGGTTTTCGCTCAAGTGAAGTCCCGAATAAAAAAACAATGTGGGGGGGGTTAATAAATTTTCCCTAAGATTCCCCATAAAGTTAGAGTGTTTGAGGGCCAAAAGTAGATCAATCCAAATATTTTTAATAAGTTGACAGACCTTTGCGAAAAAAAAAAAAAAAATTCCCTAAGTATGTTACATACTTATTGATTGCCCCCACTTCATAATGTATAGAAAGAGATGGTGAAAGGAAATTTATTATCGATTGCCCCCATCTAATAGAAAGATATGGTGAAGGAAATTTGTTATCGATTGCCCCCATCTGATTCAAAGAGATGATGAGAGGAAATTCATTATATGATTTCCCTCATCTCAGTATTTAAATGCTAAAATTAATGAAGTGGTGAAAGGAAATTCAATGTAGAAAATCTGATAACTTCACCGAGGTACTGAACAGGCCCACTAGTAGTGAAGCAATGTCTCCATAACAGACAAGGTTGTTATACATAATTTGTAGAAGGCTCTGGTATTTTTCTTCTCTCAGCCAGATTACACTCTAAGATTATGGGATTCCAGTTTACACTCTAAGAGTCTCTCGATGTGAATACGATCAAATAAAAATTGGTAGAACCACTAATCTTGTTTTGATTATCTTGCACAAGTCTGAGGTCAGTTTTAGAAAGGGAAATCTAAGTGATCCTATTTCGATATTGTCGAATGCTTTAGTTTGGAAATTTTTCCAAAGTTAAGGTTGGGATCTTTATCCCCTTAGTAATTTTCGCAGCTATGTCTCACAGACTGAAATAACTAACCCCATTTACCCAATAAAAGGAACTAAGTCTTCCCATTCTCCATGTCCCACAAGGAGATGAGGTCCCCAATTGGAGCCTATGTTGAATCTAGGTTTAAAAAATTTCACCTTTAAAACTAAATTTTTCCTCTTTCGGGATTCGATTTTTCATAAGGTATAATCCTCACTATCAGTCCAAAAGACCGGTACTGAAGTCCCGAAAAGTTTTCATTTCTTCATTATAATTAAAGACAAAAAGCTCAAGTGTTATTAAATCCTAGACACACGTTCTGTAAAATACTTCAAATCGCGATAAATTAAAACCCCAGAGTTAATTAATCATTTTTTTTAACCTTTCGGGATTCAGGGTTTGCTCAGAAAATTATCTTTTCAATACATTTCGAATCACGAAACCCCAATTCTCGATTTCCTGAAAAGAAGTGAAAGTGAGTATTAATCCTAATTAATTAATCTAAAACTAATCTCACTACAATTTCGGGATTTGGGGTTTAGTGGTGACATACCTCATGTAGCTGCGATCCCCAAAACCCTGAAATGCGAAGTCCCAACTCAATACAAAAGTTAAGGATTAAATCTAATCTCATCGCAATTTTAGGATTCGGGGTTTAGTGGTGACATACCTCATGTAACCGCAATCCCCAAAACCCTGAAATGCGAAGTCCCGACTCAATACTGAAGGATCTATGAAACCCCGAAGTGCGAAGTCGTCACTCAATACCAATTTTTTAAAGAGAACTAACTTCATTTTAAAAATACATTAAATGGTAATTAAACTTCTTAAGTACTTTCTTTTCGGCCTTCATCAAAAGAAGTTTTTTGAATGTTGGTTTGAGAATTGCCGAAATACAACCACATTAATAACAGATAGATCGTGATTTCTACGACACAAATGCGTATCTCATAGATATTCTCCGCATTAAAGGTATTAAATTCTTGACAACTGTGTCAGTACTTTCACCATAAAATGAGTTAAAAGAAAACTAGAGGTCTGTGTTTTGAAACTTATTCTCTCTTTTTCTATCAGAAATAGGATAATACAGTTGGGCTTTCACACCTCTCTTCTATGACAGGTTTTCTTTCCAATACAGAGTCATCAACAAAGTAAAAGTATTATTTGGAAGGGCTTTTACTTCCCAAAAAATGGAAAAATGATGAAGATCATGAAAATGGTTTTGGATCTACTTTTTAACAAATAGTTAGTCTCATAATCTAATCTTCCAAAACTTCAAGGGGGGAAACATTGTTGGTTGAAGGTACCAAGGAACGGATTGAAGGAGAAAACCCTAGTCCCCCCCCCACAAAAGAAAAAAAACAAAACAAACCCCCCCGGGCCCCCCCACCCCTGAGAAAAATACCCACCCCGGTCTGTGGGAAGGCTTCAAAGGGGGGGGGGGGGGGGGGGGGGGGAAGCCCCCCTCGTACAACAACATTGCTACAAACGACCAATCCGACACTCGAGAGAAACGACCGGCCTTCGAGCCACCTCAATAGATACGCGAGCAGCTCTTGGCCAGCGAACATGGTCTTCGGAAGGAGATGGACATGGGCGATGAAGCAGGATCCTCCCAGGCAAAGCTGCACAAAGGGTGGGAACCAGGTAAGTGTATACCACAGCTTGAAAAGGCACCAAGATATCTCATTAAATCTAATAGAGTAGGAGAACACACCGAGTTTATGAAAGAGCACGCTCTCATAGGGAAATTTTTAGGCCTCTGGCCCTCGGAAAGGGATCTCCATAAATGGATCAAGCACTGGTGGAACCCCAGGGGGGATTACGAAGTTCAGCTCAGCTCCAAGGGCTTCTTCACAATCATCCTATACAACTTAGAGGAAAAAGACAGGATCTTTGAGAATGGCCCATACTTCTTCAACTCAGCTGGGCTTTTTTTACGGTTTTGGACAGAAAGATTCAGCCCTGACAAAGAAGACTTCACCATGGCACTGGTGTGGATCCGTTTATACTCACTACCACAGGAGTTCTGGCTGGAGGAAATCCTAACGGGCATAGGAAACACCATAGGCCAGTATGTAAGAGCATTGGAATCCACCAAGCAAAGAAAATACACCTCCTATTCCAGAATCTGCGTCTACATGAATATCTCCAAAGCACTCCCTGGATCAATCACTCTAGAATACCAAGACGAAGACTGGCAGCAAACCCTAGACTATGAGCATATTCCTTTTCGCTGCAGGAGATGCCATGAGCATGGTCACCTCTTCAGAGACTGCCCCCTTACCAAGACCACTACCAAAGCCGGCGAGCCTGCGCAAAAGGACAGATTCACCACAGTAGCAGCAAAGAGGCGCAACCCACCAAATAGACCGATCCCAGAGAAAAAGAAAAATATTGAAACAAAAAACCCCTACGAGATCTTGAAGCACCTACCGGAGGAGGGAGAAGTCCAAGATCCGCACAATATCCAGAAGCAAGCTCAGGACCTTCCCCCGAATCCAGCCCCCCCACCTCAAAGCCAGGAAGCACACATGGAAGATTGGGGTGAAGGAGATGGAGACACCCCAATGCAGCTGGATGAACGGGATCTCGCTGGCATAGATCTGGAAAAGTTAGAAGAAGCCTTGAACCAGAAAGATCTGCAAACTCTCCCTGAAGAGCATCTACGCAAGGTACACAAAGTATTCCTCAATTCCTCTGCATGCTCCACGGCACGTCTAGGCATAACCTCATAATCGAACCCAGGCTTGAAGAAAATCCCTCGAGAAAGCAAGAGATGAGGGCGTAAAACAACACAACAACTAATCAGGGAGGCAGGCAACCTCATGATAAATTCTGGGCAGATCCACAAAATCTCGGAGGTCTACCTCCAAACCCCATCATCAACTCAATGATGAAAATCCTCACATGGAACATCAGAGGACTAAATGGTAGGTCCAAGCAAAGGACCCTACGAGAATGTATAAAAGCTGAGAATCCAGACATGCTCCTATTGCAAGAAACCAAATGCGCAGGAGCGGAAGCTGAAACTATCTTTCAGCGAATTTGGAGAAACTGCAACTTCATATCAACAGACTCTGCAGGCGCCTCGGGAGGACTGGCCATTCTCTTGAACCCCGCCAGCATAAGCATTCACAACCCTTTCTCAACTGTGGGTACGATAACGGCAAGCTTCCAGATCATCGGTTCGAATCTAGAAGGGGACATCACGAATGTCTATGGACCCCAGAATCAATAGGACAAAGACAAACTCATGCAACGGCTAGAGCTCATCAGAACCTTAGTGTCCACATGTAATTGGATACTAGGCAGGGATTTCAACATGATCCTCACACCGGAGGAAAAAACCAGAGGCACCAAAAGACTGGAGCAAGACAGCGGTAAGTTCAAAGCTCTCATTGATAATCTTAAATTAGTAGATATAGAGAACAACAATGGCACTTTCACCTGGTCAAATCGCAGATCGGGTGCCCAACACATAGCTTGCCGGCTGGATCACTTCCTGGTCACTGAGGAATTATTGGAGTCGGGCTCACAAATGGAAAGCCTGATCATTCCCAGAGCTGGATCAGATCACTGGCCGCTGCTCCTCAGCATGAACATCCAAGACATACCCAAACTCAAGCCCTTCCGATTCAAAAAATTATGGCTTCTTCATCCAGACTTCCAGCAACTAGCTAAGGACTAGTGGGTGCAGGCAGAAATAAATCACGGCTCGAACATGTACAAACTTCAGCAAAGACTAAAAAACTTTAAAATGCTGCTGAAACAATGGAACAAGAACTGCTTTGGAGACATCTTCCAAAGCATTCAAGATATCGAAAAATAGTTAGAGCAAATTCATAAGACCTTCATATTAGGTTCCAGACCATCCGATCTTATGCAAGAGGAAGAGACGCTCAGACAACAACTAGAAGAACGACAAAAACAGGAGGAGATTCTGTGGAAACAGAAATATCGTGTGCAATGGCTGAAGGAGGGGGAGAGAAACACCAAATTCTTTCACAGAATAGTTGTGCACAGAAGGCATGTAAACAGGATCACACATCTTGAAGATGGCCAAGGAAACACAATTCGATAGCACTCAAAGATTGAGGCGAAACTCATCAACTTCTATCGGGATCTCCTAACAGAATCCCAGGAGGACAGATCAGCAACCATCCACAAAATCACAAGGCATATACCGACCTTAGTAACCCCAGAACAAAACACATCCCTCACTAGGCCTATCACGCAGGAGGAAGTGGATCAGGCAATATGAGACATGCCCTCAGGTAAGGCCCCAGGCCCAGACGGGTTCACCACAGATTTCTTCCATCATTGCTGGGACTTAGTAAAAAAGGATGTATGGGCGGTGGTTGAGGAATCGAGAGCTGCGGGTGTGGTCCTTCCAGCGCTAAATGCAACCTTCCTCACCCTCATTCCCAAAGAAGAGAGAGTCACCAATCCAAAGAACTTCAGACCCATTGCCCTCTGCAACGTGGTTTACAAAATCATCACAAAGGTTATATCCAACAGGCTGAAACCAATACTGACTCATGTCATCTCCAAAGAACAGGTAGGGTACGTGGAAGGAAGGCAGATCACGGACAACATCATCCTTGCGCATGAGGTTATACACTCCCTCAAAACCTCCCACACCCCAGGTATGTTAATAAAACTGGACCTCTCCAAAGCTTTTGACAGAGCCAGCTGGAAATATCTCAAAGCCTTCCTTCAATCCTTTGGTTTCGATCAAGGATGGGTCAAATGGATCCTCAATCTTATATCCTCCACCTTCTTCTCCATTCTAATCAATGGTGTGCCTTTTGCGCCCTTCTCTCCTTCTCGAGGAATCCGGCAGGGAGACCCCCTCTTACCCTTCCTCTTCGTACTTATGCCGGAAGGCCTGGGCAGATCTATTTCAGCGGCAATCACAGATGGATCCCTCAAGGGGCTGCCTCTCCACAATCTTCATCCAGCTCTCTCCCACAACCAGTTCGTAGATGAAATGCTCCTACTTAACTCCCCCTCGACAAAGGAAGCCCTCTCGCTCAACTCTATCCTCTCTGACTTCACGGAAGCTTCAGGCATGTCTTTGAACCTGGACAAGTCCAAACTCTATTTCTTCAACACCCCCGCTCCGGTCCAGATCCATATCTCCAGACTCCTTGGCATACCAAGGAGCTCCCTTCCGTCCAATTACCTAGGTGTCCCCCTTACGGGAGCTGTTGCTAGATCCATCTCTTGGGAAATCCTACTCCTTTCCATTTCCAGCAGACTAAGCAATTGGACCTTCTGGCCTCTCAACATTGCCTCCAGGCTTGTCCTTCTGAAATCGGTTTTGCAGGCCCTCCCCACTTATCTTTTCACGGTCCTAGCGGCTCCCAAACATGTCAGTAAAGCCATAAGAACCCTGCAGTGCAACTTCCTCTGGCATGGACACCAGCCAAACAAAAAGTGGGCCCTGGTGGGCTGGGACAAAACCTGCATGCCAAAAAGTCAAGGGGGATTAGGCCTACGCGATCTGAGAAAACTCAATCAAGTAATGGGTGCAAAGATCTGGTGGCGATGGCTAAAAGCTCCTGCAACAGCATGGGCTAGCATATGGAGGCACAAGTACGCTCCACTAACAGCAGAAAATAAACTAATCAGGCACAACACAAAGATCAATGGGTCCAACATTTGGAATATCGCATGGCAAAACCGCACCCTGATTCAAAACCATGCCTTCTGGGAGATCAGGGACGGAGAAAGCGCCTTGCTCTAGGAAGACTCATGGCAACAGCTCAAACCGCTGAATGCATTTGAAGACCTTGTCGTGCTTCAAGAAGCCATTGACCCGCATGCCTCCCTGAAATTTAAAGACCTATGGAAACTGCACGAGCAACACCGGCATTGGCGTCATTGGAAACTCACCCATCAGAACCTGGGTGTCACTGAAGACTTCAACCTGGATAGCTGGCGCATTCAGGCTAAAAAATGCCAAATATCAGTCAGAGAAGAAGCGGATATCTTGATATGGGGCTACTCCACCGCGGGAACCTTCACAATCAAGGAAGCCTACAACATCAACAGCCGTCATCAAGCGAACGCCAAAGAGGCCATTTGGAACAAAGTCTGGAACTCAGCCATTTGGCCGAAGGTCTCTACCTTCCTCTGGCTAGTGGTGCACAACGGGACGCTCACTTGGGAAAATCTCAGAAAGCGTGGCTTCATTGGTCCCTCCCTTTGTGTGCTCTGCCGCCAACAGGAAGAAACCAAGGAACATCTCTTCAATGGCTGTAGCTACAGTCAAAGTGTCTGGGATCAAAGTGCACAAATCATGCGAAAATTGGGCCAACACTGGAGCAGTGTAAACGAAACAATAGAGCACTGGGACAACATCTCATACAAAGAACGCTACTGAACCATATCTGGCAGCTTTTACCAGGCTTCATCCTTTGACAGTTATGGAAGGAAAGAAATAAAAGAATCTTTCACTCGCAAGTCTCTCCATCGGAAGCCATTTGGGAGACAATCAACACACGGATCAAGGAAACTATCAGATCTCGCTCCTGGAGGTTGGAGGAACTCCAAGGCACACCGGATGAGAAAAATATTGTAGAACATTGGTGACCCCTCCCATCCACTCACCAAGTCAGAAGGACCACCAAACCTCCTCAAGCCAGCCCCACCACTTGGTCCCCACCACCTAATCACTTCATCAAAATCAACTTTGATGGTGCAGCCAAAGGCAACCCGGGAGCAGCAGGATGGGGCACAGTGGAAAGAGACCCGAAAGGGAAACTCTTGGGACTGTTCACGGGCTTCCTGGGGGAAACGACAAACAATGTGGTGGAATTAACAGGTTCACTAAGAGGTTTGCAGGCCGCGCTGACGAAATATCATCACAACATAATCCTGGAAGGAGACTCACATGTGATCATTCATCTAATCACCAAAATCCTGAACGGGAAAATGCCTTCCAAAATTTCACCAAGCTGGCGCCTCTCAGGACTGCTAAAAGACTTCAAAAATCTCCTCACCCCAGCCCTCAGCATTGTACCCGCGCATGTAAAGCGAGAGGCCAATCGAGTAGCAGACTGCTTAGTGAACGAAGCAGTTGAAAAGGAAGATGACTTCTCCAGCTGGATGGATGAAGCCACAGACCCTTCAGACATCTTCAGGAGCTGCCTCGATCTAGCCACCAGGGACATGCTCCCCCTGGATGGGGTGTCAAAAGCTCAGCTGAGGACATGCGGAAGGATGCCAGGACGCTCATTAAATGGCATCGACCGGCCCCATTCCTCCATCAATTAATCGACTTATGGATTGCACTCGCCACCTTAATGCGAAGAGCCCCCTCACGCGCGGGAGTGGTACCAGGAGGCAGAGAACTCAAAGAACAGAGTTAATGGTGATCGTGTGTATAGCCGCTAGTGGTTTTATAACGATAAGGGACAGAGCAGAGATGTATTCGGCCTTCACAGAGCTCACTTTGTCCGAGAGACCTCTCCGTTTTCTGTCAAGGATAGAGCAGAGAGAGGGCGCCCAGCACTTCAGATCCCCACCCATCCGCATTCCTACAAAATCCTTCATCATGCCTCGACTCAGAGGCAAGTCACGCAGAGGAGCAGCCTGCTACAGAGCTGAATCCTGGCGTAAGCATATTCAAAAATTTGATAAAGCCTTGGTTTTGGCGTCCATACGACGCAAGAGGCACTCCAGGTCGACAACTATGGAAATTGTTGAGTAGATAAGCCCGGAGGAGGCCATGCAATACCAACCTCCCATGGTAGAGGCAGCCGAGAACGCCAACCTGGAAAAACACAGTGCTTCCCACCTGGACTTTCCCCCCCACTGCATAGTCGAGGAGGAAATACCACCAGGTGACACCACAGGGATAGAAAGGAATAAGCAAAAGTTGACTCGTCCAATGGGAGACCATAAGGCAGAAGCAGAAGGAAGCACCGACAGGGGGAAGCATGACGATGATGGAGAACCGGACCAGCCTTCCCTCTCAGAACCATGGCACCTGCCACTCGTTTTTGAACTCAGAAGTATGCTAGGCGACCTAGGCTATCGTCTCGACAGAATGGAGCAGTGAACGGACATGCTTTTCGTAGCCTTTTCGAAGACCACCCCAAAGAAGTAGTGTCCCACATGCGCACAGGAGTTTGCAATTCCAGCAAATAGCTACCCAAGGGTCCTGGTTAGAAGTCTAAATGTTGTTCTGTCTAGTTCGTTTTCATAGACTTTTTAAGAGTAGGAATGCTCTGGTTTTTGAAACTCTATATCACCGCCACCCTGGTTTCCCTCGGGCAGGGCGAGCATAAATATGTTTTAACAGTAGACATGTATCAAGCACAGGCGACCCAGCTGTCCTGGTTTCCTGCTAAGGCAGGCCAGCTAGAGCCAACACCAATCACTGTATACTTTGGTTTTTGTTAATATAAAAGGTCCCACCGTTTTATTTAAAAAAACAAAAAACAAATAGTTAGTCTCTAAGAATTAGTAACTCACCAACTATCCTAAGATTGGTGGTTTTGTATAAATGTAATTTTTAAAGACTAAGGAAGGGATTTTTTTTGGAGGGATTGTAAAGAGATAACATTGTTTTTCCTGAATTAATACAATATAGATTGAAGATTCCATATCTCGTCAAGCCTGAGTTATGTGTTTCTCTGTCATTCTATTTTGTATTTCCATACTTTCGTTTAAAGTTTTTCATGTGGTAATTTCTATTATAGTAATTAAAACAGTCAGATTATCTAATCATTTGCAGTTTTTCCTCTGTATCAACTTTTAGTGGATATAAGACCTATGAACGTTTTAGGACTCTAAAACTGTATCCTTCTGCAAAGTTATTATCTGTTTTCTTATATTAACTTAAAATGAGATTCTTCTTAAATTGATGCCTCATTTTTGTTATACAACTACATGTTTCCTTTTTCTTCATTCTATCCACTGTCTCCTTTAAAATTTGACTCAGATACTAGAAAAGGCCTTCATTTCTGTTATACTATTAATTCATAATTTGGAAGTTCTATTTTTATAATTTTGAACTAGAAATTTGCGACCCTCGAAAATATTCTTGATTTACAAAAAAGAAACCCTCATCTTTCATGACTATTCCAGTTACCAGACATCCCAATATAGAACCCGGTCTATCATATCAAACAAACATTGCACTAAACCGTTATAACCCTAAATTGCACCACACATGCTTACCTAGCATCAAGCCAACGCATATCCCTTCTTTGCCAAAGCACTGTTGAACAACTCTTTGAAAATCCTCTTTTATAAAGGCCCACGTGCCCTAATTCATTACTGCGCATGTGTACACGCTGGCTGACCCACAAAAGCCCATGTGGACCGACAAAAGCATGAAAAAAGGAAAGTTGTCGACGGAGCACAAAAGCTATGGGTGAGTTAACTGAAACTCCCAGCCATGCATGGCCGAGGGTTCATCCAAATACCTAGCTCCTTCTAGCCTATAAAAGAAGGGGTAGGGGTACCATTTGAAAGAAGAAAAATATAGCAAAGAAACTATGCCCATTTACGTATTCCCATTGTCCCAACCCTTTAGCCTTTCCTTGTGCAAAAGGAGATTCAAAGCAAAGTAGTTGGAGGATAGAAGAAGAGGAACCCAGGATCATGTTCGAGGAGCGGTGGCCGATCTCAAATTTTGTAAGTTGACTCATTCAAAGTAATAAAGAAAATGCTTTTCCCATCCCAATTCATGAACTTTTTATAGCTTGATTAGTATATGTTTGGATTTCTAACCCATTAGTATATAAGTAGGATGCATGCGTAGTTGTTTCTTATCTTGTATGTAGGTCAGCTTTGGAAGGAGTATTACGAACAAGTAATCAAGTACAACAAAGGATTGATATCAAACGCTGAGAATGAGGTAGGTTGATATTTCCATGCATTTACTAAGAAAAGGAGATTTAAACCTAGGGATGAAGGTAGAAAGTAGTTTCTCTTCGGTCATATCTGCGTGAAAAGTCTGAACTCTATTTGCTAGTCTGTAGGGAGATTTTCTCCACAAAAAAATTGGTGACCATATTGGGGAAACTCTCGAAGGTTTTTGGAATGTTATTTCATTTTTGGGTAGTTTTACAGACTAGTTTTTCTTGCTTGTTTTTTCTTTTAGTTTTTGTAAGGTCTGAGCTAGCAGGGAGTCTAGTTTTCCATACCAGCTTTCCATGTCTTTTGCTTGACTATGTTTTTTGGGACCCACAAAGGTACACGCAGCCTGCATAAGGTCTTCACGCATGTATCCACGCCCTACTCTCTTGCAGCCCGCATGTGAACACTAGCTAAAGAAGTAGCAGCAGCAGTCATCCTCTTCCCTGTCAGAATCACACATTCTCAGGGGGTTTTCTGGAATTTTGTCTGAGTCTTGTTTACTAGCAGTCCTATCTCAGATTGTTTTTTCCTTATCATTTTTTCCTTAAATTATTTGTTTTTCTATTAAAAAGAGTGGTCAAGCCTTCAAGGGATCCTAGTTATCAATATCAGTGGTCTCTTCCTGGTTTTGGGTTCTCTGTTTTCATTTTTATCAGAACTTAGATATACACACGACCTATACAAGGTCAACCTACGTGTACATGCCCTCTGTCTATTTCTAGCGCATGTTTGCACGCGTGCTGTTAGAGTGACAATCACGTGCTTGTATAGGATACTTGTTGTTGAGGGTAAGGCAGTCATCCTTTCCCTTGATAAGAATTATTCCTCTCAGGTGTTTGAACATCTATCTGAGAAGTTAGTAGCTTAGGATTAATCTTACCCTTAGCTTGTTTTTTCTCATTTAAAAAGTTGTCATAAAAAATAAAATAATTTTTATGGTTTTTAGACAAGTGTGAGAGTCATTTATTTTTTTAAATTACTATTGTGTGATTTTTTAATCTGATTCTTTGCGATCTGTGATTAGGCCAGAATTTTGTTTCTTGGTTTTTTCTTGCCAGTATTTTTCCTTTCTTGCTTTACTAGCATTTAAATAAATAAATAAAAAATCTCTTTTCATTTTCTTGTTTGGTTGAAGAGTGTGTTTCCGCATTGTTAGCAAGGGAAAATTCATTTATTTCATAAGTTTTTGAAGTTCACTTAATCATAAGTAGCTCGTAGTCGAGTGAAATTCCTTTGAGTTTGTTGTCCAAAATCTTAGAAAATTAAAAATATTCATTTTGAAAAGTTGTTGAAATTTTGCATTAAGTAAAATTTTTGTTTCCATCTTTTTTATTCATTTTTTCTTTCATCTTTTACACCTCATAAGTTTCACTTTCATACCCCTTGATGTAATACAAATCCATAAAAGTAACACTAAATTTAAAATCCACTAGAATTTTCTGTTTGTAGGGTTCACCAACTAGTTTAATATTAGGGCCTTGGATTAGGTTGGACAGGAAACTCTTCAAGGCCATTTAAAATCAAACATTGGAGTCTGAGTTAGGGAGTGTCTAAGTCTAGTGTCATGAAAGTTATCTGGGACCCCCCTCTAACATAGGGGATAAACACGAGGTCACATGTGGAAAGGTAGCAGAGATAACCCCTCCAAAGCCGAACCAATCGTAGTGGAGAACACATATAGAGGGCTTGTTTTGGGATTTCATCGTTTTCATTTGCCACAAGGCTTCATGGGTCTCGAATCCGTTGAAGGTCCTCAGTTGTCTCCCAGACCATTTTCTCTCTATACCCTTGACAGGTTTCGGGCTCGATACCCTACTCATTGTGGTCTACCCGACTTTCGACTGTACCCGCCTGGTAACTGTTCGCGCGCTGGCAACCTAGTTGCCAATCTTTTTTAGGGAAATACATAGGTGACTGCGGGGGTATACCGTGGTACCTAGGACATAAATTGGGCCACACTTTGTAGAGTATACCCGGAGGGTGCTTCCGTGTTCGATTTCCACTTGCACCGGTAAGTTTCTCTAGTGTTGGTTGTTGTAACTATCCTTCCAATTAATTTAGTGTTTTCCTGTCTTATCTTCTAGGGACATTTTTTTAGTGTGTGTTACTTTTGAACATTTAGACTACTTTAGAGTGTCTTGGATATTCTCACATAGTGGAGGATCCTGAGCTCCGCCAGTCATGAAATCTTCTTGGCCTTCCACCGGTTACACTGGAGCCACCCCCGCCACCATTAAGGTGAAAGCTAGACCAACGAGGGTCTTTTGAAGAGACCGGGTTAAAAACCATTGTGCCTGACCAACCCCCGGAGGAATCGATGATTTTGGACCTTGAAGCAACCGCTCTTGGCTAGGTTGAAACTCGAACCACTGATTTCTTGGCACCTTTCATTGTACCAATTCAATTTTACGAGCACCAGACAGTGTTGCACACATCAATGGAAACAAATGTTGTTACACCTTTAGGGAATTCTTCAATTTCCACCACGGTTGTCACCACGGGAGAGCTTTCATCTCCTAACCCACCATCACCGATCTGAGCCACCATGGTCTCACTCGCAACTACTTCGCACAGTGGTCTGATCCCATCTTTGGCTACGGTCACAACCCCTTTCACACCAAGTGCGACAGGCCCTCTGTTCTCATATGGGATGCCTAGTTCGGGTACAAGTCCTGTACTTTCCTACTCCACTTTAGAGACTTTGGGTTTGGGGGTAGGGTGCTCTAGCGCTCCTCTGCAAGGTCACATGGGGGGCACTCCTGCTCCTTTTAATGCTTTCCTTTACAAAGGAGGTCATATCCCTCCTTCGTCCCCTTCACTCAGTGGCTCACATCAACAATCCGTCGTGCAACCTACACACAATAGTTCATTTGGAGCGAGGAGTCAAGGACCACCTTCGCATAGTATGTCGGTAGGTTCGACACTGTTTTCTTTGAACGAAACGTTTGGTAAAAACACCTTCTCGTTAGCCACTTTCCCGACTGGGGGCAACCCCATTTTTGGACAATCTAATCCTATGCAGGGTATTATTCCTACACATGGGGCAAACCTAGCAGGACCTTGGAATTCAAGGCAGGGATCCGTTCCCTCATTCAAAATGTCGATCTAGGGTAATTCTTTCCACAATCAGTGGAGCCCCAGACAAACTACTATGCTTATCCCCATAGGACTGGCATGGGGTAATCCTTCCCAAAGTCCTTTCAATATAATGCATGCCCAACAATTTATGTCCTATTTGGGGAATCAGCCGATGATGTCTCCACATATGAAAAATCCATACGCTGGCTAGGGCCATGGTTTCTACCAGAATCTGGGCCAACAACCAAAATTTTCCTGGCAACCTGGTGCAAGTCAAACTTTAGGCCCCTTTTTCCCAGGTTATCACCAACAACCCAAACTACCTTTCCCGATGACTTTACACTTGCCAGATTTGACAAGGTTGTTGAATGACCCTATTTGTCACAGTCCGTGTTGGCCTCATATTCCGACGAAGTTTCCTTCAGACATTCCAAAGTTCGAAGCCAAGCCTAATGAGGATCTAGGAGATCATGTGACTACCTTCCATCTTTGGTGCTCATCTAACTCATTAAAAGATGACTCTGTACAATTGTGATTGTTTCAATGTACTCTCATTGGGAGTGCTATGAAATGGTACATTGAGCTCGATCACTCAAGATATTCTTCTTTTGGAAAACTGGTGATGGCTTTCCTGAACCATTTCTACTTACCTGTGAGATACGATGCTGGCTCAGAGCTACTCGCCAATTTTGAACAGACAACAACAAACCATATCTCTGATCATATCTGAGAATGGAGACGCTGGAAGAGTTTAATCAAGGTAACAGTCCTACCAACATTCCTTCTTGAGTGGTTTCTTAAGTCTTTGGTCCTGCAGTTATCCAAAGACTTTGCGACATCGGGAGTCTTCTCTAAAGAAGACGCCATCATGAGGGCTCAACAGTTTGAGCTCATCTATTCTTAGTCTGGTTTATTATACAACATCTTTCCAAATGTGCCATGTTCAATGATGGATAAAACTAGACAGAGAGTTGGACCACATGCCGATGGTATTGTCAGTTCAGCACAAACAAATCCCACTAAGCAATTGACAAAGCAGTTGTAGCAGTTATCAATACAACACACAACAGAAAAAAAAACTACTGCTTTGGTTGCTCCCCCTACCAAAACGTCGGATGTACACACAGTGCAGTCGACTAACCCATAGGCCACCCAACAGCCTAAAGGGAAGAAAAAACAATGAAAGAAGGTTAAGGGGGACAAAAAATCCAATGATAATGCTGGCGGGGAAACACTAAAAAACAAAAGGCAAGGTATCCATGCAACTTGTGCGTGGAAGACCACCCGACCCATCTATGTCCTCGACTTGCAGAGGCCCAAAAATTTGTCATGCAGCAACAACAGGCAGTGTTAACTAATCCATTTCAACATGGGCAAAATCTAACTCAAGCCTCTACAAGCACATAAGGGGGCAACCAAGAAACCTGCCTGCCTTCGAGCAACCCCGCATCCACGAAATTATATATGGTTAGGGGTGATTCTTTTATATCGAGTAGAGTGCATGAATATAGTAAACCAAGTGCTTCTAAGAAGGATAAAGAATATGACCTACCATCTCTTCCTCTACAGATTGAGAAGACATTTGGAGAAACAATGACATGCATTCCAAAAGGTGCATTTAAAAAAGATTCTCATAACCCAAACACAAGGGCAGCCCAGAACTACTCTGTGGTGGAGGATTTATCAAAAACCCCTTGTGTGATTTCTTCTTTGGAGGTCCTCCAAAGCTACCCTTCTGAGAGGAAAGCCTTGTTAACTTCTTTAGGCTCTATTGGGACTTGTAATCCGGGTACCATCATGTTAGATACAACTGACTTAAAACCTCGTCTGCCTTACCGCGTAGCATTTTAGATAATAGTGGCTTATCCCATGAAAAATTTTACATGGAATATCTTCCGCACGGTGGTAGATGAGGGCACCTCAACATGTGTTATGTCGTTGGCATGTTGGAAGGCCATTGGCCAAACCGTTTTGTCAACATCACCTACTATCCTCACTGCTTTCGAAGGTCGTTCGTTTCGACCACATGGCATTGTTCCTTCTTTCCCCGTGCAGTTAAGAGGGAAGACCGTGTGTTTCAAGGTAGAGGTAGTTGATGCTCCACTCAACTATAACCTATTATTAGGAAGGAGTTGGACTTATGATATGTAAGCTGTGGTAGCTACAAGTTTCCGGGTCTTGTTGTTTCCACACGAGGATCAGATAGTGACCATCAATCAATTGTCTTTCTCCAGACCTGACCCTGCTTTGGGGGCATCCACGATCCCGATGATTGATAATCCTCAATCAGGTGTCATTAACGTAGGAGTTTGTTTTTGCCCATCCTTGATGGATACCTTCGATTACCCGCCCCCTCACATCGACCTCAAATTTATATCCAATCACCATAAGGTTGAGATTTTTCAAGTTTTGTCATTCCGCACGACTTACTTCGAGGATCCATGGATACTTCCTTACCCATCAGCCACGATGTATGAGACAAGGCATCCAGGCATGTCCATGCCCTTGTCTTCCACTGAAGTAGCATACTCTTTAGTTCAACAAGCTTCAGCTAATCCTGATCCGACTCCTGCACAGGAGTTAGATCTACTTCTAGAGCCTATTTGGGCTCAGGGTTCTCTCGCTAACACCAATTCATTAGACTTAGTCTTACTTTCTGACGAAGCAGTAATCGAAGCAATGACTAGTCCAGACAAACCTTGGGAATATCTTCATCACAAATGATATTTTCTCCCAGAGTTAAGCCGAATCGAAGCAGGAGAATTCACTTTGACCATGACGGGAGATCAGTCATGTCCTATTAATCTCTTAGCTACACATGAAATTTATGCTGAGGGAAATATGGAAACTATCACTGAAACTATACCAATCAACATCTCCCGAAACCCTAGTGTTGTGGAGAACGTCTTCATCGGAGTGGATTTCTCCCCCAAAGAGATTCAAATCTACACGGATCTTTTCAAAGAATTCCACGACATTTTTTCCTAGTCTTATGAGGAAATTTCAGGTATCGATCCAAAAATAGTTGAACATGAAATCACAATGTATCCTGATGCCAAGTCCGACAAAAGCTTCATCAAGTTAATTCTAAGAAAGAAGTAGCCATCAAGATTAAGGTAGAGAAATTGCTAAAGGCAAGTTTCATATATCCTATCCATTTGACTCAATGGGTGTCAAATCCTATGTTGGTCAATAAAAAACAAGGCATGATTCGTGTATGTACCGACTTCCATGATTTGAACAAGGCATGTCCCAAAGATAATTTTCCAACACCATTCATTGACGAGATCATTGATGAATGTGCTGGTTGTGAAGCCTTTTCTTTCATGGACGGTTTTCCGAGATATAATCAAATCGTGTAAAGTAAATAGGGATTTCAGGATTCACAAAGGAGGAGCATGAAGGCTCAACACTCCAACTCATGAAGTCACGAGTTGTGAGAGGTGTTAGCACTTAGCCCTAGCCTACAGTTATATGTAGCAGGCGCTAGCGAGGAGGGAGCCATACCCATATCACATCTTGGGTATCGATGTTTGGAGGAAGAAGAGTCGAAGGTCTTCGACTCGCGAACTTGTGAGATCATAAGTTGCGAAAGGTGCCTTTGGTTATGAGGGTAGGAAGAAAGAGGAATCTATCACCCGAAAACCCAAAGTGTCGAAGTCCCAAAAATTGCAGAGCCAAACAAAGCTTAGAAAACTTAATGGAATCGAAACATTTTTCTTTTTCATGTTAGTTTATGAGTGTTGTAAGTTTCTTGAAGGTTTGAGGGCCTGACAAAATTTGGTTGATTGCACATTGTGTGTGAAGAGTTCAACAAGTTTCAGGTCAACCATGAATCTATGCTGAGTATAGAAATGGAAAAGGTACAGATTGCCTCTGAAACATAGGACGAAAGGGTAGGAAGAGATGTCAACTTGGGAGTTGAAGGATGAAACTCTAATGGGCACAGAAAAGAGATGGATAAGGAAGGGCATATGATGAAACTCATTGAAAGATTGCATAAATATGCCTAGGCTCACCGAGATGATAGCCAAAAACTCATGAGGTTCATGGATCAGCAAGGAGAATTAAACTTAAAAATGTTGAAGAACCTGGAAAGAATAGAAAGGAAGTTGGAGAAGAGGAGTGGCTCAAGCAAGACAGGGAGTCGCAGGACCCCTAAGAGAAGAATAAGATCAAGGAGTGTTAGTAGACATCATCGTCGCTCCCCAAAGCATTCCATCAGGGAAGCGCATAGTAGTTCAAGCCCGTCCCCTACTAGAAAACACCGAACATCTAGACGGGATGAATTGAAAGGAGAGATGAATAGGACGAAGCCTCCAACGTTCGATGGAGAACATAAGAAGAAGGAATATTTTGAAACATGGTTTCTAGGCATGAGGAAATATTTCAAACTGCAGAATTATTCCCTTCATGTAGAAGGAAGAATTGCAATGTATCAACTAAAGGGAAAAACATCCATGTGGTGGGATTAGTTTGTGCAGGTACAACACATCAGAGAGAAATATATCACTTGGAAGGAGTTCAAGGGGTATTTCAGGAAGAAATACCTGACTAAAAGATATTATGAAAGAAATATGAAGGAGTTCTTCAAACTCAAGTTAGGAAACATGACCATTGATGAATACAAATGAAGTTTCTTAGAACTACTGAAGTATGTTCCATTCATAAAGGATGAGGATGTGAAGATTCAGAGGTATCTGAGTGGACTGCCACCTGCCATTGGTGACAAGATTCAGTATGATGATCCTAAGTCTATGGAAGAAAAAATAAGAAGGGATAAATGCTTATATGAACAACAAAGAGAAAGGCCTACTTTTCGGAAGGCTTGGGATGATCAGAAGAAGTTCAGGAAAGAGAAGAGGTTGAAGGGAAACAAGCCTCCCTTTTTCAAAAATAGTCCTCAAGGACAACCATCTTTTAGAGAGCCCAAGAAGGCTAACGTGGGTGAGAAAATGCCCAGACCACCACCTGTGGAGTGTTGGGGTTGTAAAGGGAACCATAGGTAGAAGGACTGCCCCCACAGAAAAGATAAAGCAAGAACCGTCCACAATGTTCAGCAAGATAAAATAGTGGAGGATATGGGTAGGAGGATGCCAAGGATCTACGAGCCCTAGACAACAAGCAAGCATAATTTCAATCGCACATGATTGAACTGGAAGGTATGATCAACAACCGAGCATTCATTATTTTAATCAATTTAGGGGCTAGCCATAGCTATGTAGATATTAGGGTGGTGGAAAGTTTTCATTTATCAATAAGCAAACACGAAAATTCTTGGTTAGTGCAGTTTGCTACAGGAACCAAGAGAAAATTCGTTGAGTTGGTGAAGTCCTGTCTTGTGGACATGAAAGGACTGAGCACAAAGGATGAATTGAATATTCTTCCTTTAGGATCTTATGACTGCTTAATTAGGATGGACTGGTTGGACCAGCACCATGCCCTCCTAGACTGTCATAACAAGAGTTTAACATTCTTGGAAGAGGAGGGAAATTAGAAAATAGTCTAGGGAATTCCCAGAGTTGTGGCTGTTAGGGAAATCTCAGCCATGTAGATGAAGTGTTACAAGAAAGGTTATCAATTATTTGCAGCTTGTGTGGAGGAAGCATCCAATGATGAAGTCTTAAGAATTAGAGACCATGAGGTACTCACAGAGTTCAAAGACGTATTTCAGGAGGTATCTAGACTACCTCCAAAGAGAGACATCGATTTTTCTATAAATTTGATGCCTGGAGTAGCTCCGGTGCCGAAAGCTCCTTATAGAATGAGTACGCAAGAGCTGAAAGAGTTGCAATTGCATCTTGAAGATCTTATGAAGAAGGGGTACATTCTCCCCATCATGTCACCTTGGGGTGCCCCGGTCCTGTTCATGAAGAAGAAGGATGGGACGTTGAGGTTGTGCATTGATTTCAGACAGTTGAACAAAGTAACTGTCAAGAACAAGTATCCTCTGCTGAGGAACGATGATCTTTTCGATCAGTTGAAAGGTGCAAAAATATTTTTGAAGATAGATCTCAGATCAAGATATCACCAGGTAAGAATAAAGGATGAGGATATCAGCAAGACTACCTCTAGAACAAGGTATGGCCATTACGAGTTCACAGTGGTGTTGTTTGGACTGTCAAACACACCTGCTATTTTTATGTGCTTGATGAATGGTGTATTAAAGAACTATTTAGACAATTTTGTCATAGTCTTCCTAGATGACATCTTGGTGTATTCCAATTCAAATGAAGAGCATGAACAACACCTAAGGATGGTGCTGCAAGTGTTGAGAGGAAACCAACTGTATGCCAAATTGAGCAAATGCTCATTTTATCAAAGACAAATCCATTACTTGGGGCACATTATTTCAGAAAAAGGGATCATTGTGGATCCTAAGAAGGTTGAGGCCATCCGAGAATGGTTAGTGCCAAGGAATGTGACAGAAGTTAGATACTTTATGGGTCTGGTGGGCTATTATAGAAGGTTTATAGAAGGGTTCTCAAAGATAACTCACCCTATCACTTCCTTTCAAAGGAAGGAGTAAACGTTTCAGTGGACTGAAGAGTGTGAAGAGAGTTTCCAGTGATTGAAGCAGCTGTCAACCAACACTCCAATCCTAAGAATTGAAAATCCAAATATGGATTTCATGGTGTGCACAGATGCGTGTAGGGAAGGGTTGGGAGGATTTATCAGCCAAGATGGATTTGTAATTTGTTATGAGTCCAGGAAATTGAAAGAGCACGAAAAGAATTATGCCACTCACGATTTGGAGCTAGTAGCAATCATCCACGCTCTGAGGAAATGGAGACATTACCTCATGGGAAGAAGATTTGAATTGAGAACAGATCACCATGGTCTGAAATATTTGTTTGAGAAACCAACCTTAAACACTAGACAAAGCAGGTGGTTGGAGTTTCTGTGCGAATACAACTTTGATATCAAGCATATCAAGGGGAAGGAAAATAAGGTGGTTGATGCACTCAATAGAAAAGTGCATGAATTACATGCTTAAGATATTAGCATGTATAGGACTGATATTAAAGATAGAATTTTGGAAGCTACAAATGCAGATTTGCGGTATAGAGATTTGGTAGCAAAGCTACAACAGAGTGAAGGGCCACTGAAAAGGGAAAGTTACACCTTGGAAGCTGATGGATTACTTCTGTACAAAAATAGAGTGTATATACCCAATGTCCAGGAATTGAAATTTGTGATTCTGAAAGAAATGCATAATGTGACGTATGTTGGACACCCTGGATATCAGAAGACTGTGGTAACAGTCAAAAGCCATTAATTTTTGCCAGGTATGAAGAGAGAGATCACTGAACACATCGCCAGATGTATGGAATGCTAGAAAGTTAAGGTTGAGAATAGGCACCCAGCAGGGTTGCTGCAGCCTTTAACCATTCCAGAATGGAAGTGGGAAGTGGTGACCATGGATTTTATTACAGGATTACCCAGAACAAGAAAGAAGCATGATTCGATCATGGTTGTGGTGGACAAGCTTACAAAATTTGCCCATTTTATTCCGCTGAAAACCACGCACAAGGCAACATATGTTGTTGATATCTTCTTAAAAGAAGTGGCACGCTTGCATGAAATTCCTAAGACAATTTTGTCTGATAGGGACTCGAAATTCACCTCAAATTTTTGGAAAGGACTGTTCAAAGGATTTAGAACGAATCTGAATTTTAGTACAACGTATCATCCTGAGTCTGATGGAAAGACAGAGAGGGTGAATAGAGTAATAGAGGACATGCTAAGAATGTATGTGATGAAAAAACCAGCAATATGGGAAGAATACCTGCATTTGGTAGAATTCACCTACAATAATGGGTATCATGCATCGTTGAAGATGAGCCCATTTGAAACACTTTATGGAAGAAAGTGAAACACTCCAGTGAGCTGGGATAATCCAGCTGACAAAACAATAGTTGGCCCAAAGTTGCTCAAAGAGATGGAAGACCAAATGATAAGAATTAAACAGAATTTGAAAGCTCCCCATGACAAGAAGAAAAGTTTTGCTAATAAGAATAGAACCCACAGAGAATTCAAAGTGGGTGATCATGTTTCCCTAAAAGTGAAAAATAACAGGAGTTCCCTGAAGCTTGGAAGTTGCGCCAAGTTGGCAACAAGATACTATGGGCCTTTTGAAATCATGGAAAGGATTGGGCTAGTTGCATATATGCTTGCATTACCTGCATCTATGATTGTACATAATGTGTTTCATATTTCACTGCTTAAGAAATATATACCTGATGATAATCATGTTATCGATTCGAATGTGATTCATGTGGAACCAGAAGGTGTCCTGCAAGTGCATCCTGTGCGCATATTGGACAAGAAAAGAAAACAGCTCCAGAATCAATCCATAGAGCTTGTAAAGGTCCAGTGGACCTGGTACGGTCCCGAGGACGCGACATGGGAGCATGAATATGTTATACGGGCAGAGTACCCGCATATTTTTGAAGATTTTGAAAATATTGCAGATGCAGTGTAAGTTGCACTGAGGAAAGTGAAGAAATAAAGGGGGGGGGGATTGTAATGTCCCCAAGTCCGAGCCCTATTGTAAATCTTGTTTATGAAATGAATTGTAAATATGTTTTATAGGATGGTGAGATGAGTTTATATAAGCTAGTGGGCTTATGTGATTGTTAGGCCAGAGAGCCTA
>JZKD02S0556566.1:122269-139119 GCA_000966675.3 Picea glauca | reverse complement strand
AGGGGCTAAGTGTTGAGCCTAGGGGATTAAGTCCTTGGGGAATAATATTAAAATATTATTCCAAAAGACATGTGAATATTATGTTTTATCCTAAGTTCTTTTTGGGAAAGACAAGAAAATTCCAAATGGAAGGAACACATGTTGAAGGAATGCATGCAGTTTCATGGGTGACAAGTGTCAAATCGAGCCCAGGAAAATAAAATAGTTGAGATGAGCCATGGTGGGGGTTACTCCTCCATTCGACCCTCGACGGTCTGAGCGTGAACCATCCGACATCTACAGAAATTCCCTTGTGCATCCTCTGAACCAGAAAAAGGCCTATGTTTGTTCTGGGATGGCCCGTACCTTCTGTTCTAAACCATCAAGTCTAAGTTGACCCCTACATCGACAACTTGTCACGCATCCCTGAGAACCAAAGCATGAGTCTATCCTGTGTTTCCAGATTGATAAAATGGAAGTGTTTCATTCTTGCTAATCCTGGTTATACGGTTGCACCTGGATGTTGTTGACCTGGGGTGTTCGTGTCTAGATTCCTATTGTTTGTGGTGGACATGTAGTGTTTGACCTTGTGTGGCTTGTTGGCCAGATGTAAAACACTCTCTCCAGGTGAGAGAGGTGGTTGAAGTTGGATGAATAGATTTCTTGTCCCGTGAGCGACTCTTTCTAGGTGAGAGAGTGTGCAGAGGAAGGAGAGAACTCCTGGAAGGAACCCTGTAGCTACCACAGAGATCGAATACTTCTGGTTCAGTATATTGCTGAAACCCAAGGCAAGGGAGGTTAGCAGCCGAAGGACTGTTTGGGTGACAGAGAAGGTGTATACTCTTGGGGTGAAATAGGCATGTGCGGAAAGAGAGTCTGTGGGCAGTGAGTATGAGTGGTTCCTTGGAGAGAATTCCTTCCTTGTGCCTGTGTGTTTTCCTTGTAACCTCAGTAGCCTAGGATTCCTTTCCTTGGGAGTGTAGCTTAGTCCCAACTCGGGGGTGACCCACTGTTGAGCTTGATGAGCAGTGTGGTCTAAGGCTGGGAGGTTCGTTGAAGGCCTGCACCTGGTTGGTGGAAGTACCACTATTTCAAGATAAGTACCAGATGATGTTTAATTACTTTTCTGCATGTCTGTGTATTTATATTATCATGTATTCTGTTGTGCAAATGAATTAATGTGAAATCCATTGATTTTTTTATAAAAGTAGTAATTCTTATGGTTGCTCTGAGTTTAATGTGTTTAACCTATTTTAAATGCATGCCATATATATAATTAAGCATGAGATTGTTATTCTGCGTGGTAATGTTGGCTGACCATGGGGTTGATGGTCGAGAATTTTACAATTATTGTAAGAAAGGGTGTTACACATATAATCTCCATACTTATGGACTTCAGGAGTTTTCACTCAAGTACACTCCAATTCTCCCAAAGTGTCGAACTTTCGAACTCCTGTGAGATCTACAGCTCACAGTCACTTTCATGCAGATCTGATGGCTGAGATATGTTCCTCACTGCTGCACCTTACTTCTTCCTCTTGACTCGATCTAACAACTATGATCTTTTTTGAAAACACAATCTAAATATACCTTTTTTCAGTGGTATCTAAGATAAGTGGATAGTAGGACTATGAAGATAAAAAAGGGCCTTTATTCAAGAAAACGATCGTCAAAAGTGTTAAATGTATAGGTAAAAATGGTATCATTTCAAGGTCCCATCACATACCTCCATGAAGAACCAACCAAGGGACCCCTTCCCCTAGTCACCCTCACTATTCTTGCCTCTCAAGACCAAGTTGTGTGATCATTCTACTATGTAACATGTCTCTTTGCTTGTACATTCAAACCAATTGTTTAAACATTATTTCATTCATTGATATTTGTAAAAAGCACATTTTTTTACGGAAATAAATTATACTCATCCCATCGCACCCAATGGAATCATTTCACTCAGTGGAAGTCCTAATCACCCTTAGTCGAAGCATTCACACTAAGTAAATATACCTTTATAATCCTAGTTGTTTGTACCACCTCATGTATCTTAGTACCCTTCATTGTGATCCCTAAAATTACCACCCTCAACTACCTATCCATTTGAGTTCACTAATCCTCAATATCAATTTGTAAAATACTCCCTATATTTGATCATTTCCATAACATCACATCATCTTATGTCAAATTGGTTTTGACTACTACCAATGTCCACCATCAATCATGCTCCACCCAAGAGAAGTCTTGGTCCTCATCCTCACTGACCCCTTTTCCACCTCATCCAAATCTATCCCCTATTTACAATTCAGTATCTATTCTATCTTCTCATGATTCCAAGGGACACTTGTTCCTTTGTGTTCAAACTATCATTCTTATATATACCAACTTCAGTTATATAGGAATGTCAAGCAATCTTATACCTAATTTTAATCCACGATGATAGACCCTAGCTAGGAAAAATAGATTATTCATCATCCTCTGATCTCATTGACCCTCCTACTATTTGACATCAACTTATATATACATTATGATGGGTCCTAGATTTGTTGTTCAAATTTTTGATCCAATTTATTGCAATGGTTGGTCAATTTCATAGCGCTGCATTGATATTTTGTTGCATCATACTTGCATTATTTCATTCCCGTCTACACCTCCCTAATCTCATAAAAGACACAACTACACCGTCTTTTGTAGTCATAGTGTTCCATCAATTTCACTATTCTATCTAAGAGTTAGATATATACAACCAAAAAATATCTATTAAATACCTCCTCTATTGCTTAGATTTGAAGCTGATGCTTGAATTGAAAAAAAATGAATCAATCCATATCACATATATTTTCTCAATAAATCCACATGCACTACATAATTAATTCATTGTTCAAAACCTCAAAGGCCATGCAAATGATCAAGATAGTAAATGAGAATGACAATGAGGGTGGCTTGACTTACCATGCAGTTGCAGTTGTATGACGAGACTTGTTAATGGTTGGATATACTCTTTGATTCACTTACACTTCTTGATTTCATCGAGGGGGTAAGGAGATGGTTTTCGTAGTCCCCTAATTTGATTTATATATCCCCTCTTGCAGGGATGCTCATATGATGGCCTCCCTGTTTGCGTCCATAATTTTCTTTTGTAAGACATGGAAAATTTCAATTTGATTAAAATGTTGGATCAACATTACAAATTCATTGTATATGGCTAAAAAGTTTGAAGTTTTTTAGAAGGATTTTCTGATATAGGGATAATAGAATTATTGTTGTTCCCTAACCATTATATCTTTTTGGACCCCTTTATATTTTAGAACAGCTAGGCCCTAAAAAACTAGTGCATCCACTTCATTCATATTGTGATTCTTATCCGTTATACAAACTCTATTTCTTTTTTCCTTTCAAGTTAAAGAAAAAAACCTACACCCATCACCCCTTACTATAAATTTAAATAAACAAAATGTATTTTGATATTTTGAAATATATTAAAAAATAAACACATTACACAAATCTACCCAAAAACATAAGCAAAAAAGTATAGAAAATTTAGAAATGTTAATGTTCTGGAATCAAATTTTGAAAATAATCCAAAAGTTTAGTTAAATTTAGAAATGTTAATGTTCTGGAAAGAAAGAAATCTGAAATTTTGAAAATAATCCAAAATTTTAGTTTCATAGATAATATGTCTCTCAGTATCATTGTCCAACATTCCTTCAATTGGCCATGTTGATTAACAATGTTGGCCATGTTGATTAAAATTGGCCATGTTGATTAACAATGTTGGCCATGTTGATTAAAAGTGACTAAAATTGGCCATGTTGATTAACAATGTTTCACTACGGTTAACAATAGTTGAAAATATTATCTTTAATGTTCAATACCTTGTACATTAAAAATTCAATGCTACCACTAAATTATATATTGATTTTAATTTTTAAAAACTAACTTAGAAATCACTAACAATGGTTAACCAAATATTGTATTTATATATAACTTAGCCTCTGATGAAGTTGTAAACATCCATAATATCTTTTTATCCTAAGCTATATCTTGATTTGCATAAGCTATATCTAAATCTATATCTTGATTTGAAGAGTGAGAAACAAATATAAGGAGAAAGACCATGTGTTAGTATCCAAATAAATCTTTTTGACTCATTGTATCCAAAGTTTTATACAAATCTAACAATCTAACCAAGTTATTAGTATTAATTAATGGACAAAACTTATGACTCATTGTATCCAAAGTTTTATACTAATCTAACCAAGTTATTGATTCAAAGTTTAATACCAATCTAACCAAGTTATTGATTCAAATTTTAATACCAATCTAACTAAGTTATTAGTATTAATTAATTAACAAAACATAAAAACAAATTGAATAAACTTTAAATACATAAAGTAAAAAATTAATTGCATAAAAAAATAAATCCATTGACGATGAAGTTATGAAAGACTTGTAATATATTCTTCAATAGAGCTATATAGCTTAAAATGAATAGTGATAAATAAGTCTAAGATGGAAGACTATCTGGTAGTCTTCAAATAAATCTTTCTGAGTTATTCTATCCTTTTTTTGATAGAGTGTATTGGTGATGTTAAGTACAAACAAACAATGATAATCTTATTCAAAGAAAATGAATCCAAATGGACTCCAACCTCATTCTAGTTAGGAAACCACCTACGATCCACAACCATGATAGTACTCTAGCAATAAACAACATTCACTCAAAAAAGATGTGACTGTCTCTACATTTTCCATTATTTTCTCCAATTTTCTTTGCCACCTCTATCTGCCACCCGGAGAACCTAAATGATCCCATCGCCACGCCATGAAAATGTTCTATCAACATGTGGTTTATTGGCAACTACTATCCTGAAATATTGTTTCATGGTCTTTCTTACTTACTTGGCCTTTCTTATGTGATTGTCTCTAGAATGATTAAGATAGAAACCAAATTTTCTCAGTTGCTTGGCCTTTCTTAAATCTTTAGAGCTAAAGGGTTCTATATAAAAATGGAAATGGATAATTATCTAACAATTCGTACCTTTTCTAATGAGACATAGCCAAAATAAGGTTAATCAAGTTTGGCCTAAACCATACTGAAATCATTCTAAACAAATTATGTTGATGTCATACATAGATTCAAAACCCCCAAATACACAAACACCATACATGGATTCAAAACCTCAAATACACAAACATCATTCTAGTGATTGAAAAATGAAACTTACATACATTCCCCTCAAACATCATTTTTTCTTGGACTAAATCATTTTATTCTTAACTAATGAGAAGCCTTGAAAACAAAGAAAATCAAGGTTTTATGGGTAGGGTATGTATACATTCCCTATCCCTTGGGGTATGGTATGTATACATTCCCTACTCCTAAGAGGTCACAAGTTCAAATCCAGAGGTGTAGGGTATGTATACATGCCCTATCCCTTGTATTTGAACTTGTAATCTCTTAAGAAGAAACACATGTTCTTAAAATACTTATAATTTTAAGTAAGTTAACCGTTGTTGTTAACATGATGAAAGTTAATCACACAATATAAAGATTGACATGGTCAATTTAGGGTCACAACTCACATTTATTTATCATGACAACCCCACGACGATCCTAACTGAGTCGAGCAAAACAAGTGTTACAAGGCTTCAATCTTTTTGGCTACAACATTGCTTCTCATCGAGTGACTTGACCACGAGATATGGAGGACCGTCTGCAAAATGAGTGATATGGTGGACCGTATGTAGAACAAGATGCCAAGGGAAGACATGGAAGTTCATCTCCAGAACAAGAGGCCAAGGGAAGAAGATGAAGAAAATCATGTGTCTGGGCCACCACCAAATATCATTGCGAATCCATCGAAGGTACTCACTGATCTCCACGATGAAAATAAATCCATCGGATGTACTTTCTAATCATCCATCAAACATGGAAAAGTATGACTTATTTTAAAGGAGGGGATTTCAGGGAATTTCTTGTTGTATAAAATCAAAAGACTTATGATAATAATTTTTTTTCAATATTTAAATAAGAAGGAAATTTAGAAATTCATCTAAAAATTAAAGACTAAAATCATTTCTAAATTCTAAAAGTATAGGATCTCCAATTCTAAATAGTTTAAAAAATAAAATAACTATTTTTTCTATCTAGAAATATAAAAAATCAAATTAGTATTTTTTCTATCTAGAAATATATGTAATTACAAGAACAAAAGAGTGTTGAAGTGAAATATTTATCCTGTATCCATGTATGGAGGATTATCAAGGAATTTCTCAACCTAGAACATGGATAAGGAAAAACATGTAGCTTAAACATTTGAAGTGTATTAAAAGAGATAAGGTAATATGGTTAGCATATTACTATCAAATAAATGAAAGCAAAGGAATCATGGTGGATCCCTTGAAAATCCAGGATATCACTGAGTTTCCTTCTCCAAAACATTTGTGCCAATTACAAAGTATAAAAGGAAAGACCAACTTTTGTGATGCTTCATCCTTGACTATTCCACTTTTGCACATGGATTCTTATGAATTTTATCTGAGGAAATCCCCTTAAGATGGGATGATTAATCTCAACAAGAATTTTACGCATTTAAACCCTCTCTATTAAAGTCCTCATTAATCGGTCCTCTAGAATTTAATAAGTATTATATCCTTTATCTATATTCTTCATACATGTCTATCTGATGAGTTCTTTTCCAACAGGGATATGAATATTGAGAGAATGTCATATAATACGTGAGAAAAAATCTATCATAACCTCCCCTGAATTGCAATCATGACTAGAAATTAGACGGTTTAGTCCATGCAATCAAAACATTATGCCATTAAAGGTTTTTAGAGACCAAAAAATTTATAAAACATTCCAACCCCATGAAATACTTACTCAATCAATGAGTTATCAATGGAAAGTATGCCTGGTGGATCATAATTCTCCAAGAATTTGATCTATATTTTAGTACTCCTAAGAGTAAGAAGGTTCTCCTACTTACTGAGTTCATCATTAATTTGTCTTCAAACATTAAGAACCACTAGTGAATGACAACTTCTACAATGAACACTTTTTCATAATATCATCCTATGACCCATGGTACAAAGACATCCTCACCTATTTGTGCATCATAATTTTTCTCCACATCTCTCTTGGGATGATTACCAGTGTATCTTTCACCAAGCCCCCCAAGATCTCCCCATTGGAGACATTCTATATATTTAGTGACTTGATACAACCCTTCATCAATGTCTCACACTCGAGGAGGATGAGTGCGTCCTAAGTGATTTCCATAATGCACCTATATAGGAAATTTTTCAGGAATTTCCACTTCTCAAAAAATGGTCTACACTGGTTATGTTCAGCCTACCCGCTTCCATAATTGGATTTAGGAATTCAAATGAAGTATGAAGTTCCATGTATTCACTCCCAAAACTCAAGCTCCACCAAATCATTTAAACACTATCATTACCATTGGTCCCTTCTACAGGTGGGGCATCAACTTTATGATGTGAAATACCCCATCCAACAATGGTCACAAGAACACCAATGTGGCCATATATTACTTTGCTAAATGGGAATAGACCATGCCAACATTAAAAAACAAAGTGGACATTGGCACCTGGTTCTTCTTCAATTATGTCATCAGTCATTTTAGGGTCCCCCAATAGCTAATTTTGAATCATGGAAAACATTTATCGAATGAAGTGTTCCAAGAGTTGTCTTCCCTTCTTAGTTTCACCCACGAGTTTGCTTCCCCATACCATCTGCAATAAAACAACCTAGTTGAGGTTGTCAACAAATTCCTCAAAACCATGTTATAAAGCATAGTCAATAATCACAAAACCAATTGAAACTACTTTTCTATACACTTTGTGCCCACCAAACCACATTCAAAATATCTATAGGATTTACCCCCTTCCACCTTATCATTGTCGTGGAAACCATTTTACCAATCGAGTGCAAGATACCAACCATATGGATAACATACGAGATATTAATGGATACTACCCCATAAAACAATCTCTTTTCTCCTTAGAGATCATAGAAGATGATCAACTCTTTTCATTACATAGTAATGAAGCAACCAATAATTTATCTAAGGCCACATTTGATCGCCAAGTATGCGCTTGTTCATTTAGTGAGGGTGACCTTACTCTAGACTATGATATCTCCCATGATGCTCTAGNAACACATACAAAATTAAAGATGATTGACATTCTGCTATCATACAACATAACACAGAAATAAAAGTAAAACAATGCATACAGTATTCACAGGAAAAACCCATAAATATAACAAGATATACATGAAATAATCCTCATTATAGCATGTAAAAATACACAACATGTAAATGGAAAAGGGATTGGTACCTATATTTTAATTGAAGTACAACAACTATGTGCAGACCTTCCATGAACCTCCTCGCCTTAGACCACACTGGCCCCCCAAGCTGGGACTAAACTCCACTGGGAAAGGTATTCCTAGGCTAGGAAGGGACAACAAGAAATTGCACAGTACAACAGGAAGAATTTCCTTCAAGGAGCCACTTATGCCCATAGCTCACATAATCGCATTCCCCACATGTCTGTCCCACCCAATGAATGTACACCTTTACTTTCACATAGTCCACCAGCTGCTACACCTCCATTTCCTTGGGCTTCAACAACAGGTATGATCAAGAATTCTCAGAGCTCTATAGCTGCTCTGGACTCCCTCCAAGAGAAATCACTTCCTCAGCACACTCTCTCACCTGGAGAGAGTTTCTTAGAGGGCTGACAACTTTATTCTTCTATCCATGAGCATGAAAACCTAGTTCTTCACTATGGCTCCTCAACACATGGGCATAGTGATGGAAACAACATAAATTGGGGGTGGGGAATGATACTAACTGGAAAAAATGCTAGCAACCCACATGGTATAGGTGTCTTAAGGGTATATACTTAGGTTTTTTTGTAGAGGTTTGGGTTCTTCGCATTCAACAATGGTGTACTCTCTCACTACCTTCTTGTTTAGTTTATCGATGATTCAGGTTAATGGATGGCCAACATGGTCTGGAATCGTGAGATTGGAGAGCAGGGTGAGAATGGTTTGAATGCTCAACATGGTGAGAATGGTGAGAACACCCCCCCATAAATCTACATGCATTTTGGATGACACTTGGCTCTCTAGGAGCACACTCCCCCCACTTGGAACTCGTTCATAGATGATTTTAGGGGATACATTTCGCTCATAGGATAATTTTCCATGGTTTTTCCAAAAACAAGATTTTCTATTTTAAAAATTATTCGCCCAAATTCTATAGGATAAAATTATTTTACCTTAAAAGTCACCAAACTTTTATAAAAACTATATAAAATCCTTAGAAATTTGAATATTTTTACAAAAATATCCCCAAACATTTATAGTTGGCATATGAATGATAAGTAAGATTCGCCAAGGTTTCTACATTTTAAAATAATTTTCCATCCATAAAATCATCCCTGAACTCGTTCCCCTCCCTAAAGGAAATTAGGATAAATTAATATCCTCTTTGCATCTTTTTAGAATAATAATATATTATTCTGCTAGGTTCTTAATCTTAGGCTCTTACTTTCTACTCTTAGCCTCCTCCCTTTCCCAACCTAGTGGAGTTCAGTCCCCGATACTCTTTCTTCGTGTCTCGTCTACACGCAACAATGTTGTTATATTAAATATATGAGTTTTTACATGTACAAAACAGGCTCCTGGCCTTTAGAACCTAGGCTCCTAACCTAATCAACATGTAATCCTACCATATTATAAATACTCCGATAACCAACCTACAAAACATGTTACATTCATAATTACAACCAAGGATCATCCTTAGGGTATTACAATCCCCTCCCATTATTTTTTCACTGTCCTCAATACAACTTAATTACACAACATCAACAAGATTTCCAAAATCTTAAAAAAAATGTGGGTTTTCTACCCGCATAGCATCTTCATGCTCTCATGTTGCGTCCTCAAGACCGTACCAGCACCATTGAACCTTTAAAATACATATGGATTGAATCCATATTTTCTTTCTCTTCTGATCTAGTATGTGCACCAAATGAATTTGTAAGGTGCCTTCTTGCTCCACCTGAATCATATTCCAGTCAATCACAAGATTAACATCAGGTATATATTTATTGAGAAATGAGACATGGAATACATTATGAATAGTCATGCATGTAGGCAATGCAAGCATATAAGATACTAGTCAAATCCTTTCTAGAATTTCAAACGACCCACAATATATGGCTTCCAACTTGGAGCAGTTTCCCAACTTCATGGAACTTTTGTTGGATTTCACCTTTCAAAAAACATGATCACCCACTTTAAAGAGAAACATGGTCTTGGGAAACCTTGAAGTTCTATTTAATCTTCTGTAGTTTCTCTTCCATTTCATTATTCAACTTTGGCCCAGCCACTTCTCTATCTGTTGGGTTTTCCCAACTTACTGGGGTGTTGTACTTTCTTCCATAAAGTGCCTCAAATGGGCTCATATTTAGTGATGCTTGGTGCCCATTGTTGTAAGAAAAATTTAGCAAGTGTAGGTAGCATTCCCATCTGGATGGTTTTTCAATCACATACATTCTTAACATATCGTTTATCACTTGATTTACTCTTCATGTTTTTCCATCAGACTTAGGATGATAAGTTGTGTTGAAGTTCAGGTTCATTTTGAACCCTTTGAATAATCCTCTCCAAGACTTTGAGGTAAATTTTGGGTCTCTGTCAGACACAATTGTCTTGGGTATTCCATGAAAGTGTGCTACTTCCCTCATATAAATATCAACAACATTAGATGCCTTGTGAGTAGTCTTCAAGGGAATAAAATGGGCATCCTTCGTAAGCTTATCCACCACCACCATGATGGAATGATGTTGCTTGTTTGATCTAGGTAATCCTTTGATGAAATCCATTTTCAAATCTTCCCACTTCCACTCAGGAATGGGTAATGGTTGTAGAAACCCATTTTGGTGTCTATGCTCAACTTTGACCCTTTGACACTCCATACATTTGGTGATGTATTCTGCAATTTATTTCTTCATGCCTGGCCAGTAGTAATGTATCTTGACTCTTGAAACTATTTTCTGATATCCTGGGTGTCCCGCATAAGGTTCAATATACATCTATTTTAAAATTGTAGTTCTCAATTCCGGAAAATTGGGTACATAAACTCTGTTTTTTCACAAGCAAATTCCATCAATTCTAAATTCACTATCTTCAGCTTTCTGTTGGATTTTACCTTGATGCAATTTAGTTACCAATTCCATGTACTGCAAATCAACTTTTGTAGACTTATAAATTATTCCTTTAAAATTTGTCTGATACAAGCTAATGGTTGTAGCATGCAGTTCATGCACTCTCATGTTGAGTGCATCAACCACTTTTTTCTCCTTTCCTTTGATGTGCTTGATATCAAATTCATATTCACAGAGGAATTCCAACCATCTACTCTGCCTAGAATTCAAAGTAGACTGGTCAAAAAAATATTTTAGACCATTATAGTCTATTCTCAACTCAAAACTTCTTCCCATGAGTTAGTGTTTCCATTTATTTAAAGAGAGCACTATGGATGCCAACTCCAGATCATGAGTGGCATAAAGTATTTCATGATATTTCAATTTCCTAGATTCAAAACATATCACAAACCTATTCTGGTTGAGGACTCCACCCAGTCCTTCTTTGCATGCATCTATGCAAACCACAAATTCTTCATTCGGATATCCAATATACAGAATTGGAGCATTGGTTAACAATTGCTTCAATCGTTGGAAGCTCATTTCACATTATGTTGTCCATTGAAAATTCTTCCCCTTTCTTTGCAAGGAATTGATGTGATGAGCTATTCCCGAAGGATCTGACTTCTGTCACACTCTTAGTTGTTTTCCACCCTTTTATTGGCCTTCGTATTTTCAGGGTCCACTGCTATCCCTTCTTCAGATATGATATGCCCCAAATAGTGAATTTTGTTTTGATAAAATGAGCATTTGCTCAATTTGGCATACAACTAATGCTCTCTTAGAACTTGCAACACCATTCTGAAATGATGCTCATGTTCTTATTCGGACTTGGAATATAAAAGGATGTCACCCAAAAAGACAATGAAAAACTCGTCTAAATATTCTCGGAAAATGCCATTCTTTAAGCACATGAAAACAATTGGTGCATTTCATAACCCAAGTGGCACCGTTATAAACTCATAATGAACATACCTTGTCCTAAAGGCAGTCTTGTTGATGTATTCCTCTTTAATCCTTACCTGATGGTACCCCAACCTGAGATCTATCTTTGAAAATATTCTTTCATTCTTCAACTGATCGAAGAGATCATCAGTCCTGGGTAGAGGATACTTGTTCTTTATAGTTACTTTATTTAACTGCCTGATGTCAATGCCAAATCTCAGGGTTCCATCTTTCTTCTTCACAAATAACTTTTGGGAACTCCAAGGTGACACACTTGGGCATATGTATCCCTTCTTTAAAAGATATTCAAGATGCATTTGCAGTTCTTTTAGTTCTGGTGTACTCATTCTATAAGAAGTATTTGATATTGGAGTTACTCCAGGCATTAAATTTATAGAGAAATCAATATCTTTCTTTGGGGGTAGTCCTGGTATCTCCTTGAAAAAATCTTCAAAATATTCTAGGATTGCACGATACTCCAGATTTGGTACCTTATCCTTAGATGCTTTCCCCATATGGGCTGCAAATATTTGGCAGCCCTTCCTGTAAAACTTCTTTAGTTGTAGTTTTGAGATTTCTCGGACAGTAACTTCCCTGGGAATTCCTTGGACTGCTCTCTTATTTCCTTCCTCATCCAAGCAAGTGGATGCCTTTTTATGACATTCTAATATGGCATGGTGTTGGTCCAACCAATACATACCAGTTGGGAAATCATACGATCCCAAAATCAATATGTTCAAATCTTCCTTGGTACTCAGTCCATTCATGCCCACTGGATATGATTTAACCAACTCAACAAAATTTCTCTTGGTTCCTGTAGCCAGCTACACCAACCAATATTTCCCATGCTTTATTCTTGGTAATTGAAATATTTCCACTACCTTAGGATATATATATCTATGACTAGCCCCTGAATCAATTAAAATAGTAAGGGAATGGTTATTGATCATACCTTCAACTTCAATCATGTGTGATTGAAACTCAACTTGCTTGTTGTCTAGGGTTGCATAGATCCTATGTACTCTTCTTCCCATGTCCTCCACTATTTCGTCTTATTGAACATGGTGAACAAATATTTTCTCATGCCAATTATGCAATTGGAAATATTTTCTCATGCCAATTAGCCATGTCTCAGCCTCTTCATCCTCCTAGTGATATCCATAAAAAGTAGGAGGTTTGATCTTATTCATTTATCATTTCAAATGATCCACCCCAGACCTCTTAGGTTTCCTAACAAGGGATGGACTTGAGCTGTTGTGTGATCTCCTATGGGAATTCTTTTGGGAGTGTTGGTGATGTTTGCTATCACTCCTTGATATTCTTTCCTCATCAGGGAATCTGTGGCTCCCTGATTGGATGGATTCACTTTCCTTATCCAAATTATTTTAAATTATTTCCACAATCTGCATTAGCTTCATATTGAAGTCTTCTTGTTTCTCCTTGGATCTTTTAAGCATTTTTTATCTGCCTGGTAAATTTGGACATTTTTTTGAAAATTTTTAATGATTTTCATCATGCTCATGTCTTTATATATTTCTTCCCTATGCCCATTGGAGTTTGTCCCTTCAAATCCCAAATGGACATGCATTCCTCTAACATCATCCTCCAGACTGTAAGTGTCATGTGCCTCCTCTATTTGTTTGCACTATGTAACAATTTGGATCAGTTTTGACAATTGCTAACTCTGCAAAATGTGCAGTCAACCAAATTTTGTCAGGCTATTAGACTTAATAATTCTCCAGAATAACTTAAACAATATGATTCAATTTATGCATGTTATTTTTTCCATCATCACATATACAACATGTAAAATACCTACTAAGCTCCACTACTCTTCAAGGGGTAGAACCATGTCTGAATCACCGAAGATTTACACTTGCACACTCCAATTATTTTGAACGACAAACTCCTTAACAAGCTAATCTTTTGAAACATTTACCTTTTGATGAACGATCCAGATTAACTCTGGACTTTAGGATTTTTCACTCTGGTACACTCCAATTCTCCCAAAGTGTCAAACTTCCAAACTCCTGTGAGATCTACGACTCACAATCAATTGTGTGAAGATCTGACGACTGGGACTTGTTTCTCACCGCTGCGCCTTAGTTCTTTATCTTGACTCAATCTAATGGCTCTGATCTATCTTGAAAACACAATCCAAATATACCTTTTTTCAGTGGTATCTACGAGAAGTGGATAGTTGTTATTGGATAAATCCGTAGGTGCAGACACTAACCGATCTCCCTAGATCCACCTAGATCTAGAACAAAGCAAGACAGAACATGACTCTCTCCCTATATTTTGACCATTGAATGAAATAGGAGGCAAGAACTAATAACATACCTTATTATCTCTTCCTATGGTCTTTGTTTCTCCCGCTTCGCTCCAATGCTCTCGTGTAGTCAATACCAAGACAACACAAACCAACCAAAGTGAAGAAAGCACAATCTATTCAACGATCAATATATGTACATGATCAAGGAATTATACAATAAAGTGGAAATATATTTATGGGAAAGGGACATATTAATGTATCATATTAATGGAAAGTAAAGATTACAACCTGAGCCTTGATGTCGTAAAATTCCTTTCGATGGCCCTTGGCTCTGACATACACACTTGCTCACTTGCATGAAGAAAATCAACCCCTTTTGATAAATTTGCTGGAGTCTCCAAACTGTTGTAGCTTCATTCCTTGCTTGCTTTAGAAAGAGTTTGCACCCTAGAAGTTCAACACAGTGTGAAATTCTCGCACCCTGGCTTAAAGTAGCCTGTGAGAATCATGCATTCTCACAGGCAAATATACTAGCAGCCTGCGAACAATCTTCAAAAATGAGTTTTCTGGAAGAGATGAAAATAACTTTTTCTGCAGAGAAAGTTCTTATGAAGAGCCTAAGTACACCATCATTAATACATCATCATGATGACCAAAATCATGGGTAATAGAATTCCCCCCAAAGTATGAGGGTGGAACCAGTGACAATCGATATACTTTGTAAGTTGCATGTGTGTGTCGAGAACCAGGAGCACATCTAATCGGAAACCTGCGAACAACCAAGCATCTGCAGAATATCATATATATCAATTCTGAGGTAGGAATTCCCATACTGAGATCACAGACTGATGACATTATAGACATGGGTCATGGCCACCAATCATACACTGTGGATCCATGCCGTCAAAATATAGCATAGCCACTGGAATACACTTTGGATCTATGCGAAAAATTTCAAATCAAGACGACATAGCTACGAGACATACATAATGTATGTCTCGTGACATATAGCATAGCAACAAAGACCATATGAAGCAATAATAAGGTATGTTATTAGTTCTTGCCTCCTATTTCATTCAATGGTCAAAATCTAGGGAGAGAGTCATGTTCTGTCTTTCTTTTTTTCTAGATCTAGGTGGATCTAGGGAGATCTATTAGTGTCCACACCTATGGATTTATCCAATAACAAAATTGGCGACTCCACTGGGGACTTGCTCACTTGCATGAAGAAGATCAACCCCTTTTGATAAACTTGCTGGAGTCTCCAAGCTGTTGTAGCTTCAGTCCTTAACACAATTCTTTCACTAATTCTACAATGAATCTTGCTTAACCTTCCTTAACCTTTTCCATGAGAATTCCCTCAATATATAGGAGAGAATGAATTAGTTACTTGGATAAGAATGATCCCAAAATATTAGGGAATCTAGTACTAGGATAACCATTCGAATTCCATCTCATCCTTCTAGAAGATTCCTTTCTAGAAGCATCGAGAATTCATCTTTTCCCTTGCTTTAGAAAGAGTTTGCACCCTAGCAGTTCAACACAGTGAAAAATTCTTGCACCCTGGCTTAAAGTAGCCTGCGAGAATCATGCATTCTTGCAGGCAAACATACTAGCAGCCTGTGAACGGTCTTCAAAAATGTGTTTTCTGGAAGAGATGAAAATAACTTTTTCTCAAGAGAAAGTTCTTATGAAGATCCTGAGTACACCATCATTAATACATCATCATGATGACGAAAATCATGGGTAACAATAGTGGGACTATGAAGATAAAAAAGGGCCTTTGTTCAAGAAAAATGATCGTCAAAAGTGTTAAATGTATAGGTAAAAATGGTATCATTTCATGGTCCCATCACATACCTCCATGGAGACCCAACCAAGGGACCCTTCCGTAAAAATGGTATCATTTCATGGTCCCATCACATACCTCCATGGAGACCCAACCAAGGGACCCCTTCCCCCAGTCACTCTCACTATTATTGCCTCTCAAGACCAATTTGTGTGATCATTCTACTAGGGAACATGTCTCTTTGCTTGCACATTCAACCCAATTGTTTTAACATTATTTCATTCATTGATATTTGTACAAAGGACATTCTTTTAAAAAAACAAATTATACTCATCCCATCGCACCCGATGGAATCATTTCACTAAGCGACATTCCTAATCACCCTTGGTCGAGGAACTGACACTAAGTAATTCTACCTTTGTAATCCTAGTTGTTTGTAGCACCTCATGTATCTTAATACCCTTCATTGTGATCCCTAAAATTACCACCCTCAACTACCTATCCATTTCAATTCACTAATCCTCAATATCAATTTGAAAAATACTCACTATATTTGATCATTTCCATAACATCATATCATCTTATGTTGAATTGGTTTTGACTACTACCAATTTCCACCATCAA
>JZKD02S0556566.1:95572-111147 GCA_000966675.3 Picea glauca | reverse complement strand
TATAAATATTCATTCATTTTGGATGACACTTGTCTCTCCAGGAGAACATTCCCCCCACTCAGAACTTGTTCCCCCCACTTAGAATAATAATATATTATTCTACTAGGCTCTTAAGCTCTACTTTTATCCTCTTCCATTGCCCAACCTAGTGGAGTTCAGTCCCCCATACTCTTTCTTTCTGGTCCGTCTACAC
This sequence comes from Picea glauca, assembly GCA_000966675.3. Taxonomy (NCBI): domain Eukaryota; kingdom Viridiplantae; phylum Streptophyta; class Pinopsida; order Pinales; family Pinaceae; genus Picea; species Picea glauca. The sequence goes on along the minus strand of JZKD02S0556566.1, from coordinate 110,954 downwards.
GCAACAATGTTCTTATATTAAATATATGATTTTTTACATGTACAAAACAAGCTCCTAGCCTTTAGCACCTAGGCTCCTGACCTAATCAACACATAAGCCTACCAGCTTATAAATACTCGGTTGACCAGCCTACAAAAAATGTTACATTCGTAATTACAATCAAGGCTCATCCTTGGGGTATTACAATCCCATCCCCTTGTTTTTTCATTGTCCTCAGTGCAACTTAATTACACAACATCAACTAGATTTCCAAAATCTTAAAAAATATGCAGGTATTTTGCCCGCATAGCGTCTTCATGCTCCCAAGTTCCGTCCTTAGGACCGTATCATGTCCACTGAAACTTTACAAGCCCTATGGCTCGACTCCAAAGTTATTTTTTCTTTTGGTCTAGTATGCACACCGGATGCACTTGTAAGGTGCCTTTTTGCTCCACCTGAATCACATCCGAGTCAATCACACGATTAGCATCAAGTATACATTTCTTGAGTAATGAGACATGAAATACATTATGAATAGTCATGCATGCAAGAAATGCAAGTATATAACCTACTGGCCCAATCCCTTCTATAATTTCAAACAACCCATAGTATATGGCTACCAACTCAGAACAGTTTCCATACTTCAGGGAACTTTTGTTGTCTTTCACCTTTAAGAAAACATGATCACCCACTTTAAATTCCTTATGGTTTTCTCCTTTGTCAGAATAGATTTTTTGTCTGTCTTGGGAAACCTTCAAATTCTTTTTAATCTTTGGCATTTTCTCTTCTATTTCCTTAATTAACTCTGGCCCAACCACTTCTCTATCAGCTGGGTTGTTGCACTTTCTGCCATAAAGTGCCTCAAATGGGATAATCTTTAGTGATGATTGGTTTCCATTGTTGTAAGCAAACTCTACCAAGTGTAGGTAGTCTTCCCATCTGGATGGTTTGTCCATCACATACATTCTTAACATATCTTCTATCACTTGATTTACTCTTTTTGTTTTTCCATCAGACTTGGGATGATAAGTTGTGTTGAAGTTCAGGTTTGTTCCAAACCCTTTCAATAATCCTCTCCAAAACTTTGAGGTAAATTTTGGGTCTCGTTGGCAGCCAACATTTTTTGTCAAATTTTATCGTGATAAAATGTTGTCGTTAAGGGATTAAATTTTTTGTAGTTGTCAACTTCTCCTTGCAAGCATTCTTTTATTATCTTTGGTTTTGAAAACATTCACTAGACTAGTTGTTTGTATGAGTTATTATTTTTTCTATCGTTCTCCTTGTTCAATTTCGTGACTGAAAGCATGAAATTTGAACAAGTTTTGTTTTGAGGGAATTATACATTTATGGGGTTTTCCTTTGTAAAATTGAATAACATTTTGGGCATCTAATCTTCTTATAAACCCTAGAACTTGTGAGTTTTATTGGTTGATCCTTTTCCATAACACTTGATTCATTCCACCTTGGGGGGTTATCGACTTAGTCATTTCTAGCCTAGATCATATGAAAAGTGAGGAAGCCAGCCTATTGATTTGGGGGAAGGGTTTGAAACCTATTATGTACCTATTCATAAGCCCTACCTCCCCTAAATATTTTGCCGCATGGGGAGTCTTCTTACACATATATTTTCATATTGAATTGGGCAAGGTGATTTGCTACGATATTTTTGTGGGTCGTTATTTTTGAATTCGATGTCAACCAATTTGACATCATTGAGATTTTCAGCCTCTACTTTAGAGTGAATGAAATCTAGTAACAAAAACATGTCGACTTGGATAGGGAAGGTTGACCATAATTTTTTGTGGGCTGCGCTCATCTCCTTGTTGATGCCTCCCGTTACTGTCTGGTAATCTAATTCCCTCCACACTAGCCAGTCTGGTAAAAAATGCAGGAGAGCATGGGGCAGAACTGAGAATCCAAAAAACCTAATATAAGAGAAGTTTTCTTTAATGAACCAATCTACTAGTTGGCCTAGATTTCCCATAATCCTCTTTGAATTTCGAGGTGGGTGACCATATAGGGCCATATGAACAGGCACTACTACATGGTGACAAATTTCATAAAATAAGTCTTTGGCTTTGTCCTCCAATAGCTTGGAATGATAGAAGTGAATAGGTTATGCGCTAGTTAGGGTCCAACTCCAATTCATCAGTGGGAAAAGAGTCATGAAACTGATAGAATCCATGACATACACAAACATATAGAAAGGGGGGAGTTTCCCCTTTTATTTTTCCATTTTGTATTCAGTAATTTCTTTGGCCAAGTTGTCTGACAATATTTTGTTCCAATTAAAAGTGTATCCCTTGGCCCCCTCATGTATAATAAACATCCATTCCATTGGGAAATGGGTAGGAGTCTTCTTCCCAAACAATATACAAAGAATCATGGCAATGTAGATCATGTGAATGTCCAACGACATTGTGGCATACACACCATGAGCTTCGTCCCTAAACTTCTCTAGGTGGCCCCACTAGGGCCTGATTATATCGGGGTAACTCTTGTCATATTGTATGCATTCGTTCTTCTCAAAATCCAACACAAATGAAACATTGTAATTATACTTAGGATAGAGAGATAGCTTATACATTACCTGGAGGTGTTCTGGCCAAAAACAACCAGCGACAACCTTATGGTGGTTGATGATGCTCCTGGATTGGACATTGATGTTTTCCAGGGCCCAACTGATCATATCGTTATACGACATGAGTCTCAGATGCGCAACTACCTTGTGTAGCTCTGACTGAGCTATATATATGAATTAGTTTCATGAGTATCGTCTTCTTCGTCATCAGAATCTTCTGAATAATTTATGATCTCATGCTCCAGAGCCTTGAACACCTGTGTCTAATATTTAACAGAGTCTATAGCTCATGGTGTAGTGTCTGATAGAATGTCCACATTAGTATTTGAACCATCACCAACCACATCAAATTTCTTCATCATCTTCGATGGTGCCATGATATCGAGAGAACATAACAAGGTTACCTATTGCAGAGGAATTGTGTGAGATTCTGAATTAGATAAAACACTCACCTTATTACTAATTAGCCAGGACTTGAATTTGATTTAAAATTCTAAAGTTCTTTTCTAAGTTACCGTTTTGGGAAGGATTATAATTTCATGAAGTGGAGAATGTAAAGCTCAAAAGTTCATGATTATATGTGTTCCAACATAGGCTCCATCTGGGGATCACATCTCCTTGCGAGACCTGGAAAAATAGTAGACTGCGTACCTTTATTGGGTAAATGTAGTCATTATTGCATTTCTGGGAAACACTTTTGGGAATTGATCATAAAGAGAAAAATTGAACTTCAACCGAATCTCCGAAAACCTTCAAAATAACCCTAATTATTAATCTCAATTTAGGCTACTAATAATTTCCCTTTCTTAAAACTGAGTTTGGATTTTCTTAAGATAATCAAAACAACTTTAACTAAAATATCAGACTTTGGTCGATTTCGTTCGCATCAAGGTTAAGTAAATTTAACAATTTATTTAGGGGAATCCCTTATTGGTTTAGAATGTAAATATTATCGAGAAAGAGAACTAGGTACCAGAGTATGTTATATATGTGTATGACAACCTTATAGGTATCATAGATATTTCTTCAATGCCAATGAGCCTGTTCAGTACCCCGATGAAGTTATCTACATCTCCCATTGGATTTACTTTCACCACTTCAATTCACATTTTGCTCAGATGCGGGAAATCATTACATGAATTTCCTTTCATCACCTCTTGTTGGACAAAATGGGGGCAATTGAATTACGAATTTCCATTCACCATTTGTCTTGGACTAGATGGGGGAAATCAGATTATGAATTTCCTTTCACCCTTTGTCTTATATTTTAATATTTTTGAAGTGGGGGCAATCAATTTGTATGTATCATACAAGGGATGATATATGCTTAAAATTTAACAACGAGGGTATGTCAACAATTTTTTATTGTACCTTGGACTAACTCTCTCCCGATCTTCAATACACCTTAGCATATAGGGAGGATTTTATGGGATTTTTTTTTTTCAGGGATTGACCTTGAGCGATTTAATTAGTTCAAAATCTAATAGAAGAGCTAAAATTATCAAGATTAGCTAGACATACTTTATTTTAGTTAAAATCATAGGAATCATAAATAATTTCGCCTAATCGCATTTTGAAGGTATGTTTTTAAGTTTTCGGAGTCAAAGTCAAATTATTTCTTTCTATGAAGACCAAGGGAAGGATAGAAAAATTCAGAACTGAATAAAAACTTGGGTATAGGGAAAATAATACAGAATGAGGACTTGAAAGGGTCTGATGCAGAATAATTTCATTCCCACACAAGTTTGTTTATTGATTTTCGAGCTTCTTTCTCGACCTCTTTTTATTCTTATTTTATTTTTCTTTTTATTTCATTTGGATAAGGCTTCAAAATTAATCTATAGATTTATACTTTTTTTATCCTCGATCAGGTGACACTATTTACATGGGTAAAACATCGTTTGTGTCCGATAATATTTCCTTAGAATTTTAGCTTGAACTATAAGTATAGGAGTTCATACCTTAGATTTCATTTATATTTTCAATCAAACCAATCATTAATTCATCACCTGTTTTGAGAGAAAATGAATGTTTTTAAAATTGAGTGTTGGATTCCGATACCTCCTCATCTCTCATCTGATAGTAAGTATTTTGTGTGGGAACAAAATGGGAACTGTCATAAAATTCTGCAGAATAGAAATGATATGCAGTACAAATATTTTATATTTTTCTTTTATGATATCAAATAAGACTTGGTTTTTTTACAACGAAAAGTAAAATTTTTAGAATCTACAAAAGAAAATAAAATTACAAATCAAAACAGGAAACCAAAATCGATATATATAGTGGGAATGTGAAATATGATTATTGCATAAAATGTTTTAGGTAACGCTCATTGATAGGGGTGTCAAGAGTTTTTTCGTCGACATTTTCGAGTAAGAAGGAATTTTTTCCCTCAACAGCTGCAGTCCCGAATGGTCTGAACCAGAGATGGTTGAACTTGCCATGTTTTCCTGCATCTTATTTTCTAGCATCCCACTTTAAAACTATATCTCTAGGAAGAAACTCCCTGTATTTATCCTTTTTATCGAAAAGTGCCTTCATATTATCTTGGTATTTGTGAAGTTTGTCATCTATTTCAGCCCTATTTTGTTGGAATTGGATTATTTGATTTATCCTTCTATTAATGTCATTTGGATCTTCATTTGCATATTTCTAGAGCTTCAATACAGGAAGAGAGAGATTGATAGGAAGGAAGACATCAGTACCATAGACCATTTGAGAAGGGGACATACCTATTGATTTCTTGGTGCCGGTTCTATTTGCCCATAAGGCGTATTTCAAGTGAACATGCCAATCCTTATTATTTGATGTCAACACCTTTTTTATTATAGTCATCAGGCTCTTGTTGGATGATTCAGATAACCCATTCCCCTGAGGATAATAGGTTGTAGAATGTCCTAACACAATATTGTATTTTTGGAAGAAATTGACCATTTCCATAGATTTGAAAGCTTGGGCCTTGTCAATGATTATTTTTCGAGGAAAAACAAATATCGATAGGATTTTCTCTTTCAGAAAGTTTATTACTACCAAATCCATAGTATTCCGAGTTAGAATGGCTTTGACCCACTTTGTAAAGTAATCAATATCAGTTAAAATCCATTTATGTTGTGCACTGGAATATGGATGGATTTCTCCGATGAAATCAAGACCCCATTATTGAAAGGGAGATTCTACTTTGACCGGGATTAAAGGTAGTGCAAGGAGATTTTGTTTACCAGAGATCAGTTGGCAAGAGTTGCAGGATCTGACCTTGGAATTCACGCCAGTAAATAACTTTGGCTAATAATATCCAGCTCTTAAAATATTGTAGACCGTTTCCCTCTAGGCGTGGTGTCCTCTACATGCTCTTTCATGAAATTCATTTATGAAACTCTCTATTTCAGCTTATGTTAAGCAACGTAACAAAAAACCTGGAGGATACTTCCAGTACAATTGGTTGCCAATAATACAATATTTAACTTTGTGTAGCTTCAAAGTTCTTTCTTTGGATGGAGTCATGTCATTCAGGAACTGAAGGGTAAGGAGGTATGAAATAATGTCACAATACCAAGCATAGGAAGAAAACTTACCTTCAACTTGAATCATAGGATTTTGATCATTAATCTCGTCTATATATGGGAGATACACATGTGATTCTATGTGGTTTAACCTGAGCGCCTTGAAATTCGATTTGGCTAACTATTTAGCCAGGCCTTGACCCTTGTCTAGCTTGGTTGGTTTCACTTCTAGATTGAACTCCTGAATTTTATCTAACCACTGACCTCTTTTTCCATCATTGTCTGGTTGGACCAAGATGTCTTTGACAACAATTGTTGGCACGTAAGCGATTATTTTGGAATGGAACACATATGTCCTGAAATCTTTGAGAGATTTCACCATTGCGTAATCTTGATTTTCAAGTATATCATATTTTAATTCTCCATCCCTTAGACTTTTACTGAAAAAGGCAATCGGTTTCTCAAAACCTTTTTCATTCTTTTACAGGAGAACTGTTGTGATAGTATGTTCAGAAGCGAAAGAGAAGATCAAGAATTCCTTAGTATAGTCTAGACTTGCTAACATCGGTGCTTCACCTATAGCCTTCTTGATTTTCTCGAAAGACGCTTTGGATTCTATAGTCCACTTCACTTCCTTGTCCTTTTTCAAAATATTTGTAATCAATTTGACAATTGCAGCGATGTTAGGGATAAATCTTCTCAAAACTTTTATCTTCCCTAAAAAACATTGGATTTATTTCTTATTTATAGGAATTCTTATCGTGTCAATAGCCTCGAATCTCTTAAGATCAATCTTGATTTTGTCTTTTGATACTATATGACCCAAGATCTTGCCTTCTTACATAGCAAAGTGTGACTTTTTAGGGTTAAGAACTTCCCTTCGGCAAGCAGCAAGTTCAATAGTAGGAAGGTAGTTGTGATTCACAGTGTGGCTCCTAGTGTCGTGTGACATTAGAAGATAGAGATCCATATTTGGAACTTCATGATCGAGATCGAGACCCAGGAGCAAAGGTGGTAATTGACCTAGTTCCTAAATTTTATGCATTTCTCAAAAGTTTGTTTGAGGTGAACCAAATATTCTACATCAGATTTAGAAAAGACTGTTAGATCATCTAAATAAATAACAAAAAAATTTGTCTCTCTCACCGATGAAATCTATATCCATTGCTATTTTCAAAGTAGCCCCTATGTTCATGAAACCAAATGGAACTTTATCATATGTGAAAGTTCCCCACAGAGTGGTAAACATAGTCTTTTCTTTGTCGTCTTCATGGACAACGATTTGATTATATCCGGAAAAACCATCAATCATGGAAATTATGTTATCTCCAACTAATTTTTCTAGAACATGATCCATTTTTAGTAGTGGGTACTTGTATTTAAGGGATGACTAGTTTAAGTTTCTAAAATCTACATAGAGCCTTATCTCGCCATTTTTATTTCTGACGGGTATCAAATTTTCTACGCATTCAGAATATTTGAGCGGAATGATAATATTCGCATCAAGAAGCTTCTTGACTTCCCTTTCTATCACTGGTATAAGAATAATATTTATTTGTCTAAGTTTCTACCTAAAATGTTTGATACCATGTTTCAGAGGAATCTTGTGTCCAATTACAAAGGTATCGTAAGTTTTTAGATCATCATATGACCAAGAAAAAACATCTTTATATTGTCTAAGCAATTCGGCGTACTTATTCTTCATTTGGGTTGGAAGGTATTTAGATATCTTAACCATTTTAGGATCAATCTTCTCTTCTGGGGACTTCCTAGATCCAAATGGTCCTACCTATTCTTTCAAATGCCTAGGTTCTTTGGTTCCCATCTCGACCTTAGTTTTTAATTTCCTTGATGCCATCATATTAGATTCAATTTCTATGGCATCATCCTGCATTCCTGCTAGAGTGGTAGATCTTCTTTCCCTTAAGAGGAGAGCAAGGTCAAGTTCAAAGGGCCTTACAAAAGTTACCTTTGCAGCAAGTTGAGAGGGTTTTACTTCAGTTGGAATTTTGTTATGGAACTTGTTCAACCTCTGAGTAAATTCAAGAACTGATTCAAAATTGGTTTTTCTTAAAGATTTGATTTCAGTCAAATAATAGATATGGTCCTTCTTCTATGCCCACTATCTTAGGAAGGAATTTTCTAGATCATCATATGATGGTATGAAACCTATCTGGATTCCTCAGAACCAGGTTCTAACTTTTCCTTCAAAGTTTTGTACTAACATCCTTGAGTAGACATCTTCGTGTTTGATGCTAAGGATATCAACAAACTGGTAGAAAAAGGTTATGTGTTCAGTTGCGGTTAAGCCTCCTTCTCCCGCGAAGTTTGGTAGGTTTTTCATATAATTTTTGGGAAAACTATGAAGGGCGAAAGGAAGGACCAAGGGAGAATATGTGGTATCTACCTTGGAAAATATTCTAGGAGGTGAGTCTTGTCCTTGACCTTGTCCACCTGCTCCTCCACCTCCTCCAGCAGCGGCCATTGGAAATTTAGGACATGAACTTCGGGAATTTAAAAGGGGATTTTCAAAAACTTCGAGGGACTGAAGTGGTGACCTCTCGACTACTTCGGGATGTGCCAAAGGAAATTCCAGAAAAAGGTCATTAGGAGATGAAAAATTTAGAAGAGGAGGATAAGGGAAATGTGGACTCGTCTCCTCAGACTTACAAGATGTATATATCGGAGAACCAATAGGGTATGAATCAGGGTATAAAATATATTCTTCGAAGTTTCAGGAAACTGAAAAATTTACTTCAGGAAAGGGTGGAAACATCAGGGGATCAATGATAGCAGGTATCGAAAGTGATTTTTTGTTCTGATTGATAGGAGTATCATTCAATTCAATATCAAATTTTATCTTGGGAATAATTTCCTCTGAATTCTCATGCTTAGCCTTGGGTTTACTAGTTGATGTCTCTATAGAATGAATTCAATTAGAATTATCTTCAGGAGTTAGTTCTTCGACCTGAACTTTAGCATTAACTTGTCTAACTTTGGGTTGAGATACTTTACCTGCTGAGCCAACAGTCAATTTGAGGTATCCCTTTGGTTTTAACAACTTTTCGGGATCTAACGGTCATGTGGCATGCTTAGCATATGGATTGTTTCTGGTATTCTTTCGACTGAATGTCAGTTTTATCTAAGGTTGAATCACCAAGTGAAAGATAAAAATAATCCTTACTTATGTATTCAATCTTTTTTCACCATCAAAGATAGAAATTTACCTTGTCATTTTCTCGGGGAAAAATAACTTCGTTTCTCCATCCCTGAAAATGGTGCCAAAAAGATGTTGTTCTTGATATTAAACTTAAGGCTCAAAGAGTAATGGTAGGGATTAGGAAAATTTAAAGTCATTTTTTTTAAAGAGTGATTTTTCTACCTTTAGTTATATGAGAAAATATCATTAAATGAAATTAACAATATGGAAGTACAGAGGTCATATTTCATGTCTTATTCAAAATTGTAATATTGAATGGTGTGAGGGAAAATTACAAAACTGTTAAACAAAGAAAGGCATCAATCGATGAAGGGTCTCATCTTTTTGCAGTCGAAGAAAATAGATAGTGCACCCTTGAACAAACTATAAAGTGCAATAATTCATACAGGTTGCAGGTCTTGTTTTACTCATAGTAAACACAGAGGAAAAGCTACTTACTTAACGAATTATTGTTATAATATGGTTACAATATCTTTGATACTAAGTTTCAATAATTTTTTTATGAAGGAATTGCATAAGGAAATGCTGAGATATGGAAATACAGAAGAAACACATAACCCAAATAGAATACAATTTGGAATTTCCATCTACACTTGTATTAATACTAAAAAAGGAGAGTTTTCTCTATTACATCTAGTAAGAAGTAGCCCTTAATAGATCTTGGATCTATGTATTTATACAAAACTGTCACAACTCAAAACGGTTGGAATTCTTACAATAAAAATAGAAAATATTTGAATAAGACAACATAATCTAGAAGTTAATGAGCTCCTATGGATTTCTCCTCTGTCTCTTCATCTCCTTGCATAAACATTTATTTTCCTCATTCCTTTATCCTGGACACACTTGTTGTCTAGAATTCTTAATAATTCTGCATAATATCCTAGCCGTTGTAATTTTGTTACCATCTATCCCTCCAACTATGTTCAACAATGTAGTGACATTTTCTACTTGCTCCCAACTGTGCTTTCTTTTTCATGTTCAATGCATCTGTTTCATCTATCTAAAAATTCCACCACCAACCCTGATGGATCAATTGTTTCGTTTACCTCGAAAGTGTATAACTTCCTCTCTACATGAGGAAACTTTTCTTGGATTCTTTTCACCTCTCAAGCTAAGGTCTGGGACTGTGAACTTGGGTTCACTATCCATTTATTAATCTTAAGAAGATTGATCTAGCTCATTTCTTCAATGGCTTCCAGAGTTTCTTCTTTGTTTTTTCTAGAATTATGTTGGTTCATTCCAATATCTATTTTCCCCAAGGCCTTCGTGATATTGCTTCCCTCAAAATGAATTAGTTTTTTATATATTGATGATAATTCTCCTTGGAAATCGTCCTCTACCTCCAGGGATAATTTTTTCTCTCTACCAAATTTGTTTCCCACACCTTCACGACCATATCACTTTTTATTTGTTCAGATGGGGAAAGGCGAGGAAAATTAGGGACGTTATCTTTCTGTGCCAATATGATGGATTCTTGAAATTTATGTCGGGCTGAGCGAGATTCTCTTTCCTTCATATATATATCCTTCAGAGCAAGTTCCACATCCTGGTAGCATTTATGGATGACATCGACCTTCATAAAAAGATCATGTTGGCTTGTTTCCAGTCTCTCGTTTATTTCAAACGCTTAAATTTTTAATTCCTTAGTGTCTATTGAGGTACTTTCGGGCACCTTCAATTTATCTTGCATTTGTCTTATAAATTCATCACATTACGTGATTAGACCCTGGTTGGCCTACAAATTTCGATGGATCTCCTCGACGTTAGCTTATAGTTGTTGGATTTGATGTCGATAATGAGCTTTGATTTGCTAAAAGTCTTGCCTCATATTATTCCTTACAGTATGTTCCAAGGCCAATATTTGATCTTGCAACTGCCCCACCAATAGGCTTCTCTGTCTTAATTTCTCTTCCAAATTCTCTACAAACCATTGATTTGTAGTGGCAAAGTCACCCAATGAACCTACAACTTCTTTCGCGAATTCTGAATCATCGTGATCATTTCTATCATACAACATCCTTTGCCTTTTTCTTATTATTCTATCCTTCTGGTGTGATTCTCTTTTGATGACGACCCTCCGTTTCTTGCTAAATAAGAAATCTGAAGGAGGCATCTCGTCAGGAATGATTGGGGTAAGATCACTTACAAAAATGATTTTGGAACTAGGATTTCTGAAGCTAGACTCAGAGGTGTCAATGATGTAATAGGAGTGTTGATCTCTATAGACCATTGTTGCTCAACTGTAATGACAACAAGTGTAGATGGTGTCGAAAGAGATGCATCCTTTCCTTTCTTTAGGAAGGCTTTGAGCTGAGCCATTTCCAGAGGGCCTATTGGACTTGATAATGAAGCTTCTGATTTCTGAGTCAAAACCTCAGAGCTCTTTTTGGTTTTCTCAATATTATGTTTACCATAGGACCCTGGTTCAAAACCTGGAGGCATATATTCCTATGCAGGAGAAGCGACTATCGATTCTCCCTGTAGTACTTTTGGGAAACTGTTTCTCCTGTGTCTTTGAAAATTAAGGAAAACAACCTGTTGATCTAGGGGCAGGGTTTGGAACCTGTTTTATACCTATTCATAATACCTGACTCCCCTGAATATTTAGTTGTATGGGGAGTATTCGTGCACATATATTTTCATAGTGAATTGGGCCAAGTGGTTGTCTACAATCTTGTGTGGGTTGTTCTTTTTGAATTCAATTTCAACCAATTTGACATCATTTAGAGTTGTACCATCTACTTTAGAGTGATTGAAATATAGTAATGAAAACATGTTGGCCTGGATAGGGAAGGTCAACCATACTTTTTTGGGGGAAGCCTTCAACTCCTTGTTGATGCCTCCCATTACTGTTTGGTAAACTACTTCCCTGCACACTAGCTGGTCTGGTAAAAAACACAAGAGAGCATGGGGAGAAACTGAGCATCCAAAAACCATGATATAAGAGATGTTTTCTTCAATGAAACAATCTTCTAGTTTGCCTAGATTTCCCATAATCTGCTCTGAAATCCGAGGAGGTGGGTGACCATATAGGGCCATCTGAACATGCACTACTACATGGTGACAAATTTCGTAAATGAATTCTTTGGCCTTGTCCTCCCATAACTTGGAATTATAGAAGTGAATAGGTTTTGCGCTGGTGGGTGTCCAACTCCAATTCATCAGTGGGAAAGGATTCATGAAACAGATAACATCCATGACATACGCATACATATAGAAAGGGGAAGGATGCCCCTTTGATTTCTCCAATTTGTATTAAGTAATTTCTTTGGCCAAGTTGTCTGAAAATATTTTGGCCCAATTAAAAGTGTATCCCTCGGCCAACTCATGCATAATAGACACCCATTCCATTTGGAAATGGGTAGGACTCTTCTCCCCGAACAATATACAAAGAATCATGGCTACGTAGATTATGTGAACGTCCAACGACGTTGTGGCATACACACCATGAGTGTCCACCCTGAACTTCTTTGGGTGCCCCCATTAGGAGGTGATTATATCGGGGTAACTCTTGTTGTATTGTATGCATTCCTTCTACTCAAACTCCAACATAATTGTAGCATTGTAATTATACTTAGGATTGAGAGATATCTTATACTTTACTTGGAGGTGTTCCAGTCGAAAATAACCAACAGAAACCTTCTGGTGGTTAATGATGCTCATGGTTTGGACATCAATGTTTTCCAGGGCCCAGTTGATCATATCATTATACGGCATGAATCTCAGTCGTGAAACTATATTGTGTAGCTATGAATGAGATATATATCTGAGTTTAGTTTCATGATTATTGTCTTCTTCATCACCAGGATCTTCTAGACAATTTATGATCTCATGCTCGAGAACCTTGAACACTTGTGTCCAAGATTTAGCAAAGTCTATATCTCATGGCGTAGTGTCCGATAGAACATCCACATTAGGATTTGGACCCTCACCAGTCACATTATACTTATTCAACATCCTCCTTGGTGCCATGATATCGAGAGAACAAAACAAGGTTACCTCTTGCAAAGGAATTGAGTGAGCTTCTCAATCAGATAAAACTTGCTACTTTGCAGAGGGTGAAAATGAATTCAAAATCAAAGTTTTTTATTCACATAAGATGCATTGATTCTAGTATATCTTTACTGACGAAAAATTTATTAACTTTAATGGAAAATTCTACCTGGCGATCCGCAATCTACATTAAAAATCATTACCGTTAACTAGTTATAAATGCCATTAATATCTGACGGTTCGTGTTCGAGAGTTTTAGATGAGAGAGAGTGAGAATTTTCTGAATATTGAATCTGTGAAGGTTAATCCCTAGATAATCGCTTTTAAAACCTTAAGTAATCATGTTTTAAAAAAGGTGTGTTAACTTCAAGTGTTTCATCAGTTCGGATTTTGAGAACTTTAAAAGAAGCTTGACGGGAAATCCCCGAAACCCGAAACAACGAAGTGGTCAATTATCGGGTAATCGATTTTAAGTCTTAATTAATCATATTTAACTTTAAGTCTTTCGAAAATTCTGATTTCAGAGATTTTGGGATACGATGAAGGGTAAGCATCTGAACCCCGAAGTGAAAAGTCATTAATTACCTCTTGACCACGATGAACTTAATTAATTAAAGTTTAATACTTCATCATTTTTCTATTTCAGTGATTTGTGAATTAGTTCTTCGATATATTTCTAAAGCGTCATCTCTTGTAATGACGTGTCGTAGATGACGTCATTCTAGATGATGTGTCGAGAAAAGGGAGGTTCCACATGTTACCTGGAATTGTATGAATCTTCAAACGGAAATTTCAAAAACGGGTGCCACATGTCAACTCATGGATGACTCAAAGGATACATGTGTACTACGACTCGTTTCCTTTAAAGGTTTAGTAAAAGTGATGAACAAATACTTTCGGGTTTTGAGACTTTTATCATTAAGACTTATCGAAAGGCCCAAAGTGTGAAGCTCCATAGTTATCTTTAGTGATTTACGTCTTTAACAATTACGCGGCTCCAAAACTCTGGAGAAATTATGGCCGCTCGATCAAATGAAAAAACTTCATGAACGACGGATATCACACACGACTTATCACTGATTAGTCGGGACTTGAATTTGATTTGAAATTCTAAAGTTCTTTTCTAAGTTACCATTTAGGGAAAGATTATAATTTCATGAAGTGGAGAATGTAAAGCTCAAAAGTTCAGTATTATATGTCTTCCAACATGGTGTATGAGTACTTATTCTGAGTTTTTTCTTTGTTATCTTGGTATTTGGCTGCTAACATAAGAAGTACCAAGAGGATCTCTCAACACTTCAATCAAATTCAATTTATTCATATCAAGAGGGGGCTCAATGTTGAAGCAGACCTTTGTGTAAAGTTGGCAAGGGAACTCCATCAAGGTTCCTTTAAAACAAAATAGGGTTCAAACTACCCTACAAATCCCATAACCAAATAATGGTGTGGTATCCAAGTCTCATTTACTCAGAAATCACTTTGATTGGAGGCAAGAAGCACATGGTCGTTTTCAACCTTAATACCAAAAACACTTATTTAAAATTGTATGTTTTTTGGGACAACATGTTAAGCAAGTCACTTGCAAAATTACCTATTAGTTTTGAATCTCTATTAGAGGATAATATTATATGTATAGAAAATAGATCAACTCGAGAGAATTTTTTAATTTTTATATATGTGGTTATTGTAGCTACAACCCAACCCCATATTTAATTATATAAAAATGTTGGGTGAGTGCAAGAAGTTGGTGGACAATAAAGTGGCAACATGGTGAGAAGGAATGCACACTTGTGGGAACACGTGTGCATTTCTAGGAACATGCACGCGTTCATGATGTGATCGATGCAAAAAACCATGAGCCTTTACTCAATAGGCCATGTAGGAAAGTTCCCAATAACGTATGCACATTCTCAAGAATTCACGTGCGTTACTCAAAACACGTGTACAAGAACACATGTTCTTTCCTAAAAAAATTGAAATAAAAATAATGTTCATGCTTTAGGAATGCACACAGATTCCTAAATCATGTGTGCCTTATTAGGAACAGGAACACGTGAACATTCCTATTAGCATGAAATATATATCTATCCCCTCTTCTCTCTC
>JZKD02S0556566.1:80581-94649 GCA_000966675.3 Picea glauca | reverse complement strand
GAAAACCAAGTCATTGTAAAAAATGCAAGCTAGTTTCTTTTAAAACACTTAGATTATGTAGCTCCATTATTGTTTACGTATTATACCAATTTCTCAAGCTTGTTTTACAACGTGTTATCACTCTGTAATTTTCCCAAGGCTGTGAAGGCGGTCACAGAGGCAACATCGAAACCACTTCGAGTCTTGGATCTATCCCTCCAAGAGTTAGAGAGGGATCTCTCTATTTGATATAGATTTGTTTAAATCGATATTAGGCTAGATATGATAGATTGGTATTTGGTTTTTAAATGGTTTGGTTGGAGCAGGAGAAAAAGGCCATTGGGCAATGGGGTCAGAGAGATTTAATCCAATCTGACGGCAACGCGGCCCCTCCACCACCCGGAGGTTGGAAGGTCCATGCGCACACACAAGATCTTCTCTTTCCTCGGCCTGAAGAACTCCAAGGTTCTTCTATTTCCCTATCGGGAAATCCGCACCCACATAACTATCGCTCGATCTGCTTTCTTTTTTTATTGAGGGATCAGACTTTGCGACTTCGCGATGTCAAAGGTCGATCACTGGGCTATCGAATCCCCGAGACCCGATGGCCAGTCAACGCTGACTTCCCCCTTTGTTTTGTTGGGACTTTCTTTCTCGGGATTTCGACACTGGTAGTGTCGAACAACTGGATTCTTCGACTCCCGATACCCGATATGTCGAAACTCTGATGAGCTCGCACTTTGACTTTTTAGCGGTCCCGTCACCCTTTCGGGATTTCAGACTTCGCGGGATCGCGAATCCTAATGTTCTATGTTTTGGGACTTTTCTTTCCACGAAATCTGATACGGCGTGCTACATGTCCTCCACTAACTTCCTGTGGCCCCATGCACTATCATTCGACTCGTCGGGATATCGCGTATCGCAATATCGCAATTTTTGATGCAATAATTTGGAGCTTCGACTTACGAAACCCCAATCCATGATATGCATGTGGATCCAACGACCCTCGTGGTCCTGATCAATGGCTCCGCCCCTCCTGAGCTTTAAACCTTTTGACGTTCTCGCTGTAACTTCCTTGCACCTTCGCAAGATCTAACGGGCCTCGAAACTTCGCGAAATCTCCTCAAAGGATTTCGACCGCCCGTTCTTCCTTCCGTAATCCACAGAATCACTAATTGTTCCTCTGCAGAACCCATCCACTTGCGCGTAACTTGCGACACTTCTTGCAAGCCTCCCAGGCACAACTTGTATGTGCTTCCCTTGGTAATTACTTGAGGTTCTATACCTCCTAAGCTTCTCCATGACTCTCAATTCCTTCAGAAAAACTCTTGCACACACTCCTTGCGGAAAACCTTCAACAACGTCTAAGTATTGAAGTTTCTTCGACTCTGTGCACACCTGCAACAACAGTATTTTAATTTTCTACTCAAGTTTGCAACCCTGAGACTTTACCTAGCCTGGGGACTCCCTGCACGGCTCCTGTTCCCAACTGCACCTCCTGGGATGAATGAGAACAAAATTTGCCTCTATCTGAACCCTCTGTCAATGCACTCCTTATGGACACTTCAACTATACTCCTTGCAAGAATTCTCTGGCTCAAATAGAGGAACAATTGAAACTCATTCCTTCACCCCCTCAGTCTTCAATTCAACCATCAAATCATATACACAACATATAAAAACAAATGTATAACAGGAAACATACATTCATGAGCATATCCACATCAAATACACAGAGAACAACACAAACCATGAATTTGAATCAGAAGTCTTCTATTAATTCAAGTGTCTGTACATGGGGGTTCTTACACAACTCTTTTCTTCTCCTATGCTCTTTCTGAATGCTTCATCTATTCCTAAATTATGTTACAATGTACAATGAGGGTGTCTATATCCGTTTTCCCTCCTTCTTCTAAACTGTCTAATCTATGAATTCAATTCTACATACTTGCATTAACTTAGATTAAATGTCGTCTATCTACTAAAGGACGAGAGCTATCCGCTCAAATTCCACTACAATATACAAGTGCGCCTCATCATAAATGACTCATTTAAGATCGCGCAACAACTTCCAAGGCAGTTTCAAAAATTTGTGTTGGATTATTTAGTTGTCTTCCGCTTCCGCGCTGGCTCGCTTGACGTGTTGGCGATGCTCCTGCATCATACTCCCTTGCTTGAAAAATTTCATGGGATCCTGTCCATGAGCTCCCGCATGGTCTTTCCATGCTTCTGTATCTCTGCTTCATTTTCCTAGCTGGCATCTTCCACAGGATGGCCCTTCCATTTGACTAGATACTCATAGTATTCTTTCCTCCTTGTCTTATTTCCTACTCTCTTGTCCAATATGCATTTCGTCTGCGGCTTCTCGACAAGTAACATTTGTTTCACCCACTGGATCACTAGATGCTCATCTCCAGTGTCTACTTCTCCAGTCTTGTATGGGTATAAATCTTCCATATTGAATATCAGAGATATTCTGATTCCATCCGGTAAATCTATCTCATAAGCATTTTCCCCAAATTTTCTCAAGACCTTACATGGTCTGATTTTCTTCATTTTCAATTTATTGTATGTTCCCCTCGGGAACCTTTCTTTCCTTAAATGTGCCAGAACCAGATCACCAACTTCAAACTAAATTTGTCTCCAATGCTGATCTGCTTTGCGCTTGTATTCCTGGCTTGATTCCAGCAACCGCTCCTTCACCTTGTTGTGGAGTTCTTTTATCACCTCAGCAAAATTTTTTGCACTAGCGCTACTAGTAGTAGTCTGTTCTGAATCCCTCAGTTTAGAAACTCCTCTCAGCTTCATCCCATATACACTGCGAAATGGAATTTTTCTTGTACTCTGATTTACTGAGTCATTATATGCAAACTCTGCCTGTGGTAATATATTGTCACCAAGATTCTCAGCAAGTCTCCCAGACTTCTGTTCACCACTTCTGTTTGTCCATCCGTCTGCGGATGATAAGTAGAACTAAACACAAAGTTAGTTCCTAGCTTCTTCTATAAGTTCCTTCAAAAATTCCCTATGATTTAGTGTCTCTATCCAAAACTATGCTTTTCGACAATCGTTGAAGTCGAATGACCTCTTTGAAAAATAGATTTGTGATGTGAGTCGCATCGTTGGTTTTCTGGCATGGGATGAAGTGTGCCATCTTGGAAAACCTATCGACTACCAGAAAGATTGAATCAACACCTCTTTGTGTCCTTGGCAACCCCAATACAAAATCCATGCTTATCGCCTCCCATGGCCTCTCTGGTATGGGCAATTGCTGATAAAAACCTGCATTCTTCTTCCTCCCTTTTGAATGCTGGAAAATTCGACATTTGTCAACAAATATCTTGACCTCTGTTCGCATTCTCTTCCAAAAGTATGATTCGCTCAGCTTTGCGAATGTCTTATCATGGCCAAAATGTCCTGTTAATCCACCACTGTGCTTCTCCTTCAGCAAGTTCTCCCTCATGGAGCATTTCAGAATGCACAATTAATTTCCTCTGAATAACAATCCTTCCTGGATCATATATTCTGTCCAAGGACTTCTGTCCCTGAGAAATGGATTCTCAGCTGCTTCATATGCTTCTCCAAAATCTGCATCACCTACATACATGTCCCTGATATCTGCAAAACCCAACGTTTTCACTTGGAACTCCTGCAACATCAAACACTTCCTGCTCAAAGCATCAACCACTTTGTTAGCAGTACCAGAAATATGCTTAATCAAAAAAGTGAAATTCTACATATACTCAACCCATTTGGCATGTTTCTGATTCAATTTCTCCTGTTGAGTCACAAACTGCAGTGCATGATTGTCACTATACAAAACAAATTCTTTTGGGATCAAGTAATGCCTCCATTTCTTCAATGCCTGTATGATAGCATAGAACTCCTTATCATACGTGGAGTATTTTAGTTTCGCTTCATTCAACTTCTCGCTGAAATATGCAATCAACCTGTCTTCCTGACTCAAGACCGCTCCTATGGGAAACCCACTTGCATCACATTTCACCTGGAACGTCTTTTGGAAATTCGGCAACACCAAAACTGGTTGTTCCGTGATCTTCCACTTCGACAGATTGAAGCTCTTCTCAGCCTTTGATGTCCAGTGAAAAGACTTATGCCACTTCTTCACTGTATCCATCATCACTGTGCTAATTCCACTAAAATTCCTCGTGAATTTCTTGTAGAAACTAGCCAGTCCATGAAAACTTCTCACCTCAAAAATATTTCTCGGTGATGGCCAATTCTTGATCACTTCCACCTTATCCGAATCCATCTTCAACTCATTCGTAGATATAACAAAACCCAGGTAAATGAGCTCTGTCTTCATGAATGAGGACTTCTTCATGTTAATCAACAACTTCTCTTGTTGTAGCTTCTTCATCATTGTAGCCAAATGCTTCAATTGTTCTTCCACTGATTTACTGTAAATCAATATGTCATCCAAATACACAATGATGAAATTCCCGATGAACTCCCTCAGGACTTCGTTCATCAACCTCATGAAGGTACTTGGCACGTTTGTTAAGCCAAACGACATAACAAGCCATTCATACAAACCTTCATTTGTCTTGAATGCTATCTTCCATTCATAACCTTCTCTCATGCGAATCTGGTGATATCCGCTTTTCAAATCAATCTTTGAAAAGTATTTTTCTCCACTCAAGTAATCCATTAAATCATCCATTCTTGGAAATGGAAACCTGTACCTAATGATTATCTTGTTAATTTCTCTTGAGTCGATACACATTCTCCAACCTCCATCCTTCCTTAGACTGAGTACTATCTGAACATCACATGGACTCAAGCTTTCTCTGACTAATCCTTTGTCCAATAAACCCTGGACCTGCTTCTTGACCTATTCATTTTCTTGCGGCATCAAGTTGTATGCAACTTTATTCGACAAACTAGATCTTGGTATGAGATCAATATGATGACTCACAATCCTCATCGGTGGCAACGAACGAGGTAATTCGTCCACTATGATGTCAGCGAACTCTTCCAGTAGTTCCTGAATCTCCTTTGGTAAATCATCCACTCTTGTGCTAGTCAGAACAATTCTTGGTTTCCTGACCACAAAGAATTGTGGATCTTCTTTCTTCTTAACCTCCGTAAGAAGCTCCTTCCCACTCATGAGAAGTACTGTGTTTCTTACTTCTGGCTTCACCTCCTTATCCTTTATCGGAAGCAACATATGGGTTCTCCCATTCTTCTCTAGGGTGTATGTGTTCATTCTCCCGTCATGAATAACATTTATGTCATATTTCCATGGTCTACCCAGCAATAAATGACAAACATCCATACGAATAACATCACATAAGATGTTATCATTATATCCTCCTATCTTGAACTCAACCAAACATTGTTTAGTGAGAGTTACCTGGTGTCCTTTCTGTAGCCACAAAACTCTGTATGGGCTTGGATGATCAGTCGTCTCCAGCTCTAGCTTCTCTACCATTTCTGTGGATACGAGATTATCCGTGCTACCACTATCTACGATGACCTTGCACACCCTGTCCTTGGTCTTTCTAGCAGTCCTAAAAAGTCTAGTCCTTTGGACTGATCTTTCCACCTCCTTCTCGGGTGTCAAAAGGACTTTTCGCATCATAAGCGATCTTCCGCCTTCATCATCTTCGGCCTCAACATCCCGCCTTTGTTCTTCAATGATGTGAGTTTCTCCAATGTCCCTCTTCTTCTCTGGACACTCATAAGACTTGTGCCCATTCTTTCCACATGTGAAGCATGTGATTACTCCACTTCTTCCTCTTCCTCTACCTCTGGTACGAGGAAACATATTATTATCAACGTATCCTATGCTCTGCTCTGTATGCTTCCCTCTCTGTGAGGTTCCACCTCTTTCAACTTTACCCTGAGGTTTCTTCCATTCCTCCTTGGGATTCTAGTATTTGTCCTAGCCAATTGCTTTGCCTCTAGGCTGGCTTCTGCCTCAGCCCCTCTGACTTTGCTTATGGCTCAGCTTCTCCTCAACTTTCAGAGCCATCTGATAAGCATCCTCCACCGTACTTATGGTTACCATGCTCATCTCATCCTGGGTATCATATCTCAGGCCATTCATATACCTGACAACTTTCTCATCATCACTCTCCCGATGACCTACCCTGATGTTCAGTCGATAGAATTCCTCTATGTATTCTTTCACTGTCATCAGCTTCTGTCTCAGGTTATGCATTCTCCTGAACAGAGTAATTTGATAATCTCTGGGGATGAACTTTGCCTTCATCTTCACAATCATTCTATCCCAAATTTTAATTTTTTTCTTGCCTTTGCAGCATCTGTCAGCTTGTAGCTCATCCCACCACAATGCTGCATGTCCTTTCAAGCGCGTAACAACATGCTTGACCTTATTGTATTCTTCGACATATTCATAGTCGAAGTAAGTATCAAGAGCTCTAATCCAATCTAGAATCTCCTCTGCATCCAAGTTTCCCTCGTAAACTAGAATGTCCATTTTTTCTTTTGCACCCATCCTGGAAATAGCTCTGATCAAACATTTGTTTGATGCATCTTTAGTTGCAACTTCCTCCTCTCGTTCATCCTCTATTTCACTATCGGAATCACTCAGATCCCCAACACTAGATGTGCTTCTTTGCATTGTTTCCATGTCCTCGATTCTCGCTCAGAGATCACACATCTGTCTCTCCATTTCTGGATTTGTTACTTTTCTGCCTCTTCTTCTCGACGTTTTTCTATCCTCTGGGTCGGGTGACTGCATGTCCCTTCTCATAGGTGGCATGGAGAATTCCTTTCTCTACTACAGGAAGCAAAGAATCCTTGCTCTGATACCAAACTAACGACAATGCTTCCCCTCCACCACCCACAGGTTAGAAGGTCCACGCGCACACATAAGATCTTCTCTTTCCTTGGCCCGAAGAACTCCAAGGTTCTTCTATTTCCCTATCGGGAAATCTGCACCCACAGAACTATCACTCGATCCCCTTTCTTTGTTTATCAGGGGATCGAACTTCACGACTTCGCGATGTCAAAAGTCGATCACTGGGCTCTCGAATCCCCGAGATTCGATGGACAGTCAACACTGACTTCCCCCTTTGTTTTGTCAAGACTTTCTTTATCGGGATTTTGGCACTCGCAGTGTTGAACAACTCGATTCACCGACTCCTGATACCCAATATGCCCAAACTCTAATGAGATCGCGCTTTGACTTTTCAGTGGTCCTGTCACCCTATTGGGATTTCAGACTTCACGGGATCACAAATCCTAATGTTCTATGTTTCGAGACTTTGCTTTCCACGAACTCCGATACGGCGTGCCACCTGTCCTCCACTAACTTCCCGTGGCTCCACGTACTATCATTCGACTTGTTAGGATATCGCATATCGCAATATCACGATTTTTGATGCAATAATTTGGAGCTTCGACTTATGAAACCCCAATCCACGATATGCATGTGGATCTAACAACCCTCATGGTCTTGATCAACCACTCTGCCCCTCCTAAGCTTTAAAACTTTTGACGTTCTCGTCGTAACCTCCTTGCACCTTCGCAAGATCTAACGGGCCTCGGAACTTTGCGGAATCTCCTCGGAGGATTTCGATTGCCCGTTCTTCCTTCCGTAATCCATGGAATGACTAAGTGTTCCTCTGCAGAACCCATCCACTTGTGCGTAACTTGCGACACTTCTTGCAAGCCTCCCAGGCAAAACTTTTTTGCACTTCCCTTGGTAATTACTTGAGGTTCTATACCTCCTGAGCTTCTCCACGACTCTCAAGTCCTTCAAAAAAACTCTTGCACGCACTCCTTGCAGAAAACCTTCAACAATGTCTAAGTATTGAAGTTTCTTCGACTCTGCGCACACCTGCAACAACAGTCTTTCAATTTTCTACTCAGGTTCGCAACCCTAAGACTTTACCTGACCTGTGCACTCCTTGCACGGCTCCTGTTCCCAACTGCACCTCCTGGGATGAATGAGAACAAAAGATGCCTCTATCTGAACCCTCTGTCAATGCACTCCTTGCGGACACTTCAACTACACTCCTTGCAGGAATTCTCTGGCTCAAATAGAGAAACAATTGAAACTCATTCCTTCACCCCCTCAGTCTTCAATTCAAGTATGAAATCATATACACAACATATAAAAACAAATGTATAACAGGAAACATACATTCATGAGCATATCCATATAAAATACACAGAGAACAACACAAACCATGAATTTGAATCAGAACTCTTCTATTAATTCAAGTGTTTGTACATGGGGGTTCTTACACAACTCTCTTCTTCTCCTATGCTCTTTCTGAATTCTTCATCTATTCCCGAATTATGTTACAATGTACAATGAGGGTGTCTATATCCGTTTTCCCTCCTTCTTCTAAACTGTCTAATCTATGAATTCAATTCTACCTACTTGCATTAACTTAGATTAAATGATGTCTATATACTAAAGGACGAGAGTTATCCTCTCAAAGTCCACTACAATATACAAATGCGCATCATCTTAAATGACTCATTTAAGATCGTGCAACAACTTCCAACGCAGATTCAAAAATTTGTGCTACCTTATCGAGTTGTCTTCTACTTCCATGCTGGCTCACTTGACGTGTTGGCGATGCTCCTGCATCACAATCAAAGTAGGGTCTACAGGGGAGCTTACAAGGCAAGGTAGGCACTGTGTTGGATCCTTTAAAGTTTGGTAAATGGTAAAGAAGAAAAAGAGATGGAATTGGATCATAACAGGGCAGTTAAGAATCCTAAAAATGACTTTCAAGCAGAAACATTTGTATTGTTTTAAACTGGGAACAGGTTGTATTTAAACAAATCTTGAGACTAAATATCTTTAAAACAATAGATAAAGAAATACATATGAAAAATAGGGAAAACATAATTACATAGAGGAAAATCTCACCAGCATAATGACACAGGATTCCTGTAACTATAATATTGTTTTGATGGAATATGGCTCTGTGAGCTCTGATACAAATTAAATCATGGTCCCTGTTGATCCACTTTCTCTACTACAAACATGGATATAAATATAAATTACAATCCTTAGGCTCAGGAGGCCTAATTCGATCCTCCTGGCCGAAAATAGCAAGTAAATCGCAAAACATCTGGAAATGCAAATTTGGCCGAATTTGCAGAAATTAGGGGTAAGCTTAGACATATGTTTCTATTCAACGCTGACACCTGGGAAAAAATTGAAGGCGGTTATTTTATATGAGGATGTTATGGACAAAAACGTCTTTTATTTTTTTCAATTTCATCTCCAGTTCACCGAAACATCTCCCGTAAAATCAGGACTGAAACAGGAAAATGAAAAACTAAAACAAAGGGGCTCGAAGATGGCTTTGATTCTCCTTGATCATCGAATATGTGAAAAATATGTAATATATTTTTATTCTTCAGCCCATGGTGAGCAAAAACCTCTCTCGATTTTTCAAAATATGTCTTTGTTGGCCTCGAATCACCTTTGGAAATCGACTAGTCAAAAATGTTGCGAAGCTTCCATTTTTAGGGGGGGGGGGTATGGTGGCTTGTGGAGCTTCCATGTGTCCGAGAGTGGTATTAGGAAACAACTCATATCAAACCCCCTTGAGTTGATGTGACGTGAGAGGAGGGTCTGATATGCATGGGAAGGGTGGGTAGAAACTTAGGATAGTATTTTAGTTTGGTTTTTTAATATTTTTTATTTTGATTTTTGTTTTATTATGTATTTTAGTTTATTTTAATATTCATATTTTATATTTTGTGTTTATTTGTTATGTATTGTAATTTGTTTTATAATTTTTGTTTTATTTTTAGTGTTTAATTAATAAAACACTAACCTAATCACTAACCAACTAAATTAATTATTAATTAATTAATTAATTTCTAACAAGACTTAACCTAGCTTATTTGTCTAATTACTCTAACTTTGTTAACCTATTTACTAATTACTAACACTATTAATTAATCTAATCTTTTTAGATTAAGTTTGTTTATTCATGGATGGGTGGCGGGCGAGATGTAGCCAATGAGACAAATGGATGACGGAGTGAGTGGCGCAAATGTGGATGAAGGATGTAGCAGGGTGATGGAAGATCAGTCGAAATGGATGGAGGGGGAAATGGAAACAACCAAGAGACTAACAAGCCATGAACTTCATCACGAGAGAAATGCCAAATTAGCAGCCGAAGAATCGAGTTACCTTTAATTATAGAACCCCAAAATAGGCTCCACCTGGGGATGACAACTCTTTCAAAAGGTGTCAAGAACCACTGAACTCTGAACATGCAGAACGATTATTTATTCATTAGGCCATGGAGTCACTGTAGCTACAACCTTCAAACTGGCTCAGATTTCTGAAGATGTCCTATGTTCCCTTTCTATTATATATTTCTTCTCTTCCTTTAACTTTGCCTTTTTGTTCAACAACTTAGCTTCCACATCCACTGCAATCTTTTGCATTTCTTCAAGTGTTGTAGTTTTCCTTTCTCTTAATTGGAATTCCATATCAAGATTGAAGTCATCTGGGAAATGCAAGTGAGTTGATCCTGGGGGTGGCCTTATATCAGCAGCCATTGCATGGTAAACCTTATTGAACCTTGCTGAAAACTAATGTACTGTCTCCCCTAGCTTTCTTTTCAAGTGGTCATATTCTTCTAGGATGAGGAAAAAATTTCCCATGATCACCCACCTATCTAAGAAAACTTGCATGAACTGATGAAAATTTATGATGCTTGCAGCTGGAAGGTTTTTAAACCAATTTTTAACTTTTCCTTGAAAAGACAAGGAAAACATCCTGATATAGAGATCGTCATCTTCAACCTCATAAAGGTCAAGGAAATATTCAAACCTCTGGATATGTTTTTCAACAGTAATATTGGCATTCTCTCCATCAAACCTAGGAAGATTATTGGTGTAATTTGCATGGAGGTCATGGAGGATAGGAGGAAAATCTAGGGGCTTGTATTTATCTGGGATTTTGGTAGGTACAGGAGGTGAAGCAAGAGGCTTACAACCATCTGGAGGTTTAGCAAGAGTAGGAGATAAAGCAAGAGGATTATGTCTCACTAGGATTTCTATAGGTTCATCTAGGATGTGCACAGGTGTATGAGTATGTACATGATCCACAATTTGGGGCTTAGTCTCTTGAGGCTCATCAATTAGCAGGTGGTCAATGCAATATTCAACAATGTACTTATGATCAGGCTTAGAATAAGATAGAACATAATTGCATATAAAACCAAATATGTCTTGAATGCAATTTGGGTTTGAGTACCTGGTCTTTCTAGGCAGCTTGGTCATGGGTCAGGTTCTTCCTCCAGTGGAGTCTTTGAGTTGGAACTATTTGGAGCTGATTGGATTCACCAAATGAAATATCTAAACCTTCTTGTGTCTGGTCACTGTCCACAATCAATGATCATATCTGGAACTTGAAGTGCACTACTGGAGAAATTCCCCAGTATGGTTTCCATTATGTTATCGCTCTATAATTTTCCCAAGGCTGTGAAGGCAGTCATAAAGCCAACATCAAAACCACTTCGAGTCTTGGATCTATCCCTCCAAGACTCAGAGAGAGATCTCTTTGTTTGATATAGATTTGTTTGAATAGATATTAGGCTAGCTATGATAGATTGGTATTTGGATTCTAAATGGTTTGGTTGGAGCAGGAGAAAAACGCCATTGGGCAATAGGGTCAGAGAGATTTAATCCAATCAAAGGAGGGTCTACAGGGGAGCTTACAGGGAAAGGTAGGCACTGTGCTGGATCCTTTAAAGTTTGGTAAATGGTCAAGAAGAAAAAGGGATGGAATCGGATCATAATAGGACAGTTAATAATCCTGGGAATGACCTTCAAGCAGAAAACATTTATACTGTTTTAAACTAGGAACATGGTGTATTTAAACAAATACTGAGCCTAAGTCTCTTTGAAACAATAGAGAAATAAATACATATGAAAAATAGGGAAAACATAATTACATAGAGGAAAACTTCACCACCATAATGACAAAGGAATCCTGTAACTGTAATATTGTTTTGATGGAATATGGCTCTGTGAGCTCTGATACAAATTAAATCATGGCCCTGCTGATCCACCTTCTCTACTAAAAACATGGATATAAATAAAAATTACAATCCTTAGGCTCAGGAGATCGAATTCGATCCTCTTGGCCAAAAATAGCAAGTAAATCCCAAAAAATCTGGAAATGCAAATTTGGCCGAATCTACAGAAAATAGGGGTATGCTCAGACATATGCTTCTCTTCAACAATGACACCTGGGAAAAAACTAAAGGACTCTATTTTATATGATCATGTTATGGAAAAAAACCTCTTTCAGTGTCTTCAATTTCATCTCCAGTTCGCCAAAATATCTCCCGTAATATCAGGATTGAAATAGGAA
The DNA here is from genome assembly GCA_000966675.3 of Picea glauca. Classification (NCBI taxonomy): domain Eukaryota; kingdom Viridiplantae; phylum Streptophyta; class Pinopsida; order Pinales; family Pinaceae; genus Picea; species Picea glauca. The sequence continues at coordinate 82,316 of JZKD02S0556566.1, read as the reverse complement.
AATGAAAAACAGAAAAAATGGGGCTTGAAGATGGCTTTGATTCTCCCTTCTCATGGCACTTGTGAAAAATATGGAAGCATTTTTTTTCCTCGGCCCATTCTGAACAAAAACCTCTCTTGGGTTTTTAAAATATGTCTTCGTTTGCCTGAAATCACCTCTGGAAATCGACTGGTCAAAAATGTTGCAAAAGCAGTTTTTTTGGGCAAAGGTGTTATTCTGAACCCCCCAAGGTGGTAAGTGGTTTTATGGGGGGGTTTTGGTGGCTTGTGGAACTTCCATGTGTCCGGGAGTGGTATTAGGAAACAAATCATATCAGACCCCCCTTGAGCTGATGTGACGTGAGGAGGGAAGGGTCTGATATGCTTGGGAAGGGTGGGTAGAAACACAGGATAATATTTTAGTTTGGTTTTTTAATATTTTTTATTTTGATTTTTGTTTTATCACATGTTTTTGTTTATTTTAATATTAACATTTTATATTTTTTGTTTATTTGTTATGTATTGTATTTTGTTTTTATGTTTTTAATTTTGTTTTGTGTTTTGTTTTTATTTATTAGTTTGATTACTTTGTTTTGTTTTAATTTTTATATATTTTATATATTTTATTTATTGATTGTTTATTATAATTTTTGTTTTAATTTTTTTTATTTCTAATTTTTTTTATTATATGTTTTATAATTTTTGTTTTATTTTTAATGTTTAATTAATAAAACACTAACCAACTAACTTAATTATTAATTAATTAATTAATTTCTAACAAGACTTAACCTAGATTATTTGTCTAATTTCCCTAACTTTATTAACCTATTTACTATTTACTAATATTATTAATTAATCTAATCTTTTTAGCCTAAGTTTGTTTATTCATGGATGGGTGGCAGGCGAGATGTAGCCAAAGGAACAAATCGATGAGAGAGTGAGTGGCGCAGAGGTGGATGAAGGATGCAACAGGGTGATGGAATATCGGGCGAAATCGATGGAGGGGGAAATGGAAACAACCAAGAGACCAACAAGCCAGGAAATTCATCACGAGAGAAATGACAAATCAACAACCGAAGAATCGAGTTACATATAATTATAGGACCCGAACACAACGTATAATTTTTACTTCTAAATCTTATCATTTTTGACATAATATCTATTTCTCAAGTTCATTAAGCATCATGAATGCTATGGAGTCCTTTGGCAGCATCTATGTGTTTTTCTAACAATAAATAGATAATTAATCAAAAATTTTGATGTTCACGAAAAAAATCAAATGATGCACACTCTATCAACCATCAAAAAAACCCATGAACATAAGTTGGTTTGTGATCAAAACCATCCTTTGTTATCACGAGGTTTAAACCATTTCATTTTTCTGCTCAATTCATGCAAGCTAGCATGAACTCCTTTAGCAGTTTGAAGAGAAACACAAACTGCATGAAGGCAAGATAAAGTAAGAGCAATGTTTCCCAATTTTAAAATATTTATAATTTCATGCTAAGTATAAGGATAAAAAACTTATGAATATATTATCAAGAGAGCCCTATCTTAACTTGGGTTTTAAATCTCTAGATATGCAAACCCTTCCTCAATCAGTTTTAGAGTGCAAAAGATTAGAGTCTACATATACAATTTCCATTTACTTAATCTCTTACTATTATTATTTAAGAGTGACACTCCACATTGAATTTGAGCATGAAATCACACATCAACCTAATAATGAGTTGTAGAATGCCCCTCTCCACACAATT
>JZKD02S0556566.1:46865-59083 GCA_000966675.3 Picea glauca | reverse complement strand
AAAATCCTTCTAAAAAATTCAAACGTTTTAGACATATACAATGAATTTGTAATGTTGATCCAATATTTTAAACAAATTGAAATTTTCCATGTCTTACAAAATAAAATTATGGAAGTAGACAGATAGGTCATCATATGAGCATATCTGCAAGAGGGGATATATAAGTCAAATTAGGGGACTACATAAACCATCTCCTTACCCCCTCCATGAAATCATGAAGTGTAAGTGCATGAAAGAGTATATGCAACTATTAAAAAGTCTCATCATACAACTACAACTGCATGGTAAGTCAAGGCACCCTCATTGCCATTCACATTTTATATCTTGATGATCTGCATGGCCTTTGAAGTTCTAAACAATACATTAATTATGTAGTGCATGTGGATTTATTGAGAAAAGATATGTGATATGGCTTGATTTCATTTTTTTCAATTCAAGCATCAACTTCAACTCTAAGAAATAGAGGAGGTATTTACTATATATGTTGTGGTTGTATATATCTAGCTCTGAGAGAGAACAATGAAATTGATGGAACATTGTGACTACAAAAGAGGGTGTATTTCTGTCTTTTGTAATATTACGGGGAATGAAACAATGAAAGTATTATGCAACAAAATATCAATGCAGTGCTATGAAATTGACCATCCACTAGAACAACTTGAATAAATAATTTGAACAAGAAACCGAGGAATCGTCATGATGTGTATATGATTTTATGTCAAACAATAAGAGGGTCAATGAGATCAAAGAATGATGAAGAATCTCTTTGTCCTACCTAGGGTCTATCATTGTTGATTAAAATTAGGTACAAGATACCTTGACATTCCTAGAAAACCGAAGTTGGTATCGACACGAATGATAATGTGAACACAAAGGAGAAAGTGTCCCTTGGAATCATGAGAAGATATAAAATATATTGAATTGTAAATAGGGGATAGATTTGGATAATTTGGATGAGATAGAAAAGGGGTCAGTGAGGATGAGGACCAAGAATTCTCTTGGGTGGAGCATGATTGATGGTGGAAATTGGTAGTAGTCAAAACAAATTCGACATAAGATGATATGATGTGATGGAAATGATCAAATATAGTGAGTATTTTTCAAATCGATATTCAGGATTAGTGAATTCAAATGTATAGGTAGTTGAGGGTTGTAATTTTAGGGTTCACAATGAAGGGTATTGAGATACATGAGGTGCTAGAAACAACTAGGATTACAAAGGTACAGTTAATTAGTGTGAATGCTTCAACCAAGGGAGATTAGAACTTTCGTTGAGTGAAATGATTCCATCGGGTATGATGGGATGAGTATAATTTATTTCCATAAAAAAATGTGCTTTGTACAAATATCAATGAATGAAATAATGTTAAAACAATTGGGTTGAATGTACAAGCAGGGAGACATGTTCCCTAGTAAAATGATCACAGAAATTGGTCTTGACAGGCAATAATAGTGACAGTGACTGGGGGAAGGGGTCCCTTTGTTGGGTCTCCATGGAGGTATGTGATGGGACCATGAAATGATACCATTTTTAAATATACATTTAACACTTTTGATGATCATTTTTCTTGAATAAAGGCCCTTTTTAATCTTCATAGTCCCACTATCCACTTCTCCTTGATACCATTGAAAAGAGGTATATTTGGATTGTGTTTTCAAGACAAATCAAAGTCGTTAGATTGAGTCAAGAGAAAGAACTAAGGTGGGGCGGTGAGGAACAGATCCCAACCATCATATCTTCATGCCAGTGATTGTGAGTAGTAGATCTCGCAGGAGTTCAGAAGTTCAACACTTTAAGAGAATTGGAGTGTACTAGAGTGAAAACTTCCAAAGTCCAGAGTTAATCTAGATCGTTCATCAAAAGGGACGTGTGTCATAATAATTGGAGTTCATCATTCATAATAATTGGAGTTCATCGTTCAAAAATATTTTGAGTTCATCGTTCAGAATAATTGGAGTGTGCAAGTGTAAATATTCAGTGATTCAAACATGGTTCTACCCCTCGAAGAGTAGTGGAGCTTTGTAGGTATTTTACATGTTTTATATGTTATGATGGAAACAATAACATGCATAAATTGAATCATATTGTTTAAGTTATTCTGGAGAATTATTAAGTCTATTATCCTGACAAAATTCGGTTGACTGCACATTTTGCAGAGTTAGCAATTGTCAAAACCGAGCCAAATTGTTACATAGTGCAAAGAAATGGAGGAGGCACGGGACACTTACAGTATGAAGGATGATTTTAGAGAAATGGATGTCCATTTAGGATTTGAAAGGACAAATGCCAATGGGCATAGGGAAGAAATAGATAAAGACATGAGCATGATGAAAATCATTAAAAATTTACAAAACAATGTCCAAATTCACCAGGTAGATAAAAAAAGGCTTAAGAGAGCCAATGAGAAATAAGAAGACTTCAATATGAAGCTAATGCATATCTTGGAAAGAATTTAAAATAATTTGGATAAGGAAGGTGAATCTTGCCAATTAGGGAGACACAAGTTCCCTGATGAGGAAAGAAGATCAAGGAGTGATAGAAGACATCACCAACACTCCAAAAAACATTCCCATAAGAGAGCACGCAATAGCTCAAGTCCATCCCCTATTAGGAAACCTAGGAGGTCTGGGTTGGATGAGTTGAAAGGAGAAATGAATAATATCAAACCTCCAACTTTTGATGGAGAGCACCATAAGGATGAAGAGGCTGAGACATGGCTAATTGGCATGAGGAAATATTTCCAATTGCATAATTATTCCTCTCATGAAAAAGAAAGAATCACAGTCTATCGGATGAAAGGAAATGCATCCTTGTGATGGGATAAAATTGTGCAAGTGCAAAAAAACAAAGAGAAGGATGTCACATGGAAGGAATTCAAGAAACATTTTGAAAAGAAGTACTTAACGAAGAGATACTATGAAAAAAAGATGAAAGATTTATTTGAACTTAAATTGGGCAGCATGACTATAGATGAATATGAAAGGATATTTCTAGATCTGTTGAAGTATGTCCCTTTTATTAAGTATGAGACAGTCAATATCCATAGATATCTAAGTGGGATGCCACCTTTTATCAGTGAAAAAATCCAGTATGATGATCCTAAAACTCTGGAAGAAAATATAAGGAGAGAAAAATGATTATATGATCAACATAAAGGAAAAACTACTTTCCAAAGAGCTTGGGAAGAAAAGAGGAATTTTAATAAGGAGTAGAGGTAGAAGGGAAAAAATCCACCATTTTTAAGAAATATTCCTCAAGGACAACCAATTTTGAGGGAACCCAGGATGGCTGAAGTAGGTGGGAAAATGCCAAGGAAGATACCTATGAAATGTTGGGGCTATAATGGAGATCATATGTATAGAGATTTCTCTCATAGAAAGGATAGGGTGAGAATTGTTCACCATGTTTAATAAGAATAAAAAATGGAGTACATGCGTAGAAGAGTACCTAGGATATATGCATCCCTGGACAACAAGCAAGTTGAGTTTCAATCACACATGATTGGAGTTGAAGGTATGATCAATAACCATGCCCTTACTATTTTAATTGATTCGGGGGATAGTCATAGCTATATAGATCCTAAGCTAGTGTAAATATTTCAATTACCAAGAAGCAATCATGGGAGATATTGGTTGGTGTAGCTCGCTATAGGAGCCACGAGAAAGGTTGTTGAGTTGGTTAAATCATGTCCAGTGGGCATGAATTGACTGAGTACCAAGGAATATTCAAACATTTTTCCTTTGGGATAATATGATTTCCTAATTGGTATGGATTGGTTGGACCAACACCATGCCATATTAGATTGTCATAAAAAGGCATTCACTTGATTGGATGAGGAAGGAAATCAGAGACCAGTCCAAGGAATTCCCAGGGAAGTTACTATCCAAGAAATCTCAGCACTGCAACTCAAGAAGTGTTAAAGGAAGGGTTGCCAAATATTTCAAGTGCATATGGGGGAAGCATCTAAGGATAAGGTGCCAAATATAGAGGATCATGCAGTCCTAGAATATTTTGAAGATGTGTTCAAGGAGATACCAGGACATCCCCTAAAGAGAGATATTGATCTCTCTATATATTTAATGCATGGGGCAGCTCCAGTATCAAAGACTCCTTACATAATGAGTACACTAGAACTAAAAGAATTGAAGATGCAGCTTGAATATGTTTTAAAGAAGGGATACATATGCCCAATTGTTTCAACTTGGGGTGCCCCAATGTTATTTGTAAAGAAGAAATATGGGACCCTGAGATTTTTCGTTGACTTCGGGCAGTTAAATAAAGTAACTATAAAGAACAAGTATCCTCTACCAAGGATTGATGATCTCTTTGATCAGTTGAAGAATGAAATGGTATTTTTAAAGATAGATATCAAGTCGGGATACCATCAGGTAAGGAGTAAATAGGAATACATCAAAAAGACCACCTTCAGAACAAGGTATGGTCATTATGAGTTTACAGTGGTGCCAATTGGGTTATCAAATGCACCAGTTGTTTTCATGTGCTTAATGAATGTTGTTTTCTGAGAATATTTAGATGGGTTTGTCATTGCATTTTTAGATGAAATCCTTGTATATTCCAAGTCATAAGAAGAACATGAGGATCATTAGAGGTTGGTGTTGCAATTTCTAAGAGAGCACCAATTTTATGCCAAATTGAGCAACTGCTAATTTTATAAAAAAAAAATCACTATTTGGGGAATATCATATTTGAAGAAGGGGTAGCAGTGGACCTTGAAAATATTGAGTCCATTAAAGGGTATAAAACAACTAAGAGTGTGAAATAAGTCAGATCCTTCATGGGTCTAGCTGGCTACTACAAAAGGTTCATTGCAGGGTTTTCGAGAATAACTCATCCCATTGCTTCCTTGCAAAGTAATGGGAAGAAGTTTCAATGGACAAAAGAATGTGAAATGATCTTCCATCAATTGAAACGACTATTAACCAGTGCTCCAATTCTGAATATTGAAGATCCGAATGAAGAATTTGTGGTTTGCATGGATGAATGCAAAGAAGTTTTGAAAGGCTCTATGCCACTCATGATCTGGAGTTGCATCCATAGTGAACGCTTTAAATAAATGGAAATATTACCTCATGGGAAGAATTTGTGAGTTGAGAATAGACTACAATGATTTGAAATATTTTTTTGACCAGTCTACCTTGAATGCTAGGTAGAGTAGATGGTTGGAATACCTTTGTGAATATGAATTTGATATCAAGAACATCAAAGGAAAGGAAAAAAAAGTGGTTGATGCACTCAACATGATCATGCATGAACTGCATGCTAAAACCATTAGCGCGCATCAGACAAATCTTTAAGGAATAATTTCTAAGTTTGCAAAAGTTGATTTGCAGTACATGGAATTGGTTACTAAATTGCAACAAGGTAAAATGCAGCAAAAAGATGAAGATTGTGAATTGGGAATTGATGGAATTCTCTTGTGCAAAAACATAGTTTATGTACCCAATTATCCATAATATAGGAGTGCGATTTTAAAATAGATGCATAGTGTAGCTTATGTGGGACACCCAAAATATAAGAAAACAGTTTCAACAGTCAAGAGCCATNAAAATATATTGAATTGTAAATAGGGGATAGATTTGGATAATTTGGATGAGATAGAAAAGGGGTCAGTGAGGATGAGGACCAAGACTTCTCTTGGGTGGAGCATGATTGATGGTGGGAATTGGTAGTAGTCAAAACAAATTCGACATAAGATGATATGATGTGATGGAAATGATCAAATATAGTGAGTATTTTTCAAATTGAGATTCAGGATTAGTGAATTCAAATGTATAGGTAGTTGAGGGTTGTAATTTTAGGGTTCACAATGAAGGGTATTGAGATACATGAGGTGCTAGAAACAACTAGGATTACAAAGGTATAGTTAATTAGTGTGAATGCTTCGACCAAGGGAGATTAGAACTTTAGTTGAGTGAAATGATTCCATCGGGTATGATGGGATGAGTATAATTTATTTCCATAAAAAAATGTGGTTTGTACAAATATCAATGAATGAAATAATGTTAAAATAATTGGGTTGAATGTACAAGCAAGGAGACATGTTCCCTAGTAAAATGATCACAAAAATTGGTCTTGAGAGGCAATAATAGTGACAGTGACTGGGGGAAGGGGTCCCTTTGTTGGGTCTCCATGGAGGTATGTGATGGGACCATGAAATGATACCATTTTTAAATATACATTTAACACTTTTGATGATCGTTTTTCTTGAATAAGGCCCTTTTTAATCTTCATAGTCCCACTATCCACTTCTCCTTGATACCATTGAAATGAGGTATATTTGGATTGTGTTTTCAATACAAATCAATGTCGTTAGATTGAGTGAAGAGAAAGAACTAAGGTGGAGCGGTGAGGAACATATCCCAACCATCAGATCTTCATGCCAGTGATTGTGAGTCGTAGATCTCGCAGGGGTTCAGAAGTTCAACACTTTGGGAGAATTGGAGTGTACTAGAGTGAAAAATCCCAAAGTCCAGAGTTAATCTGGATCATTCATCAAAATGGACGCGTGTCATAATAATTGGAGTTCATCATTCATAATAATTGGAGTTCATCATTCAGAATAATTTGAGTTCGTCATTTAGAATAATTGGAGTGTGCAAGTGTAAATATTCAGTGATTCAAACATGGTTCTACCCCTCGAAGAGTAGCGGATCTTTGTAGGTATTTTACATGTTTTATATGTTATGATGGAAACAATAAAATGCATAAATTGAATCATATTGTTTAAGTTATTCTGGAGAATTATTAAGTCTATTATCCTGACAAAATTCGGTTGACTGCAGATTTTGCAGAGTTAGCAATTGTCAAAACTGAGCCAAATTGTTACATAGTGCAAAGAAATGGAGGAGGCACGGGACACTTACAGTCTGAAGGATGATTTTAGAGAAATGGATGTACATTTAGGATTTGAAGGGACAAAATCCAATGGGCATAGGGAAGAAATAGATAAAGACGTGAGCATGATGAATATCATTAAAAATTTACAAAACGATGTCCAAATTCACCAGGNTCTCTTGGGTGGAGCATGATTGATGGTGGAAATTGGTAGTAGTCAAAACAAATTCGACATAAGATGATATGATGTGATGGAAATGATCAAATATAGTGAGTATTTTTCAAATTGAGATTCAATATTAGTGAATTCAAATGTATAGGTAGTTGAGGGTTGTAATTTTAGGGTTCACAATGAAGGGTATTGAGATACATGATGTGCTAGAAACAACTACGATTACAAAGGTACAGTTAATTAGTGTGAATGCTTCGACCAAGGGAGATTAGAACTTTCGTTGAGTGAAATGATTCCATCGAGTATGATGGGATGAGTATAATTTATTTCCATAAAAAAATGTGCTTTGTACAAATATCAATGAATGAAATAATGTTAAAATAATTGGGTTGAATGTACAAGCAAGGAGACATGTTCCCTAGTAAAATGATCACAGAAATTGGTCTTGAGAGGCAATAATAGTGACAATGACTGGGGGAAGGGGTCCCTTTGTTGGGTCTCCATGGAGGTATGTGATGGGACCATGAAATGATACCATTTTTAAATATACATTTAACACTTTTGATGATCGTTTTTCTTGAATAAAGGCCCTTTTTAATCTTCATAGTCCCACTATCCACTTCTCCTTGATACCATTGAAAAGAGGTATATTTGGATTGTGTTTTCAAGACAAATCAAAGTCGTTAGATTGAGTCAAGAGAAAGAACTAAGGTGGAGCAGTGAGGAACAGATCCCAACCATCAGATCTTCATGCCAGTGATTGTGAGTCATAGATCTCGCAGGAGTTCAGAAGTTCAACACTTTGGGAGAATTGGAGTGTACTAGAGTGAAAACTCCCAAAGTCCGGAATTAATCTGGATCGTTCATCAAAAGGGACGTGTGTCATAATAATTGGAGTTCATCATTCATAATAATTGGAGTTCATCGTTCAGAATAATTTGAGTTCGTCGTTTAGAATAATTGGAGTGTGCAAGTGTAAATATTCAGTGATTCAAACATGGTTCTACCCCTCGAAGAGTAGCGGAGATTTGTAGGTATTTTACATGTTTTATATGTTATGATGGAAACAATAACATGCATAAATTGAATGATATTGTTTAAGTTATTCTGGAGAATTATTAAGTCTATTATCCTGACAAAATTCGGTTGACTGGACATTTTGCAGAGTTAGCAATTGTCAAAACCGAGCCAAATTGTTACATAGTGCAAAGAAATGGAGGAGACACGGGACACTTACAGTTTGAAGGATGATTTTAGAGAAATGGATGTCCATTTAGGATTTGAAGGGACAAAATCCAATGGGCATAGGGAAGAAATAGATAAAGACGTGAGCATGATGAATATCATTAAAAATTTTCAAAACGATGTCCAAATTCACCAGGCAGATAAAAAAAGGCTTAAGAGAGCCAAGGAGAAATAAGAAGACTTCAATATGAAGCTAATGCATATCTTGGAAAGAATTTAAAATAATTTGGATAAGGAAGGTGAATCCTGCCAATTAGGGAGCCACAAGTTCCCTGATGAGGAAAGAAGATCAAGGAGTGATAGAAGACATCACCAACACTCTAAAAAACATTCCCATAGGAGAGCACGCAATAGCTCAAGTCCATCCCCTATTAGGAAACCTAGGAGGTCTGGGCTAGATGAGTTGAAAGGAGAAATGAATAATATCAAACCTCCAACTTTTGATGGAGAGCACCAGAAGGATGAAGAGGCTGAGACATGGCTAATTGGCATGGGGAAATATTTCCAATTGCATAATTATTCATCTCATGCAAAAGCAAGAATCACAGTCTATCGGATGAAAGGAAATGCATCCTTGTAATGGGATAAAATTGTGCAAGTGCAAAAAAACAAAGAGAAGGATGTCACATGGAAGGAATTCAAGAAACATTTTGAAAAGTACTTAACGAAGAGATACTATGAAAAAAAGATGAAAGATTTATTTGAACTTAAATTGGGCAGCATGACTATAGATGAATATGAAAGGATATTTCTAGATCTATTGAAGTATGTCCCTTTTATTAAGTATGAGACAGTCAATATCCATAGATATCTAAGTGGGATGCCACCTTTTATCAGTGAAAAAATCCAGTATGATGATCCTAAAACTCTGGAAGAAAATATAAGGAGAGAAAAATGATTATATGATCTGCATAAAGGAAAAACTACTTTCCAAAGAGCTTGGGAAGAAAAGAGGAATTTTAATAAGGAGTAGAGGTAGAAGGGAAAAAAGCCACCATTTTTAAGAAACATTCCTCAAGGACAACCAATTTTGAGGGAACCCAGGATGGCTAAAGTAGGTGGGAAAATGCCAAGGAAGATACCTATGAAATGTTGGGGCTGTAATGGAGATCATATGTATAGAGATTTCTCTCATAGAAAGGATAGGGTGAGAGTTGTTCACCATGTTTAATAAGAAGAAAAAATGGAGTACATGCGTAGAAGAGTACCTAGGATATATGCATCCCTCGACAACAAGCAAGTTGAGTTTCAATCACACATGATTGAAGTTGAAGGTATGATCAATAACCATGCCCTTACTATTTTAATTGATTCGGGGGCTAGTCATAGCTATATAGATCCTANAATTTTAGGGTTCACAATGAAGGGTATTGAGATACATGAGGTGCTAGAAACAACTAGGATTACAAAGGTATAGTTAATTAGTGTGAATGCTTCGACCAAGGGAGATTAGAACTTTCGTTGAGTGAAATGATTCCATCGGGTATGATGGGATGAGTATAATTTATTTCCATAAAAAAATGTGGTTTGTACAAATATCAATGAATGAAATAATGTTAAAATAATTAGGTTGAATGTACAAGCAAGGAGACATGTTCCCTAGTAAAATGATCACAGAAATTGGTCTTGAGAGGCAATAATAGTGACAGTGACTGGGGGAAGGGGTCCCTTTGTTGGGTCTCCATGGAGGTATGTGATGGGACCATGAAATGATACCATTTTTAAATATACATTTAACACTTTTGATGATCGTTTTTCTTGAATAAAGGCCCTTTTTAATATTCATAGTCCCACTATCCACTTCTCCTTGATACCATTGAAATGAGGTATATTTGGATTGTGTTTTCAAGACAAATCAATGTCGTTAGATTGAGTCAAGAGAAAGAACTAAGGTGGAGCGTTGAGGAACAGATCCCAACCATCAGATCTTCATGCCAGTGATTGTGAGTCGTAGATCTCGCAGGAGTTCAGAAGTTCAACACTTTGGGAGAATTGGAGTGTACTAGAGTGAAAACTCCCAAAGTCCGGAGTTAATCTGGATCATTCATCAAAATGGACGTGTGTCATAATAATTGGAGTTCATCATTCATAATAATTGGAGTTCATCATTCTGAATAATTTGAGTTCGTCATTTAGAATAATTGGAGTGTGCAAGTGTAAATATTCAGTGATTCAAACATGGTTCTACCCCTCGAAGAGTAGCGGATATTTGTAGGTATTTTACATGTTTTATATGTTATGATGGAAACAATAAAATGCATAAATTGAATCATATTGTTTAAGTTATTCTGGAGAATTATTAAGTCTATTATCCTGACAAAATTCGGTTGACTGCAGATTTTGCAGAGTTAGCAATTGTCAAAACTGAGCCAAATTGTTACATAGTGCAAAGAAATGGAGGAGGCACGGGACACTTACAGTCTGAAGGATGATTTTAGAGAAATGGATGTACATTTAGGATTTGAAGGGACAAAATCCAATGGGCATAGGGAAGAAATAGATAAAGACGTGAGCATGATGAATATCATTAAAAATTTACAAAACGATGTCCAAATTCACCAGGTAGATAAAAAAAGGATTAAGAGAGCCAAGGAGAAATAAGAAGACTTCAATATGAAGCTAATGCATATCTTGGAAAGAATTTAAAATAATTTGGATAAGGAAGGTGAATCCTTCCAATTAGGGAGCCACAAGTTTCCTGATGAGGAAAGAAGATCAAGGAGTGATAGAAGACATCACCAACACTCCAAAAAAAATTCCCATAGGAGAGCACACAATAGCTCAAGTCCATCCCCTATTAGGAAACCTAGGAGGTCTGGGCTGGATGAGTTGAAAGGAGAAATGAATAATATCAAACCTCCAACTTTTGATGGAGAGCACCAGAAGGATGAAGAGGCTGAGACATGGCTAATTGGCATGAGGAAATATTTCCAATTGCATAATTATTCCTCTCATGCAAAAGCAAGAATCATAGTCTATCAGATGAAAGGAAATGCATCCTTGTGATGGGATAAAATTGTGCAAGTGCAAAAAAACAAAGAGAAGGATGTCACATGGAAGGAATTCAAGAAACATTTTGAAAAGAAGTACTTAACGAAGAGATACTATGAAAAAAAGATGAAAGATTTATTTGAACTTAAATTGGACAGCATGACTATAGATGAATATGAAAGGATATTTCTAGATCTATTGAAGTATGTCCCTTTTATTAAGTATGAGACAGTCAATATCCATAGATATCTAAGTGGGATGCCACCTTTTATCAGTGAAAAAATCCAGTATGATGATCCTAAAACTCTGGAAGAAAATATAAGGAGAGAAAAATGATTATATGATCAACATAAAGGAAAAACTACTTTCCAAAGAGCTTAGGAAGAAAAGAGGAATTTTAATAAGGAGTAGAGTAGAAGGGAAAAAAGCCACCATTTTTAAGAAATATTCCTCAAGGACAACCAATTTTGAGGGAACCCAGGATGGCTGAAGTAGGTGGGAAAATGCCAAGGAAGATACCTATGAAATGTTGGGGCTGTAATGGAGATCATATGTATAGAGATTTCTCTCATAGAAAGGATAGGGTGAGAGTTTTTCACCATGTTTAATAAGAAGAAAAAATGGAGTACATGCGTAGAAGAGTACCTAGGATATATGCATCCCTGGACAACAAGCAAGTTGAGTTTCAATCACACATGATTGGATTTGAAGGTATGATCAATAACCATGCCCTTACTATTTTAATTGATTCGGGGGCTAGTCATAGCTATATAGATCCTAAGATAGTGTAAATATTTCAATTACCAAGAAGCAATCATGGGAGATATCGGTTGGTGTAGCTCACTATAGGAGCCACGAGAAAGGTTGTTGAGTTGGTTAAATCATGTCCAGTGGGCATGAATTGACTGAGTACCAAGGAATATTCAAACATTTTTCCTTTGGGATAATATGATT
>JZKD02S0556544.1:0-16381 GCA_000966675.3 Picea glauca | reverse complement strand
ATTTGAAAATTTGAATTTTTTTAATTAAATTATATTAATATTTGTAATTCATTTTTATTTCCTTTCTTATGTGTTATTATATAAATTTGGTGATGAAAATTTTCATCAAATTGTTTTTTCCAATATAAAATTAGATTTAAAAATAGATTTCGAATTAGTTTAAATAATAAAATTATTATTTTTAATATGAAATTAAATTTTAAATTTTGACAATTTTTTTTTAATTAAATCGTGCAATATTAATATTCAATATTTATAATTTCATTAAAAACAAAATAACTTTTAACTGATTTTGAGTAAAAATACAATTTTTTTGTAATTTTAAAATATTAGAAAAGACTATTTTGTAAAGTGTTGAGCTCTCATTTGAAATAAGTTTTTTCTAACCATTTAAAATAACACGAGGGGAAAACTTTATTTTTTTACTTGGAATCAAGTAAGATTACTTAACTAAATTAGGATGACAACGAACTAGAAAAGATCGTCATCGTAGAACATTTAACTTTCAGCTTTTAATTATAGTCATTTATAAAAAGTATATCAATTTCCATTATTTATTTTATTATTAGATGTTAATATTTTACATTTTGATTGCAATAATTATATTAAATATTTGAGAATGTAAGTTTTCACAATTTATGATTTATGAATAAACAATATAGATTGTATTTATGGATAAACAATGTGTACATAGTTTTATGTACATAGTTTTGGAAAAGTTCACACACCACTTATCATCAAAATAACAAAAAAACTCATATATATATAATCAATGCATGATTTGTATTTAAATAATTGGATATAAAGGTGACAATTTAGGAGTTAAGTAAGAAAATTAATAAAGTAAAAAATGATTGTTGAGATAAAAAATAACGAGATAAAAAATAAGATTAAGTGATTAAAAAAATAGTTAAGAATGAAAAATTAATAACAAGGTGGATATGAAATAATTATAATATTACTAGATAAAAAGGGAAAGGTGAGTTAGGATTAGTTAAATTAACAAAAAAAAAACAAATGTTATGTAGATAAGTACAAAAAGATATGATAATTGAGGTAAAGTGAAGTTAGGTTAATAATGAATTGGTTGGAAGGATAGTCATATACTAGAAGCTATGAATATAAGATATTTTTATAAAGGGTAAAAAATTATTAATATATGGAACATTGATCTGATCTCAAAACTAGTGGCCAAAAAGAATATCAAAATTGTATTCAAGCTATACAAAACCCTCAAGCAATTTTTTATAATTTATAAAGATAAAGATGCCTAACCCATGAGTTTATCAGATCTAATCCTTCAAATCCCGTGTGAAAGAACATATAGTTGATACGACCCACAATAGAATCTCCAAATCAACCATTGTCGAATATTCCTTCAATTCCAAACATCTCATTTTCTTTTATCAAACTAAAATTATAGCCTCAGTCTCTCACTACTCCACTCGACTTATTCGAGAAACTCTTGTAATAGAAAAACATCCCAAAATGGCTACAAACTTAGCCAATCTTGAAAACACACCCTTCACCATCTCGATCGATAGACCTATCTTGTACTTTCTCCATCCCCCATTCTTCATAAATCCTATCTCTAATGCCTCTCTTTTTAATTGATCTATGTTTTTTGTTATCTTTATCATTTCATTAACTACATTATATTAATTTCATCTCATTTTTATTCTATTCTTTACATCTTTTCCTTTCTTAATATTACTAATCCAAGCTAGCTCATTGAAACTTCCACTGGTTTCTTCGGTCATAAAATATTTAATTTTTTTTTATTATCATCATTTTAAGAAGTTATACAACTAAATAATTTGACAATATTTATTTCATTTTCACAGATACGTGACATAGATGTGGACGGTAGCAATTCTCCAATAAAGACCGCCCCGCATTCTCAGCCACAAAATATATATATATATATATATATATATATATATATATATATATATTCGGTTTGTCAACTAAATTAACGACGGCCAAAACAAGAAGTGTTAGTTAATGGGAGAATTTCCTTTTTTGGTCATGTCTGGTTTATCCATCTTTTCATGGTACTTGCTAATATAGTTCAGCTGTTAGTTAAGGGGAGAATTTCTCTTTTTTCTAAATGTGTTTATGTCGAAATTAAAACATTAGATTTATTCTATTCTGTGAATTTCATAATTTAATTGAAGATTCCATATCTATTCATTGTAGAAATCTTTTTCTAAAAAGTGGGGTTGGGATTGCGTGATGTTCGGATTGCATAATGTTTTTACTTTTCATATTAATATGTTTTTCATTTACTTTATTCTTAAATATAAAGGAATAATTAATTGGTTGGGATTATTTAAGTGAAGTTTAAGTTTAAATTTTGTTGGCTTCTATTATGATCTTTAAGTTAGTGTTAAGAGCTTGTAAGCTAGTATTTAGTAAGAAATTTATGATTTAGCAAGGGTGCAGACATCCCAAAACACATAGGAATATATCTGTATCTAAAACTTGTCTACTCTTCTAGATTTATCACAAACACATCACATGCAGTAAATATTGTTAACCTATTTGTATCCATCTTGCTTAAATCTACATTTTCCAAACAACCATTTTTTTTTCTAGAAAGAAAATTAACACAATTATATTAAGTGTATAATTTTTTACATTCTCCCAATTGGCCGCTTTATAAAATAGCCCAAAATAAGTACAACAATACATAGCAACATACAAACCCAAAAACTTTCTAGATGACGGGTTTTAACAACCCCAAGTAATACTGACATAAAGGAGACTGTCCATGGCAAGACTCAAAATAGCTCCAAATACATTCTTCCAATCTCTGAGAATATTGTGTCAAACCCTTACTAAAGCCCCTAATAGATAGTCAACAAAAAACAAAAAAGGGGATCAAAGAAGATAGTAGTATAGGAAACATCCATCAATAAATATTGATGATGTTTTTAGTATTCTCTATACCATATGACCACTTGTGAAGTACTATATATCCTTATGGTTCTCTTAGTGCTCTTTTTTATTGTTCATCCACAACTATGTTGAAATTACGGTAAATATGATAGAATTTTATATCTACAAATTTTTCCTTTAATATGATGATTGTTTGTTTCCATCCTTCCAAATAACTAACTTGGAGATTACCTTTTTTATTTATCCAATTTATAATAACAGAGGAATCACCAAGAACCTATAGCTTTTGAATGGCCAGAAAATTTGCTAATTGTAGGGTTTCCCCTGCTCCCATTAATTCGTCCTTCGTATTTGTACCCTCTCCACAGTTCACAAATCATTTGTATGTCGTTGATGTAGAAAATTTTATACTACCACCAACTACATAGCATCTTCCATCCCCCTGGGCCACTCCATCCAAGAAAGCTACTGGGTACTCAATTAAATCTGTATTCAAGCAAGGGCATGGAAGAGAAATTTTATGCTTTATTACCAGCTTATGATAGTTGCATAGAGGTTTAATAACAACCGATGTGACTGATGGCTCCTTCTCATCGAAAATAGATGCATTTATCTCTAGCTAGATGTTCCAGCAAGTGTATGCCACAAGACTGGGAGATAATGTCTTTGCCTCAGACCAATTTGTAAAACACTCACACATGTTTTTCGCAATCCAGTTATGAGCAATTTTGTATGCCTTTTAATGTTTTCCCATACTACGCTTGTAAAGGAACGGAATATAAACAGATGACATAAATTCTCCTCCTCCTTTTTACAGAAATGACACCGTCCTGGCCCAATCCAACCCCTAAGTTGAAGATTTTCCCAAGTCGCTATCTTGTTATAAACAACCAACCATAGAAAAAGTTTAATATTTTGTGGAATATTCCATTTCCACATTTGAATCCTCCAACCAGTGATCAAAGGGAGGTTTTGTGTTGTATGAATTGCCTCATATACATTCTTTACCGTAATAACACCTAATGTATCCCCCCCTGTCCAGATCAATTTATCCACATTCTCTGTAAGTATCACTCCAACTACCTGCAATGCCCGTCGGAATTGTTGCCATTCTCTAGATAGCTCCCCTGTTAAGCCCAAATCACCATTATCCTTCCAATTTGATCAGAAGGTGTTCTGATCTCGTTGCTTCCATACCTGTGCTAACATAGAGATATTCTTCTATTTGAGCGCATCGATTAGATGAGAATATATAAACGAGGATGGTCCAAGACCCAGAATGTTGTCCCTACCCAAGAACACTTCAATTCCTGATCTAGGTTTCCAACTGATCCAATTTCTGATCAGATGCACCGACTTAATAAGTCTAGACAATATTTTGGATGTCATCAAGTAATGGAGAGTTGTGGACCTAAGAAAATTACTAACAGTTATGTGGGGGAAGTGTTTACCTTTTAAAACTCTATGCCAAATACCTAGTTTTGTAATAACTCTCCACAATGTCGAGGCAACCAAATCCTTACCAAAAGAAAAGATATTGTGCAAACCCCAACCACCCCTTTTCTTTGGCCGAGCTAATATCTCCCACCTACATAGATGATAGTTTTTTTTTTCTTTGTTTCCACTCTAAAAAAAATTATAGAGTATGTTCCTTAACTTATGAAGAATAGAAATAGGGATCACTGCGAGAGATAACCACTAGATTGGCTGACTTTCCAGAACTATTTACACAAAATGTATCTACCCCCTAAGGAAAGCCATATATAGCTCCAGTGATGTATTTTCTTCTCCACTTTTGTTAAAATCCACCTCCAATCAATTACTTTTTGAACTCTTGACTTCAAATAATAGCCCAGATACTTGAAACCAACCGATAAATCAGAAAAGTTGTAAGGAGGGATAATTTTGAAAGATGAAATGTCTGACTCCTCTAGCCTTGAGAAATGTACAATTGATTTAGTTAGATTCACCAGTAAGCCCAAGATTGGACAGAATAATTGAACAATTCTCTCAATTTCCTTCCATTCCTAGATTGATGCCTTTGTCAGTAGCAAGATATCATCAATGAATAAAATGTGTAATATTTTTGTAAATCTGGCTACTTTGATACCATTAATGATACCTTGTCTCTGGTTGATTTTTAACAATAGACTCAAAATCTCCATTAATAGAATAAACAACAATGGGGATAGAGGGCACCCCTATTTCAGGCCTCGACCACTTCTAAAAAAACCTGTTGCTTCACCATTTACTAAAACCACAAAGGATGTTGAATTTACGCAAGCCAGAATCCAATTGGTCATTTGAGTACCAAAACCAACTTGAATAAGTACCATTCTGAGATAGTCCCAACTGATGCAATCATATGCCTTTTGTAGATCTAGTTTTAAGATGTGGGCTTTTTTTTTCTTCTTCTTGATACCGTGGATGCACTCATGTGCTGTGCCAATTGTGTCTTGAATCTGACACCCTCCCAAGAACCCCAACTGTTCCTCTGATAAGAATCTTGTTAATACAGTTTTAATCTTGTTCGCTATCACCTTTGATATCACCTTATATACCAGATTTCATAATGATATAGGCCTGAAGTCCCCAAATTATTGTGGCTTATTACTTTTGGGGATCAAAGGAATAAACGTTGAGTTTATACTATTTAAAATGCGCCCATTTGTCCGGGTCTCTTCCACCAAATCCATAAGATCTTCACCCATGATCTCAAAGAAATGTAGATATAGTTCCACCATTCACCCATCGGGCCCGAGGCTCTTTTATTTTTTGAATAAATTTTGAGATAGCTTCCAATTCTGCCATAGTAACAGGCTTATATAATTCCTCCGCTTCATTCCTTTCTACCATTTTAGGATAAAGATTTTCCACTCAAACCTGTTCTTTAGTTATATCATCTAGAAAAGACTTGAAGAAATTCTTGAAATATTTTACTGCCTCATCTGTTATATCCTTCTGTTTTCTATATATAGTCCCTGAATTATCAACAATCTCCCATATAAATTTGCTAATTCTCCTTTGATTGGCAAATTAGTGGAAGAATTTATTATTCTTGTCGCCACATTTTGCCCATATGGCCTGACTCCTAATCCTCCATAGGTCATCCTATGCTTTCAAGAATTTATTTCTCTTAGATTCTAGGAATATGAGATTTGATTCTGCCTCCTGAGATAAATTACCACCTACTATCCTTTGTAAAAGGATTTTAATATTCTCTTCTAGATTTTCCAAAGTCCGTGAGTCCCGAGCCTTCTTATCTTTTGCCCATCTTTTTGTTGATACTTTTAAATCCTTTAATTTCCAAATAAAATGCCTCTGACAATCACCTTCCTAACTGTATTTCTGATTGTTCCACAATTTTTTAACCATATCATTAAAATATTTTTCCAGTAACCACTAAGCATGAAACTTGAAAGGGTATGCTTTATGAATTATAGAGTTCTCCAGTTATAAAAATATAGGGGCATGATCCGATATAAAGGGATATTAAACCCAATTTCTATGAGGTCCGGCCTCCATAAGCAAATCCTCGGAAATTAGAAACGTATACAACCTCTTGGCTATTGTCTCTGCGCCCATATGTCCATTACGCCAAGTCGAGACGATTCTATCAGGTTTTACATCAATAAGTTTGTGATCTTGGAAGAGAGTGTTGAAAAATCCCGATAAATGGCCCGATGTAGCTGATCCTCCCCAAATATCCTCGAACGATAACATAATATTTAAATCTCCTGCTATCACCAGGTTCCCTAGTGAAAGAATACCACTACTTGCAAGATAGTCCATAACACTTTTCTCTCCAGCCATGACCCATAAACATTCAATAAGTTGATATTCCTTTTAGTTTCTTTAATAGAACCTAAGAATAGAATCCTGCCATGAGTTAGAAGAAGACACAAATTAAAAATAAGAGGCTCCCACACTATGAGAAGTCCTCTCGAAGACCCCACAGAGCTCACTACACATGAAACCCAAGTAGGATGAAACTTAATCATGAAAGCCTGAGCTTTATGTTCATTTACAAAAGTCTCCTGCAAGAAAACTATATCAGGACATGTAAGATCCAAAGTAYGCCTGAAAGAGGCAGCCTTTAGGGTGCCACCTCCCCCTCTAAGATTTAAGGACATGTAAAKCATTACTTCTCCCTCRCAAGGGMTTTCACTTCTCTAAGCACCCCACTRTCAGAAGTGGATGGATTCACCAGAGAGRAAGAACTGATGCCTACAATTTTCCTAGAACTTCTCATTTTTATGGGAGAATACTCAATCCMAAGACCAYGAGACCAAGCATAAGAATTTGATGGTTCTGTCTCKGTGTTRCTCGCCTCACCAAGATCTCCATTGAAACTGGTAGGATTGATCACCCTATTCCCAAAAAAAWWTGGTAGAAGAGTCAGGTCACTATTGTCYCGCAAATATGGGATGAGTGAATCAAGTACAACTAATAGTGTAGAATTKCCCTCCTCKGATTCTTGATGCCCCAGGATCAAGTACTTCTCATYCGGTGTGGTAGATATCCCCTAGACATCTTCAAGAAAAGTAGGGAATGTACAAAGAGMAATACCCCCCGCAGGTTCATGATTATTATATGAAGCGACTGGAGAGGTGTGATGGTCAAAAATTAAAGAAGGAGGACTTGAAGGATTGGTCRATAAACCCTGCCTATAGTTATCAAGGGTAGTCGAGGGTTGAGGGCTCAAAAAATTATGAACTGGTAACCCACCGTCACCCCCTRAGTTAGCTAAATCCACAAGAGGAGAGGATAATACAACCGAGGAAKAATTTAACATAACTTTTTCCATTAATGTTAATGAATTATAAAGCRTCGGATAGAACAATGATAWCTTACCGRATAAAGTATCAAGTCGCTCTGGTGAAGGGGAAGACTCCTTCTAYGAAAAATCATAGTCCAGACCCGTTGAATTAACTTCGTCTTCTATTTCCCTYCAGTCCCTCTGAAGAGCCGTATTTTTAGATGTYTCTTCTTCCACTCRGCCCTTATAGGTCTTTCTTAGATGGCCAGTTTCATGACAATAACTACATYGGAAAGGAATTCTGAGGTAGTCCAATCTCTGGACTACTCTCCGCCCACTCCAATCAATCTCCATAATTTCAGGTAAKCCACCTTGAATGTCTATATCCACAAGTATCTTCCCCATATTTCTAGAAGGTTCCTTCATAAYAGAGTCATCTAAAGAGACAAAGGAACCTAGGGAKTTACCTATCACCTCCATGGTCATYGTCGTCCAYAGATGTAAGGGTAGAACAAGGAGTAATACCCAAAGGTGGCACTTCTGGAAAGATTATATATCTAGATTAAACACTAATCTCCATCTTTTAATCATCATACTACTCTTACCCACCATCCATCTCTTAGCCAACAACCTTGTGGAGTCTTCTGGAGATCTACAAATAAAACTATACCAACCCTTTGTCAGATATCTTATCTCAAGGGAGTATCCTAACTCTTTTTTCCATTTTTGGTCAACCCACTTCAGAATAGATACATTACACAGTATTTATACGACAATATTCCAACCAGTCCACAGAGTGTCAAAGAGAAGGTCTCGACCAAACTGATGTCCAATCCAAGTACAATTTTATGAACCTCCTTTTTCACTTTCCACAGCCTACAGATGTATTCCTGCTTCTCAGATACCTTACCTCTAGTATTTAAATACTTATTTTTGCGTTCTTCCTTTTCCTTTGTCCCCTAGCTTAGATAACCAGAGAAATTTGTATTTGTATCAGGAAGACTGGAGGTCAGCTACAAATAGCTAGCAAAGGAGAATGTATGCTCCATGCTATGAGAAGTATGCAATACAGGTGGTCGTTGCACTAGCTTTGATGAGGTGATAAATGTAGCATTACGCATAACAGTCGAATCCACCTATTCGAATGGACTGGTGTCCTTTCATATTACTTCGTCTGCCACATCCATCAAATTGCTAACGATTTCTTCTACAAGTGGAGGGAGTTTAGTTTCCATTACCTACCACCTAGACTCCACTTCAGTAAGTTCCACACCATAGTTAATGTTCTTCAGGACAATAGCCAGAGCATTCCGTAAAACAAGAGAGATAGGAGTTAATGTATAAAAATCTGCCACCAACGAAATAAACTAAGAAACAAAAAACACCTCACGTGATCCGATGTCCAGTTCCCAAAAAGGGGAAAGAATGTTTGACCAATAGGAAACAAACCAGAAGAAAATAACTAGGGCTAAGCTTAACCAAGAGTAAAATCCAAAGGACTATGAAAAAACAGAAAACCAAAACAGCCTAGGGGTTTATGAAACTAATCCTGTAGCAGTGACCACCGATATCCAGCATGGACACCCAAGCCTGAAGCAGTGAACACTGTTATCCACAATGGTTGCCCAAGTCTATGTCGATACATGATTCAAAATTCAGTTTCCTACCTCTCTTCTGTTCACCCAATCCAATCCATTGCTCTGATTTTCCAAACAACCATTACCACAATAGCTTTGGATGGTCATATCAATGCTTTTCTTTTTAATAGTAATCACATATAAAGAGTTAGAGATGATTTAATAATGTGGATATTATTAATGTGATGTTAGATATTAAATTTATATAAATTTTACTGTCTTTCACAATAGTATACATATTAATTATTAATTAGTATACATATATTTTACTTTTGAATTTATTTAAAGTTAATTAATTTTTTTAAGATATAATATTTTATTATTTAAAATCTAAGTAATTTATAATTTTTCACACTTTACCTTTATATTTNTGAATTTATTTAAAATTAATTAATTTTTTTAAGATATAATATTTTATTATTTAAAATCTAAGTAATTTATAATTTTTCCCACTTTACCTTTATATTTTATATAAAGTTAATGAAAGTGTGAATAAAAAAGTCATAAATAATATTTCAATAATACACTTTATCACCAATTAATCTGCACCATAAAATACATGTTTATATTTATATTTGAATAATAATATTATTATTACTTATAATATTATAAGTATTTTAAAATTCA
The DNA here is from genome assembly GCA_000966675.3 of Picea glauca. Taxonomy (NCBI): domain Eukaryota; kingdom Viridiplantae; phylum Streptophyta; class Pinopsida; order Pinales; family Pinaceae; genus Picea; species Picea glauca. The sequence goes on along the minus strand of JZKD02S0556544.1, from coordinate 6,457 downwards.
CTCATATATTAAAGTACTATCTAGATGTGAAAACGTATCTAACATATTAAGTTGTACAAGTACTTTAGTGCAAGTGATATATTTAATTTACATAAATAATATTGTCTTTAATGTTAATAACTTAAATGTAAACTTTAAGAAAAATAAATTTTCATCTTAATTCAAATTAAACTTACATTTTAATCCGTCTTGTTAATGTGCATTAAAATGTGCACACAACATAAATAAACACAATTGATTACTTTTTTACATATTTACCCTATTAATTAAGTTGTACAAGTACCTTTAGTTCGAGTGACACATTTAATTTACATAAATAAAATAGTCTTATAGTAACTTAATGTAAACTTTAATTGAATTAAACTTTCATCTTAATCTATCTGCTTGATGTCTATTTAAATCTTTGGGACACAATTCTTACACTTAACCCTATGATACATAAATAAAGATGGCTGGTTACTTTTTCTACAAAACATTCGTTAAAGCATTCTTAATAATATAATACAATATTTAAATAATGAAGATTATTATTCACTATCAATATATAGAATTTATAAAATCAAATTGATATATAATTTAAAAAATCAAATTAATTGCATTGATTTATTATGTTGTATTTATGATAAAATAATTTGGTAAACTGTTTGATTTTTTGGAATTTATTTATGTTTTAGATTTTCTCTATGACCATGTTTCACTATTAGTTTTTCTTTTTTAATGTTTTTTTGTTTAGTTCATAATATTAAAAAAATAATTTTAATACGGTACTAACGATTTTTTTGTGATTTGAATTAACAAAGTAAATAAATTCTCTTTTTGGAAAAAATTATATAAATATATATTAATGTGAAAAAGAAAAAAGAAAAAATTAAAGATCTTTTAGCCTTATGATAACCTCTTTCATCCTCATCCAAAAAAAACTTGATAACCTTTAGAATTCACAAAATTATATTCACAAAACTAGCGTGTGAGGCATATAGGAATCTCAAAGAAAGTGGGTGGTTTACCATAGCTTCCTTCTCATTAATATCCCAAAGCACCCCATGGAGTTTCCAATGCTTTTTAGGAAATTATCCATGATCTTCCATATTGATCTCTATATAGATGTGTGCAAATTTAATGGAAGATAGAGAAGATATCAATTCCTTTACTTGATCAAACAATGGGCTTAAGATAAGGTTTGCATGCAAATGGAGCCTTTTTTTTAGTGAATAACTAATTTGGAGTCTCCTTTCACTTAATTTGTGTAATTATTATTTATTGAACTAATCTTAATAGTAATGCTAATGCCTCCATTTTGAAATGTTGTTGGTTCTTTTCTATAGTCTTATCCTAAAAACAATTTTGTGGGAGTCTAAGAGATATATCATTCCTAGAAATTTTTCTAAATCAAGTCTTCCTAGGTGTTGATGTTAAGATTGGTCACAATCCCAACAACAACTTCACGAGGATTAAATCCCCCTACGTTTTATAGAGGTGGTACTCCTCTGTTATAATATGAAAAATGTAGCTTGGTATTCATGAATTAAACTATCAAATAGGGGAATACTAAGTAGTAAACCCCAATCTTTATTGCTTTTAAAATACAAAAGTAAAGATGAAGGTATATTTACAAAGAAAAGTTCTCGAGAAAATGACCATGAATCTTTCAAAATATGAAATATAATATATACAAAATATTATAGAAAAATTAAGAAAACGTCAAATGAAAATAAAACACTCCTCACGTCCATATGATAGGTGCACTTCAAAAATCTCATGCTCATAAGCTTCTAGTTTGAGAAATCATTAAAGTTTCATTCCAAGATAGTTCTATGAGGTTTTAAAAAATTATAGTTTGTTTTACAATAAATTTTAAAGTTTGCATTCATCCAAATGGACTGGGATGAGGCTCTTGTGGACCTTAAAAGAAAGTAAATTGGAATTGGACGGTGATGAAATTTCTCTCTTGTTATCTTCTTTTTGATGTACCTTTTATGTTCTCTTTCATTGGAATTCCTTGACCAGTTACAACTACCTCTTCTTGATGTCATTAAATTATTTTAGTCGAGTATTTCTTTAACCAATTCTCGATTTAATCTCTCATTGCTGCTACAATTATTTATTTCCTTACTTTAATATGAAATAACACATTTTATATTTCTTTGAAGTCCATTCAAAGTTGGTGTAGTGTATCCTCAATGTCTTCATTTTTGTTTACATAACTAACCAACTAAATTTCCACTTATGTTTATGAATACTCGTTCAAGTTGTTAAATCCTTTAGCTAATGTAGTCTTCAATAAGTCCATTTTTTCTTCTAATTTCTCTTTTGACATAAGTATTAAATTTAATATTAGATGTCCAGGTCCTGTACATCTCTAGTTGATCCATATAAATCCAATTCAATCAATTTTAAATATAAGTCCCATTTTTTAACACTTGTGGTATCACAATTAGTTAACATCTATTTTAGAATCTTTATTCATTTTATCCAACATGCCTTGAGTTTCTTTATTTGGACAGGGGAAGGCAAGTCCTCCTCTTTTCTCAGTAGCTCACTAACACTTAAAACTTTTGCAATAAATGTGAAAATGACCCCTTTATATAATTCCTTGTCATTTTCAATATTAGCCTAGAGGTATTGTGTGAAATTTGTTATTCTTGATCCCAAGGAAACAAAACTATTTGTCCATTCCCATTTCTCGAGAATAAGAGACATTATCTTATGGATGTTTTCTCCAACATACCTTATAATGGAAACAAGTAGTCTTGATTTTCCTCTTGTTCTCGAGTTGGATTCTGGTGTTACATCAAGACTCTTCCAGGGATGCATTGTGGCAATTGGACTGACAAATAATAGTGGGGGAATTAAAGTGATTTCTAATTCCTTTATTCAATCCTTTAGAATGGAATTTTCGATATCCATTTCTCCAACCAACATGTTTAGGGATTCTCCTATAGCTTCATGAATCTGTACAATTCTAGAAGGTGGAACTCCATAAAAATTGATTTTTGAGCTCAATTTTCCTCAAAACTTTTTATTTTTTGAATGGATTTTTTCAATAACCAATTTATTTGAATTTTTGTCAAATAAGGCACTATGCATAGCTAGAGATTCCTCTTCGAATATAATGAGTTCTTTGGTTTCCAATTTTATTGCAATTTCTCTTCTCTCCTGAATCCTCTTTTCTTTATCTAGGAATTCAATGTCTTCGATATTCACATCAAGATCCATATCTTCAAGAGAAATCTCTTCTTCAAGTACACCCTCACTTCCTCCTTCCTTATTTATTCCTCTTTTCCTTTTGCTAGTCACCGGGAGTTTGTGAGATATTCCCATATTTCCCTTAGGAGGGTTTTGTTTACCTCCATCATTGGAATTAGCTATTGAAGATTTCCGTTTCTCTTGAATTACAGATTGATATTTTTTTTGGTAGGACTCTTTTTTGAGAAATATTGGGATACCATGAACTCCCCTCATTCATGACTCTTCCTCGATGTCTATGTTGATCAATGGTACTAACAACTATTTCAATATCCTCTTGTTTTTTCTCAATATATAATTCTTGAGGGTTCTTGTTATCACCCTCTTCTTCGATGAATAGGAATGTATTAGAAAACGAGACATTGTTAAGCCTATAGATTTCATGTGTATCCTAAACCACTAGTTAGGATGAAACCATTCGATTTCATTCATTTTCTTTAAATTAAACTCATGAAACTGGATTGAGAATTCATTGATATTTGTAGTGTTTTTCACCATTATCTCTTCAATTTTCCATCTCGGAGCAGTACACTTTCTTTTCCTCTTTTCGTGAAAGAAATGAGCCCAAAATATATACTTCTTGCATACTTAAAAAAAACAATCTTATATTAAACATAATGCAGAAGATATGAGGGTCTTTCATGGGAACACTAAATCTTGAAAATACTAAAATTCTCCATTGCTTCAAAGCTTCCTCTCTTATCCAAGAAGGATGCTTCTTATAAAGACAATCTTGATTTGTTTGGTCAATAAATAAGTTTTTTGAAAGAAGAAATGAACGCATTGTGTACTTCATAAAAATGATACATAGCCTTTTTGTTCCATAAAGTAGGATACAACATCCGAATAGGATTAATTTTACAAATGACTTGTTCATCCAAATGAAAACCTTTGAAAACGTGACAGTACATAATGGAAAAAATCAAGTATGTGTTGGACATGGTGTTATGGTGTTGGCATTGATGTCAAATAAGGCCAGTATGATCAATTGTGGACATGGTATTATGGTGTTGGCATTGATGTCAAGAAGATCAATATGGTATTATCATTACAAGTCTTTGAGATCCTAAAGCTTAGGAGAGATAATGTAGTAGGTTGCGCATAATACATAGTGCAAGGTGCAGCGAACTCCAATATAAAACTAAAGCTCAGGAGAGGCAGTGTATTAGGTTTCATGAGATTAGAGCGTGCAACGTTAATACCTTTGGAAAGGTCGAAGGAAATCTGAGGAAAAGGAGTACCTTAAGGAAGTGCTATTGGGATCGAATTCCCAATAGATCAACTTGGGAACACCCTCAGAACTACGAGGAAAATATGTTACAGTCGGGAGATATGAAAACCATCGATCTCTAACCAAAGGCATAAATCAACGATATTGGTTGAGTTGGAATCCAAGTATAAATCCAAAGGGGATTGGAGGAATCATGTTCATTGATGAATTTTTCGGGACAATCCAAGACCGTCAGATCGAGATGGAACCATAGGTTGGGAGAAATTAAATCCCAACCATCAGATCGAGATAAATAATCCTCAACCATATATCAAGGCTTTGGTACTTCGAAGTTTCAACACTTCGGCTATTATTAAAGACAAGGTAGAGGTATGAAATCCCTGAAGTCGTGAAGTTTCAAAACTTCAAAGGGTCAAAACCATAATAAAAAAATCTCGTCGACCGTTGATCTAGAATGAAAATATTGAAATTGTCAGATCCCACTAAAAGTAATAAGTTGGTGAACTCTGGCATTGACCTACTGTGATGATAAGAAGCTTAGATAAACCAAGAAATCCCGAATTCCAGAGCCTTGGAGTTAACAGAAGCTATCGATTGAGACAAGGAAAGATTTATAGTGATAGATATATTCGACACTTGGGATATCATTGAAGGATGGTATAAAAGTTCCAAAAATATCGAAGCTACGAAGTAATGAAATGTTAAAATCCTAATCAATAGGGCGATGTCATCAATTGATGAAACGTGGTTCAATAAAATAGTGACAAGTGTCAAGGTCGATGTGGCACATAAGGAGTGTAAAACATCACAAATCCGGTTAACACATGGCACACTCACTAAGGGTCCAAATAATCATAGGTTATGTCAACATGCCACGTCATTCTCAGACTACATCCTCTAGGGATAACCAACTTCTCCTACCAGAAAAAATACCTAGAGCACCAAATCCTAAAGTCACGAAATAATGTTGATAGTTGATCTAATATTTATGGACCGTCTGATCATATAGGGGAAGGAATAGTCATCTTGACGCTGACCACTTCGAGATTACGAGGAATCCCAAAAAGCTAAATTGCCAAAGGGAGAAGTAGTGAATTAACGTTAACCATTATCTACTTGGGGAGAATTCTTGATCGTTTGATCGAGTACAGTGGAAGGATAACGTAAGGAGTACTAAAAACTAACAGAAAGAGATCATCACAACTTTATGACTTATTTGGTAGGTAAACCTCCGAAGGGAGTGAACTAATTAATATTTTGAGTAACCTAGAGTCCCGAAGTCATGAATAGCCAAATACCTGGAAAGCATGAGGTACTTTTCACTTAAGCATACGGTCCTAGATCCTGGACATGTGAAGGTTATTATGAAATGAAGCATTCATCTCCTTTTCTAAGTAGAGTGTCAAAACAAAGGAGTTGGTGCTTCCCAGGGTTGGTGCCCTACAACAAGAGAGTTGGTGCTTCCTAGGACTAGTGCCCTAAATCAAGTGATTTGGTGCTTCTTAGTGTTGGTTCCCTAAAACAAGGGAGTTGGTGCTTCCTAGGGTTGGTTCCCTAAAAACAAGGGAGTTGGTGCTTCCTAGGGTTGGTTCCATGAAGAAGGGGATTTTTGTCTCCAAGAATTGGTGCTCTAAAGAGGATTGGTGTCCTTAAAAATCACAAATTATTCTTTATAAACTTTGTAATTATTGTTAAGTATACTTATATAATTGATTCCTAAATACAAGTCCATTGTTGATCTACTGTGATGATAAATAAAATAACAAAGTAATAACTAATTGTTTAAAAGGGTAATATTAATTCACCCCCCCTCTCAGTATTTCCAATAGTATGAAGACATGTAGAATATTCTTTTCTTTTTGAAATTTACCAATTGAAAATACAATTCACTAGAAATAATTTTTCCCCAATCAAATATTGCTTTCTTGTGGATAGAAAAATACAAGATATACCGAGTAAGCCTTGAAATAGTAGTCGTAG
>JZKD02S0556533.1:0-16381 GCA_000966675.3 Picea glauca | reverse complement strand
GTCTATCTAAATCAATTAGTTGTAACGTCTTAATGACCAATTATGACATTATTACAACAAATTTTCTTCTATATAACGCCAATGCTTTCTTGTTGCCGATATACAACTGGTACTACTGTTTATGAGTGGCTTCTCACTTATACTGAGTTTGTTTGATTGGAACCAGAACTGTCTGGCTGCAATTTTAGTACATCAAAGTGTAACTTGGGGTGCTAAATGAATTTGTGGCATCATAACCACATTTTATTCAATACGTATTATATTGCATTTATCTCACTAGAAATTTTCTTTTCAAATATCATTACTTGAATATCTATTGGTTGCAACATTGAATTTTGAATAGTATCTATGGTGTTGCTGACTGTTCGGAATTTGTTGCTATGTAGTTTTCGTTAGTTATGCAGCGTTCTGCTTTCTTAAAGAATTTACAAAGGCACATTAATAGTCTTGTTTTTCCAATTTTCTCTCGAGAAAATCTTCGTGTGTGTTTTCAAGTTTTGCTGTTTATTAATTGTCCAATCTCACAGTAGTTGGCTGAATTTCATGAGCAGTCACACATCATAAAGATCTCTATGCTGTGTTTAGTTTACCCATAACTGTACTAGTTCTTGAATTGTTGGCTCAAGGTCTCGTCTTTTGCATCGCCTACTTAAGTGTGTGCCCTCTGGACCATAACCCTTTGGAAGTGAGGCTCTAGAACAGGATTTAAGAATCCCAAATGTTTTGGATATACTTTTGATGGATGGGTGAAGAATAGATCTCCCTACGTTAACAAACACATAGCTTTTTGTATACATTGTTCATAAGCCAGTTGTTCTAAAAGGCAATTTCTATTGAACTTTAAAAACTATCCAAATTGTGAGGAAGTTAGATGAAAAGGCATTCTCCTTTCAAATGACCCCTCAATTTATATGTCATGTATGAGTCACCATTTCACTTCCTTGCAACAACCCCCCTAGTGATGGGGATGCCAGGGGACCATGACATTGTTCCAAGCCTTTGTTTTTTGTTGGTTAAATGCATTAAGAATCAATGTAAGCATTAATCAAACAAATCTAAGCAAAAAACAAACCGATATAACAAGCACTTTTAATGTTATACAACCAAGATCAATCGGTGCTATTTCAAATCGACATAAGCAACAAAAGGACTTATAAATAAGAATAGTGTACCCGAAGTCATTAGCAAAGCCAACAATTACTCGAACAAAAACCAAGGGAAAAACAAGCCAATGATATAATGCAACTCACCATTGAGCAAGGAAATAGGTGGAAGTTCTAGGATCATTGCTTCCCATTGGATTAGGGCTTCCTCTTTGCACTCCTCTCTTAGTAGGGAAGGTCATATACCCTTAAACCAACTATAAACCAACGATTATTTCCACACCCTTCTTTTACTAGGGATTTCGACAACATAAAAATAGCATCAACAAATCACAACTAGCTCTACCCTAGCCCGTCAATCCCCCAACTTTTGATTGCCACAAGCAAGCCCCCCACCCTCTAGGCTCATAGTAGCCCTCTATTTATAGAGTGGAGAAGAAAAATGTTCAATTTTGCATTAATAATTCACAATTTCTTCATGGTTACACATATCTAACATGTGTCCTCCACATTGTTATTTTCCTCATGGTTACACATGTCTAACATCATACATGTATCCTTCTCTACATTAGTATTTTCCTCAATTAATTATTTGGCATGTGTTAAATTTCACATAACGTATGCCCCTAATGTCCCATGGTTAAAGCTCCAAGGACAACATATGTTAAAGTAAATATTAGCTTATAATGGTCAATTAGATACCAGATTTAGGCATTAATAAAGTCAGTTTATTTTATGCTTTTATGTCTTATTTCACTTTATTGTGTTTTTCGATCTATCCCACATTCATAAAGTGGATTGACTCGAATTGCCTGTAATCCTATATAAGAAAGATTTTTCTTTCTCATTATAAGATACAATACGAGAATTCTTTCGAATTATCTTGGTTTCTTTATGTGCTTGATTTCCATGATAACATACACACTAGGTTCCAAGGGTAAACACCTAGGCCATCGCATTGGGCTCAAACTCACACACATGAGTGGTGATCATAGAACAAAAGGATCACACATCTTCCCATGGATGCTTCTTAGCTCATAAACACTCCGCAACATAATCCATTTCACATCAGAGTATTAAGGGAGTTGGATGGCTCCCATCGTCTTACGATGTTAGTGTGGGACTCAACGATCATTGGAAGTCACCTCAAAATGATGGAACAAACAAACATCATACGTTGAATCCATTACCATAACAAATGACATGTGCCACATAAGACAAGATGACATTAATACTGAAGAACACCACGGGATGAAATAGACTTTTAAAAGGATAGTAGATGCCACAACGCCTCACAAGTGGGAAGACACTAATAACTGGACATTAGGTGCCACAAAATCACTTAATAGTACCCCACGACCACACGATCAGATCTTTGCCGACACTGTGGCTGTCGATCCGTGCAACTCTCACACTCAATCAACGATTTGCTCATAATGCCTCAAATCTTTACCCAACAGCTCCACGAATTTTCTCCACGGGATCGCTGCTGCAGCAGTGCGTCTGTACGATGTACGACACATACAATGGCTCTGTACAACGACTGTATGTTGTACGACTTCCTTTTCCTCTTTTATTTTATTTTTTTATTTTTTAAGTTTTCTTACCCCGTAGCCTACAGACCAAAAACAAAAAATTTCCTTGCGCTGCAAATAAATCACTGTGCAAATCTGGCCTCCTTAGAGACCGAGCTCTAATACCATGTTAATTTCCCGTAACTTAGCACCCAACCATTAATTCCAAGCAAAACATATTTATTGAATAATAATATAGCTAGGTTATTAACGATAAATTCAACGGAAGCATTAAACGGAAACCATAACACATTGTACACAGATTTTTGGGTAAATAACCCCTAGAAAAACCCTTTCTATAAAACCAAATCTGTGATGATTTTATTGCAGGAAAACAAAATCTGTGATGATTTTATTGCTATAAAATCAGGGCTCCTGTCTTGGGATAATGGCCCTTCAAAGGAAATATAAATCAACAAATAGCCAAGCCCTACAAACCTCAAGATCAATCCTTCGATCTTGTTGGTTGGCTGCTACATCCCTTGCTGCCCTTTGCACCCTTTCCTTGACCCCTGCCCCTGCACACCTGAATGTTTACTCACTCTTTGTGTACCATCACTATATCTCCTCCTCTCACATAGGCTTCCTTTTATAAGCTTGAAATTTGACCTAGTCAATCACTAACCAAAACCCTAGATCTCCAAAGTGATCAAAGGCCGAGATCTAGTCTCACCTTCACTTTTAGATCCAATGGCTAGGACTTAATTTAAGTCACTTAAGTTACTAATGCCAAAAACTTAGGCATTTAACTTAATTAATCTCCATTAATTCTAAAAGGTTATTCACTTTAATTATTCACTTAACTAAGGTGAATTCCCTAAGTCCTAAGAGGCATTAGACGACTTCCATGTGCTAGACACAAGCCAACATGGAAGTACTTGTCTGATGCTACAAACGTCAACACATCCTGCACTCCAAGTAGTCTGAAGGTTTCCAATGCCACAAACCCTAGGCTTCTTTTCTCACTAGAACACAAGAACAAGTGCTCCCTTTTGCTCCCCTAGGGTTTCTCCCAAACCCTAGCTCTTTTTGTCTTCTTAGGGTAAATCCTAACCCTGATGCCTTCCTTGCATCAACACAAGAACCCTAGTGCACTAGACAAGAGTGCAAAGTACAATAAATGTTGAAGCTTTTGTAGTTTTTGGAGGTATTCCCACTAGGGACCATGGTGTCAGGCATGTGGGAATTTTCGTTGGCACCAGATTACTCTTTCGTTTCAGTGAAAACGCCCTTGGGATGAAGCTAGGGCTTCATGGGCTTGGTGATGGGCTTTGTGGGCTTGTGTTGGGGTGTTAGAGCCACAAAGAGAAATACAATATTCTAATTTAATGTTGAGCTTAGAAGGGGTTCCTAAACTCACTCATTAGACTCCTATATAAGGAGAGGAGAGATTGTGACAAATCTCATTGTGTCATTATGGAGTTAGCATAAGTGAGAGTGCACTTGTGCGAGGAGCTTGGAAATTTTAGCAAGGGTAATTCTGCAATTTTGGCAAATCTGGCCTAGGGTTTCTTGGAGGATTTTTTGTTTCTGTTTCAATCAAGGAAGGCTTCTGTTTCATCCAAGAGAGACCACACATGTAAGATGAGAGGAGAAGCTGAGCCGCACGTATGAGGAAGGTACATCCGCACGTGTGAAGGAGCTGTACAACTCACACGTGTGAACATAACTGTACAAACAGGTCGTACAATCACATGTGTGACAGTCCGCACGTGTGGGAGGGGCAGAACAGTCTGCATGTGTGATTTTCTGGGTAGAGGACAATCTGTACAGGATAATGTCAACAGTCCGTATAGTCCGTACGACTGACGTCAGCAGGCCATATAGGTGATGTCAGCAGATTTGTAAATTAGGAATTTGTCTCGGGATTTTTCTGAGGTTAGTTTGCTGATTTTTCTGGTTTTTGGGAGGACTGATTTGTCCTTGTGCAATTGTGACAGTTGGGAGGGCTGATTTTGCCCTCAGAAATTTCCGCTGCTGTAATTTTTCGTCAATAATTTCCGTGTAACATTGTTCAGTGATAACAATAGGATTTTCAGTTTTAAATCACTTGGAAGTAATTTTCAGATCTGAAATTAGTTGTATAGAATTGCATATGAAAAATTGACAATAAAGAACTACCCATGAATAATATAAGTTTGCTCAAGTACAAATAGTAGGCAAAGAGTAATTAGTAAGGACCAAGGCTCTCGCTGTCCTTTATATAGAGGTAAGGAAGGCCAACATTAGAGTAGCGGATTTGGTCCAGCTCCAACTACCTTAACCGACCTAACTAATCACTAGCTAAGTCTACTTGTGGAGTGCGCCAACTCTAAGGTGACACATGTCACGCTCCAAGGTAAGCCTGTCCATCAAGCAAGGGTTCTAAGGTGAGTGCTCCACAAGAGCAAGGTCCAACACTCTCTTCCAAAGGGGTATCCAAGCTTCAACTGCTACCTCCTAAACCATGTGCTCCACCGGGTCCACCACACCTCCATGAATGCTTGTCAACCCAAGCATCCTCAAGTCAAGCACAAGCCTCTGTGTAAGCAACCAAGTGGTCCCATGCTACCTAGGTCTAAGCACCCTCCTCCTAGATGCCCTGCCACTCCTCTTCTCATATATCTTCACCTCCTAATAAGCAACCAAACCCTCCATGTGTGCCTTATGAAGAATGTCACCATGCCACATAGGATACAAACCTTCTAAGGAAGTGCACCACATAAGCATCAAGTCAAGGTCTAGAAATCCATGAGTAAGTGATCTCCAATGTGTATGTCCACTAAGATATAACTAAGGGTAGGCATCATACCATACACTCCACATTACATGAAGCACTCCCAAGCATGGTGTAAACACTTTTGGAGTAACCCCAATAGCTAACGGCTAGTATCTCAGTTTAGGAAAGTTAAGTGTGACTTCTGATATTTTTCTTAATCTGCTGGTTTTGTTCGTCCTCCACTTGGATGCTTGGGGTGAGCATGCGGTGACTTAGAGGGTGAGTTTACTTGAGAGAACTCAAGCAAGTGGGAGCACCTACCTTGCTGGGGTGTCTCTCTTGTATTGGATTATTGTAATCGTTCTTTCATGGTAAATTTAAAGATTATTGTTTGCTGCTACAGATTTTGAGCTTTGCTGGTTTTTGATTTCCTGCAGGAATATTTCTCAGGTCTACTTCCCGTTACTAGGTGAATTGATCCCAAATTCAGATATTCTGTATCTTTACTCCTGATCTGCACCTCTACAGTATTTGTTTTTTGAAAATGAAAAGTTTTGATTGGTGTTATGTAAGATTTTTGTTTTCAATTCTAGGTTAGATCTTTGAGTTCAGTTCCGCATATCATGAATTTAAATTTTCAATACCTTCCCCCATCCTAAAACATAAAAATCTGAGCTTTTCAAAGCAGTCTGTATTTCTGAGTTTGTTAGAGCGATTTGGAGAAAAATATATTTGGAAAATTTTTATATGTTTCTGGATATATATATATCAGTGTTACCAACATCAGCAGCGGCAAAATATCGCCGAGGGTTTGAAAATGAAAATATCGGCAACATCGGCAGCGGCAAAATATCGGAAAATATCGTAAGAACGAAAAAAATACAAAAATATTCATTTTTTTTCAATTTTTTAAATATCTAAAGCATCAACAACATCAAATAAATGCATTTCCACATAAGTATGAAAAAAGAACTGATATATAAGATGTATAAGATGTCTAGTAAACTCGAATACATCACAATCTACAGATCAACACTGAATCATTTCCTTAGTCTAAAGCCTCAAAATATCATCAAAAAATATAATAAGTGACAAATGTATCTCATCATCATGAGTCATCTACAATGAAATCAAATAAAGTTTAATGATTCCCTTTGCCCCTTTTATGGGAAAAGGTGATAGCTTTTCCTCTAGAGGAAGAAGCCCCTAGCTAGCACTGGACTCTGACGTCCTGTAGAAGAAGCAGGAGCTAGACTCTGGTTTCCTCTACTGGTGCTACTGCCAAGTACAACTCCCTCTGTTGGAATCCATGAAGATGGTGGCTGACTTTGCTCTGTAACATCCTCCTCTGCTACTGCGCTCTCTACCTCCTCTTGTATCCAATTAGGCATCAATTCCAAGATATGCCTCTCGGACTCAACCCTCCATGCAGTGCTGGTGTCAATCCCATCCGACGAAATGGCGTCCACAGCAGGTGTTTTTTTGAATCCGCCTCACCAACAATCGAAGATTGTAGTAGACATATACCTTGTCATTGAGTCACTGGGATTACAACCTGCATGAGGGCCATAAATTATAAATTAATAATAATATTATAATTTATAATAACATAATCTAGACTATAGAGGGTGGCAGGGCATAAAATAATTATAATTTATAATGAATTAAAAATTTAATTTGAAAATTTGTAACTTGTTGCGCTTCTTGGTGTGTATTTTCTCAAATGCACTCCAGTTGCGCTCACATCTTGAAGAGCTACATGTTTGGCTAAGAACCCAAATGGCAAGTTTTTGTAGATGGGGTACTCTACAACCATAGCTTGTCCACCAAGCATCTACAAAAAATTAGAGAAACATAAGAAAAGACATTGAAATTTGAAAGTTAAAAGTTGAAACAAAGTTGAAAGAAGAGACATTGAAATTTGAAATTTGAAATTTGAAATTTAATGACGCTTACCTGGCATTTTGGTCTTCCTATTAGCTATAGCCATTTGAAAGCCAAAAGTCCCACCAAACATCCTATATATTTCCATTTCTTTGGAAATATTTGCACGTTCTTCATGACTTAGCACCATTCTCTCAACGCATGTGAGGAATCCTTCCATAACTTCAACATCAAATCTAAAACCACATGAGTAAGAGAATGTGGGATTGAAGTAGATCCCTGCAGCATTAATCGGGCAATGGAGTGTATTGTTCCATCGTTGATCAATCACTCCCCATATTTGTAGTCGTTTCTGAAATCCATCATCTCCCTTGTCATCATAATAGGCACGGATGGCTTCTTTGGCTCTATCCATGGCCTCATACAAGTAGCCCATTGCGGGCTTGTCTCCATCAACCAACCGAAGAACCTTTACCAAAGGTTCGCTAATGGAAACCACCTCCTCCACTCCCACCCATAAGCTCTCCTGGTATGACACTAGCCTGCATATGGCCTCCCCCTCCGATTTATGGCTAAATGATAAATCACCCCACTCATGTGAAACAAACATCATCTTCAGGTCCCGCATAAAATCCAAGATAGATTGAAGAGATATGAAGCTAGTGGCAAAGCACGTGATTGCAGGACGCACCAACTCCTTGTTATTTGTGAATCTTCTCATCAAGCTAAGCACAAATGCATGGTTATATATGAATTTTGTGATGCTCTTAGCCGATTCAACAATGTCCCTGATAAAAGGAATTATTTCCACATCCTCTAAAATCAAATCTATACAATGTGTAGCACAAAGAGTCCAAAACAATGTAGGATACCTTTGCATAAGCATCCTACTTGCAACAACATAGTTAGCAGCATTGTCCATTATAACTTGGACAAGATATTGTGGACCCACCTCCCGAATGAACTTATCCAATAAGTCACATAACAATGATGCATCTTTAACATGTGCAGATGCATCAACAAATTTAACAAACATTGTTCCCTTGGGACAATTAACCAAGAAGTTAAGAAGTGTCCTGCCCTTCTGGTCCGTCCAACCATCTGACATCACGGTGCATCCAGTGATTTCCCATGATGTCTTAAGCTCCTCCAATCTGCTAGCACAATCAAGCTTTTCATTCTGAAGAATAGGCCCTCTCAACTCCTCATAGGTAGGGGCCTTGTACCCCGGGCCAACAACAACAACTGCATCAAACATTGGTTGATAGAATGGGTTGTTCTTAGCAATGTTAAAAGGAATGTCACTCCCTAAGAAACACTTACCCACCAACTTATCAACCTATTCCTTCTCCTTTTATTTTACCATTGACTTGATAGAAGGTTGTGCACCAGGTGTGGTTCTACGAACAAAAAACGATGAGGTAGAAGGTGGAACAAAATTCTCTCCTCAGATATTCCACCTCCTCCCCTTGCAAATTGAGCTTTCTTAGCTTCTCTGTATTCTCTGGCTAAACCCATATCCTCAAGCGCTGTGTTGGCAATACGCATGATTTCCGAGGTTGAATTTGGGCAAATATCCACTTCATGTTCCGGAAGTTTTGCAAGGTGGTACTTTAGCCGGGTAATTCCCCCCATCATTCTCATCCTACACAACTTGCAATACATAGTTTGTTTATTAAACCCCCCCTCGGGATCACCATATTCCCACATAGCATCCGATTTTCTCGGCATTTTCAGTCTTCAAGTGATCAAACCTAGGGCACAAAAACAATGGAAAAAAATTAAAATCACCATTTAACTTTTAAAGAATCAAGATTCAAAATAATACAATCTACAAGTAATACAAATTTACAAAATGGGGGAAAACTGATAAATTTGTTAAAAAAAAAAACTATCATAAATTTGCAAAAAAAAAAAGGTTGGAAATCAATCCATACCAAAATAATTTGATGGCAGCTGAAAAAAACAGTCCCTAACTACGAAGATGAAGGATACATAGCTAAAATAAAAAACAAAAACCAAAAAAAAGGGTGCAAATTGTTGCCCATACCTGCAAATGCGCCCTTGCTTGAGGGAAATCAATCCCAACTTCACAATGAACAGGTTATGGTGCTCAAGATCTCGCTCCTCCTTGTCTTTGGTTGAAGGCAAACTTTCCTCTTGCTCCTTTGCTCTCCAAACCCCATAATCTACTTGCAAAATGAGAGAAAAAATGTCAAAATCCAACTTTATTTCCAGCCTGTTCCGTGCCCGTGTGATATTTTCCTTCGTCGCGTGATATTATTGCGATGTTTTAGTAATTCTCGCGATATTATCGGGAAGCGATAATATCACGATATTTTCGGCAATAATATTGCGATGTTGGTAACACTACTATATATATATATATATATATATATATATATATATATATATAAGAGAGAGAGAGAGAGAGAGAGAGAGAGAGAGAGAGAGAGATGTTATCAGAACCGGTCCGGTGACCGAACTAGTTGACCCCAAAAATGTGAAACCAGACTGGGCCGGAAAAATAACCTATCAACCAAAAACTACATAAAATATTCAAATTTTGAAAAAGAACATACATATTCATGTGCATCCATATGAATCCAAACCATTTATACACAAATATGCAAAGTTTCTCATTTATATAGCAAGAGTGAGTGCATATAACCAAAATAGCACCAAGTGCAATCCATCTCGAAACTAAGATACACCAACAAAGAGGCTCTAAATAACCTCTAGAGTCCAAAAAAAGTCATGCTATAACAAATAACTACATATCATCAAAATCATTACCTATATTAGGATCCACATCATCAGTGTCACCCTCTAAGCATTAAAATAAGATAGAAAAAACTTAACATGCCTAATAAGTGATTTTACTTGAGTGAAGGGTACATTTTTAATAGGGTCATGATAGAAGAGTTCAACAATCAATGCCACCAACATCAAGGTACATAGAGGGCTTGGTGCTCTTGATTAAATGCGAGTTCCATACCCTCATACATGATAGAATCTAGTGGAAATATTGCAATCCTGCCAATCTTGAAATCCTGAAAACCGTTGAGTTTGCTGAATTAAGAATGGGACCTAAAATTCTACTTTCTCCATATGAAGTCCAATGAGGTTGGAACCACTCTTAAACATCCTGAAACAATTAATGGTAATTTAAAAATTGCCGGTTCGGTGCCACCGGTCTGATGGGTTTTGCCCAAAACCAGTCAAACCGGCCATTCTGACTGGTCCGGAATGGTTTTAATAACACTGATATATATATATATATATATATATATATATATGGGGTTCCTTGTATCCTCATTCTGACCTTTCAAAAAATCTGGTGGATCTTTATTGGTTTCCATGCAACTCAGGTTGAAACTCCAACTACCCTGATAGTCCCTCTGGAGTTTAGATACATATGGAAAGAAAACTGCCAGCTTTTGAAGATCCCAGGTCTTGAAAGGCCTCAAGTCCAGTCAGACTATATAACTAATGTATCTTAATTCCTTGGCATAACTTGCCAGTTGAACTTGGTTGAAATGACATTGAGAATGGTACGTTGCATGCTGCTGTTATTTTTTTCTCTGCATTTCCTGGTTGCACAAGGGGATTCCAAGGTTTTGAAATTTTTCTCAATTGAATTTGTTCTTGATAAAGAATCAAGACCAGGATTATCAGATAAATCTTTTTATGGTTCATAAGTGTGCTTTTAATTAAACAGTAAACTGTGTGTTAGTATTTTAATTGGGTATTTTAGTATTTACAGTTCCTTCCCAAGAAATAACCTGCTTTTCAATATTTTACAAGATTATGTATGAATCCTTGCAGGGGCACACCTCTGAGCGACTTTAATGCAAGGAGATGTTTAGATTTCTTGAAGCCAAAGTTGAATGAGGTGGAAGAAGATAGCTGGGAAGAGCTGGATAGCAAGGACATTACTACAGGTGCTCGGGCACTTCGTTGGTTAATATGGGTAAACTACTTTTATTTTTATCTATTGAATATTTGATTATAATACCTAAAGATCTTAATTAAACTAAGTATATGCTTGTGCTGTACATACATCAATGCCTAGAAATCATCTTTAACAGACATTTGTACAAATTCATTCTGTCGATTGGGCTGAAGGTAACGATTACTCATGATATTTCTTGTGTATTTTGGTTCTTCTTCAGCCTTCAATTGACGAGGATTCAAATGATTGCCTTAATTTGGAGTGCCCTCGAATCAGCGTCAACCCATCTACACTTTGTCACAGAGGGGTATCAGTTCCAAGGGAAGCTCTACCAGGTATAGTTTTAGATGCACAAGTTGTTGAAGACATAGATCCAAAGACGTGGACAATTAATGCAGCTCCAAGGCTCAGAACTTTGAATGAAAAAAAAGGTTCTGAGCCTGGCATGTTACCTAAAGCTGAGCTATTTAGGCTCGCTTTTGTTGAGAGAGATGAACGCCTTGCACCAAAAAGAGCAAAGAACATGAGGCAACATCAGAGACGGGCAGAGAGAGAATTCATAAAATCCGATACAGGGGCAAAGTCTCTATTGTTGGCTTCTTTAGCACAGAAATCACTCCGGAAGTAGGGCATTGGTTTGAAACTTTTTTGAGGACTACAGACTAAAGTTTGAACTGTTTATGTAGATATTCAATGAAATGGCACCTGCACAATTTCTGTAATTGCCCAGTGGTTGGAGCTGATTCTCAACACAAAGTAAAGAGTAAATGTTGACAGAATTTCAATGTAATGGCAAATTTATCTATTGCCAAAAATTTCATATTCTAATTGTGTTTCTTCAAGTATTTTTCTCTTGACATGTGTTAATCACAACTCCTATTTTGAAATAATTTGCAAAAATGATAAATTATAGTCTTTTTTTTCTTTACTTTGTTGGGAGTCTGGATATTCACTTTGGAGCTAGGCCCTGAAATTACTGTTACAAAAGACCAATTTTTTTTACTATCTATAAAGACATTATGAATTTGTATTTAACTGCTATCTAATAAATGTTTTTTAGATTAGCATTGTAACTGTAAATAATTTGGAGAAAGATAAAACTAATAAGTACCATTACTTATTGTTGTCGTATTTTCAGCTGTCTTATATTGACCCTTGTCATCAGTTGGATGTTGATGTTCCCTGACATGAACCATTTGTTAGAGATGATCTTGGCTGGGTTGTTAGTCCATCTTGTGTGATCACATAACAAATTTCAGTAAGTATACTCCTGTGTTACTGGAGATGTCTGCTCTATAATTTTCATCACTAGAACAAGGTCATTCCAAGCATATTAATAACAGTAGGGTTTCAAGTGCTTGATTATTCATTAAAATCTGGTATTTATGATCTAGTAGTATGACTGGTGGAAAAGGATGCAAGTTAATACTTGGTTAGAGTTATGTCTAATGTGACAGTTGTATATAATGAACCCGCTACACATGGTGGTAAATAGATAGATAGAAGTGTTTAGCTTAGTGAAGGAATCAAGCTAAGTTGCAATTTAAACTATGGTGTCTCATGGATCACAAACTAGTTTGGTGAGGGAATATATTTGGAAAATGTCTTAAAATTCCTTTGCTTATTGTGTCCTTCGAAACCACAGACTTGATATTACAGTGCCATCTTTGTTGTTAGGACGGCAGTATGCTTTTCTAGGCAATTTTGTTTTCCTTTCGAAAGATGGAGAAGCAATCAGTAATAGGTGTCACTGACCCCGACTGATCAATAAGGCCTTCTAACTCAAAAAACTAAAAAAGTGCAGTATATATATATTTATTTATTTATTTATTTATTTCACAAGAAAGTGTGATATGCCAACAAACAAGAGAGCATTCAATAGGTTTTTGTGTGGGAATTTTTTCATAGCGGGAGGAAATAGTAGAATCATCTCAAGAAATGCTGGAGGATCACATGCATCAGTTTCAACTCTCAAGTTAAAATGGGAAAAGTGGGGACCGAAGAACACCATTGATGACATTTGTGATCATGGTAAGCAAAAGAGAAGCATATAACGACCAGCCACTTGTATAGGTGAAATGTTTCAATCAGGATTTTAAAGGAAGCTATATGAGAGTAAATTTTGCTTATTGGAAGAAGTGTTTGGAGTCAAAGCTTGTGAGAAGAATTCTAACAACTTGCAAAATACTAAGGCTACATGATAGAAAGCTTACCTATTGCAAAACAACAATACAAAGAAGAGGCATAAGACGATTCATTCAGGATGGGTAAATTGAACTAGAAGAAAGTCATGTTACAACAACTGCATCAAGCATTGGTAAGAAATTCAAAAAATACTAATAGAATTCAATTCCATAATGAATATGTATAACATCCCCACAGCGTGGATGAGTAAAAGATGCAATTACAGTTTGTTAACTTTTTGTTTATTTAATGCAAATGTTTTTTTAAATGTTGCCACACACATTATTATTATGAAAAAATGGTAAAGCAATCATGTAACCTCCAAAGTCATCTTTGATGTAATAAACTATAAGCACCACCTTAAATGATAGGGCTTTGTGTAGTGTGCACGGACAAAATATAAGGGTGTAAATAGGCTTAGTTTAAATAATAAACATGGTTGTTCAATCATTAAGGATGGTTGGATAGATTGGAGTAATCATCCCTTGTTAAGCACAATTGTCATTTTTCGTAATGGCCCTCAAAAGCAAGGAACTGCATTGGAAAATGTAGATACACAACTTTTCAATATGAGTTTCTTAGAGATGCCCTTGAGGGGAGTAGAGTTTTAAATGCAGTTCAAACGGTTGCAGTTAAATGTAGTTTAGATGAAGCACACTTGTGATCTTTCGTAATGGCCCTCAAAGGCAAGGAACTGCATTGGAAAATGTAGATACACGACTTTTCAATATGAGTTTCTTAGAGATGCCCTTGAGGGGGTTTGGGGTCTTAAATGCAGTTCAAACAGTTGTAGTTAAATGTAGTTTAGATGGTCGCAATGAAATGTAGTTCAATTTCAAAAGGGGTGGTCACATTGATGTCCAAGCATGAAACTAAAATGAGGATAAGATTTAGTAAAAAGGGTCATTGCTGATTTATTGTACCTTGTAAATGTTTTTTCTAAAGTGTAGAGTTCCCCTATTGTGATGGATTGGTTCACTTACATACTTTTCTTCAAACTCCTTGAGTGTTAACAAATTTCTCAAGTTAAAGATTCCCTTTAAGTACTTAGGTCAGAGGTTGGATGTCAAGAGTAGGGAGGTCCGCTTATCTTCTTTTCCTTCAACCCCAAATGCCCACACCTTGACCATTTCGAGGTTAGAGGTCAATGGTTGGGAAATCCTTATTGATCCAACAACTGCAATCTAGAAGATCCAAGTATCAACATTTGAATCCTTTCTCCCATTCAATGGGTTGAGGCTTAATGAGTTCACCATTTCAAAATTCTATTGAGACTTGAGTCCCTTTGTTGCTTGATCTCCAAACTTTTAGGGATTGGGGAGGATTCAGTGTTCATTAATCAACCATTTAATCTTGAACTAACCTCATGAATGACCTTCATTTGAAGGTCGGAGGTTGAGAGGTTGTGAGCTCGGGTTTTCCTTATGAGCATTTGCCTTCCCAAACCAAGATTCCCAAGTGACTTCTTTTATGAGGCAGTCGATATTTAGGGGGTCAAAAATTTATGACATATTTATACCTCCTAGTGGCTCATCCCTATAATAAGGTCATTCCAAGCATCTTAATAACAATAGGGTTTCCAGTGCTTGATTATTGATTAAAATCTGGTATTTACGGTCAAGTAATATGGCTGGTGGAAAAGGATGCAAGTTATCACTTGGCTAGAGTTATGTCTAATGTGAGAATTGTTTATTATGAACTTGCTACACATAGTGTCAAGTAGATAGATATACATGTTTAACTTAGTGAAGGAATCAAGTTGTTATCCCTAAAGTCTACACCAGACTGCTATGGCACAAGAGCCAGGGAGCCTCAATTATCAATGGTTTTTGTAGGTCAAGATTGGTTTAAAGTTGGTTTTAAAGATCAAATAATCTGGATAAGCTGAAAGATAATAGATCTGATTATACCATTAATATCAAATTATCAACAACATTTCACTTGGCCAAAGACATTCACTATGATAGGTTAGATAAATAGGCAAAGTAGAAGAAATACAAGACACAAGCTAACACTCTCTTTACTTGCATAAAGAAGATTTTTAGGTTCAAACTAATATTTTGAAACTTGAAACAAGTATTTGAAATGCAATCCTTCAAACATATATTTTAACGACAAAATTTTCATTGAAAAACTGAAAAAAAAGAAGAAATTAATGCTTTGCAAAAACCTCAATTGCATTCAAATAAGATAGATTAAAATGAGAGACATAGGTAAAACAGTGTAACCATCAGAATGTTTGATTCATTGAGTGTAAAGTGTTGTAGGCTTTTAAGCTCTTTACAAATTCGAGATCTATATCTTTCTTTCAAATTCCACAAAATTAACCCATCTTCCTTCTCTTTTGATTTTCTTTTATAGACAGAGAGTAGGTCTAGATTTAGATCCCAGATCCCAAAATATAGTTTCAATTGTAATTGCATATTGATATGCTACCCTATAGATAAAATTATAATCTATTTACATCGAATTTGGGCTGATAAAAAACCCAAGATCCTAGGTGAGAGATCCTCTATTTTAGGATCACAACTTTGACTCCTAAAAATACTCTTTGATCTTAACAAAATATGATCCAAAATAATCATCTCAAAGAAATATATGTGGAAGAAGTAACCTCTCAATCTCCAGCCTTGATTTAGTCTTTTCCATTCATAATCTTGAACCTCTTTTCAAAATGAGCCTTCGAACTGGTAAAAATATGCACTTTGGAAAATTATGGGACTTTCTTCATACTTGGACAGGGGCTTGCTTCTTATGTTTCTCCTCTTGCAACTTAGTTTTAAGTACAATCCTTGTCCAGTATAATTTGATGTTTTTCTTCCTGAGCTTCCTTGAAAACTTGCAGAGCTTATGATGTTTTTCCTTTAGCCTTTGCACTTTCTGCTGTAACTTGAAGTTTTGTACTTTGAGTTTAATATTCTTCTCCTTTAGACGTTTGATAATTTTCCTCAAATTCTAAGATTTATGTTCTTTAGAGGTCTCC
>JZKD02S0556511.1:0-16381 GCA_000966675.3 Picea glauca | reverse complement strand
GTCTTTCACTCTGTATTTTTACAGTCTCTGTACATTTCTTTCATTAATAGAAATCGTGTATTACTGTATCTCTGTGTTTACAGTTGCATCTCTGATATATTTCTGTTATATTACTGGATATACGTGATATCTCTGTGCATTTCTTTATTATATCTCCACTCTCATTTCGTGCCGAAAATAATTCGGATCACAACTATCCCTATTGAGGAACCAATTTAATGAAATGGGTGATACTGCATTGAAAAATGTTGATTTGGTACATTTTTAATAATTAATTAAAAGGGAAATGGATCAAAAGATGGAACACTTACAAATTTTTGTGGCAACCATGCTCTTACATACCATAGATGAGAGGTTCCCTAAAGGTGATATTGTGACACAAGGAAATCATGAAAATAGGTAGAACAAAATCGTTGAACTCCGGTCACTTATGGGGAATCTTTTTTAACAAATGTGGAGAACACAAAGATAGAGTTTCAAAATCATGATTACTCATCACTCCAATATTTTCATCATCAGGGGTTCAACTCGACACCAGGGAACTACTTAAATCCTAAGATTGATATGAGGAAATTTGGTGGTAAAGATCCTATAACATGGATATTCTAGATGGAGCATTTCTTTTATCTCCAACAAGTGCCAACTTTAACTCTTGCATCATTATATTTAGGATATGATCAATTTGTTTCGTACCAATAGATTTGTAAATGAAAAAAAAAAAAGATTATAGTGTCCATTAGTTCATTTTTACGAATAAATTGATAGCACATTATGGGGATACTAATGACAACACATTCTTTAGTCAATTGATAAAACTTTGATAGATAGGTCCATTTACAGATTACCTTCAGCAATTCCAAAAACTGAATCTTAGGTTAAAGAACATTTTAGAAGATTATTTGTTAGATCTCTTTATGGACACTTTAAAAGAGAGTATTCAACATGAGGTGTGTCTCTTCGAACCTAAATCCCTAGAGCATTTTTTCGGTGTGGCAAGGAAAGTGGAAGATAAAAATATGGATACTAGAAGGGTGACCACTAACAACTATAGAGAGGATCATGTTCCCTCTCCTAACCTCTCTCAACCTACAAGGTTGACACCTCAACAAATGGATGAAATAAGAGTAACAATGGATATGTTTCAATAGTGACAACGAGTACAATAAGGTGCATTAATGTGGTGAGAGGAAATTATTCTACATAGATTGTGAAGAAAAAAATCAAGAACTAGAACTTTTGCAAGATCTAGAATTGGAAGAGACTACTCCAAAAAGATATTTTCATGTAATGGCTGGCATCAACACTCCTCAATCTCTCAAGATAGAAAAATATGTCAAAATAAAAAGGTAACAATGTTGATTGATTCTAGTAATACCCATGATTTCATTAATTGAAAATTAGTCAAACCTCTCGATTTCTTTATATATCCATCACCATAGTTTCAAGTAATGATTGTAGATGGAGTCACCATAAATTGTTTAGGGAACTTTCATAGTCTTAAGCTCACCATGGGGAATATTTATTGGATAGTCTAATGGTTGCAATCCAAATGGGTGGTGTTGACATTGTATTAGGGGTCCAATGGTTACAATCATTGGGGACAATGACTCTTAATTTTTAGGAACTTTTTATGAGATTTTCCTTAGAAGGAAAGGAAATTGAAATCAGAGGTATCCAAGGGAAATCCTCTAAAGTGATAAGCACTAACAACATGACAAAATTACTAAACAAGGGATACCATGGTGTAATTTCACAACTATGTTCACTATATGTTTGAACATATAGACCCTATGCTCTCGTGGATCTCCAAAAATTTATCGAAAATCATGCCAAGGTGTTTGGAGAGATGCCTAAGGGTCTTCCACCTACTTGAGATCATGACCATGTTATTCGTTTGCAATCGAGAAGTGTACCACCTAACATTAGGCGTTATAGGGACCCATATGCACAAAAGAGCGGGATTGAGTGTATGGTTCAAGAAATGCTAGAGGCTAACATCATTCAACCTAGCCAAAGTGATTTTTCTTCACTATCGATGATGGCTTATAGAAATGAAAGCTCATGGCCTATGTGTCTAAATTATAGAGAGCTCAACAAAATGACCATTAAAGATAAGTTTTATAATCCTATCATTCATAAATTATTAGATGAATTGCAAGGAGCAATTTTCTTTACCAACTTGGATCTCCAATCTAGATATCATCAAATCAAAATGAGACAAGAAGACATACCCAAAACAACCTTTAAAACATAGGAAGGTCATTATGAGTTTTTGGTGATGTTGTTTGGCCTTATTAATGCACCTTCCACATTTCAAAGTTTGATGAATTCTATTTTCAAACCCTTTTTTAGAAAATTTGGGTTAGTATTTTTTGATCATATATTAATCTACTACAAATCTTAGGAAGAGAATGTACAACATTTTGACATGGTCTTAAAACTATTGGAATTAGAGAAACAGCTATATGCAAAGCCTTCCAAGGCTTCAGGAAGTGGAATATTTGAGTCATATTGCATCTCATGTATGTGTCAAAGTCGACCCTAACAAAACTAAAGCTATGATAGAATGACCAATTTCCAAAACCTTGAAGAATATTAGAGGATTATTAGGATTGAAGGGCTACTACTGCAAGTTTGTCAAGAATTATGATCAAATAGCAACACTTGTAACAATGTTATATAAAAATCAGACAGTTTCTTCAATTGAAGAAGCAACCAAAGATTTTGAAAAACTTAAGGAGGCCATATGTATAACTCTTGTCCTGGGCATGCCTGACTTCACAAAAACCTTTATTTTGGAGTGTGATGCCTCGGGGCATGACTTTGGTGCAATTTTAATGCAAGAAGGAAGACCCCTCGCCTTTGAGAGCAGCTAGTTCAAAGAGAAGAACTTACTCAAACCCATTTATAAGAATAAAATGTTGGCCATATTACACGCAGTTAAGAAATGGTGCCCTTACCTAATAGAAAGACATTTCAAGGTAAAAACATATCATTGATAGTTTGAAGTACTTGGAACAATGATCATTTTCAAAAGAGCAATAAAAATGTGTTACAAATATGCTAGGTTATAATGACTTTGAAATTATCTACAAAAAAAGAAAACAAAATGTGGTGGTAGATGCACTTTCAATAGAAGAAGAAGACACATAGGGCTTACTATGTGCTATTTCCATTCCATAATCTGATAGGGTGGAAGAAGAAAAGATAGAAGGGAAGCAAGATCATTGAACAACTTCAAGAGGACCCAAGTGCATCAGATAAATTTGTGTGGAAGAATGATTCACTATGATATCAAGATCGCCTATATTTATGTAAAAATTCCCAACTTAAACATAAATTCCTTTTAGAATTGTTGGCATGTTCACAGGAACAATGCACTTGTCATTGATGGCAAGAACACACAGGAAGGAGAAGCTCGGGAGGAGAAGCGACAATGATCGTTGGATCACCCATTCTGAATTCTCGATGGCTATCAGATCTGAATCCAGATAGGAGGAGCGCGCAAATGGAGGACAAATCTCAAGCGTTAGATCTGAGTGCAGGGACCGACCATCGTTGGATCTAGGAGAACCTGCACAATCTTTAAAGTTCAACATGAAGCGGGCTTACAAAGTCCCGAAAACAGGAGGACCATCCATCATCGGGCAAGACATGTGGCTACAGTTCAGCATTTCGCTGACTGGAAAGTCAAAGGAAGGAAGCTCTCTAACCTTCCAACTCGCGATATGCGAAATCGCGATAAGAACTGGGTCGTCAGATCTGGATTAATTACGAAGGACTAGAAGTTGTTAGATATAGTGAAGCTGCAAGGTGGATAAGAGCAGGAGTCATCCAAATCTCCAAAACTGTGAAGGAATCCTGGTCGTCCATCGAGGACAATCATGGGTCGTTGGATCCAGAGGACACATGTCGAAAGATCGTCTTCATTGACTGGAAAGTCAAAGGAACGAGGTATTCTAACCTCTCAAACTCGCGATATGTGAAATCACGAAATAATCTTAGCCACTGGAGCAAGGATAAATTTGGGTCGTCAGATCCAGGAGGTAGTTCATGACATACACGTTAGAAATGACAGGTGGCAGTCTACGTCAACAAGGACACATGGAGCAATCATACAAGGACAAGTGTCAAGTTTACTCGGCATTTCAGGCCACTGGAAATCACAATTCTAAGTGACACATGGCAACCACTCGGCTTACGACATGTCATTGAGTGACGCAAGAATGACGTCACTCCAAGAGTTTAGTTTTGGGAGTTTTAGCATCAATACTCCCCCAAAGTCCGGAAAGCTGAAGTTCTAGGACAAAGGATAGTCGTCTGATCACCAAGGATCGTGGACCGTTGATCTGAAGAGTGAAGCACTCAAATGACTAGCTAGTGGTCATATCTCGTGGTCACATCGTCGAGAGCTGGAGAGTAGAGCTAGAGATGCCAAGCTCCATTTCGGAGTTTGTGAGATGGATATTCGAGACAACTCTTCACAGAATCCCTAAAACACGAAATGTGAAATGCGTTTTCAAACTTGGCCCCTGGTCACCGCCCGTGGTCGCGTGAGTGGAAGGAGCTAACATATCTAGGCTCCATTTCGGGTACCGGAAGTTGGAGGAGTCAAGGGACTCACAGGAAAATCCCCGAAACGTGAAATTGTGAAATGCAGTTTTGAGTTAAGTTGTGGTCATTGTCGGTGGTCACGTTGGAGGAAAGAGCTAGAGCAGCCAAGTTCCCTTTCGGGGTTCGCAATATGATGAGTCAAGGAGACTCACGAGAGAAAACACGAAATGCAAAATCGTGAAATACCTTTTTGAATAGGGTTGTGGTCACAGCCATTGGTCACATCATCAAAGGTTTAAGGGAGGAGCTAGCATGCAGCGAAGCTCCATTTCGGAGATCGCGACTTGGAGAGTCGAGATGCCTCATCTCCAGATCCCCGAAACGCAAGTCGCAAAAGCACCTTATGAATAGGCATTTGGTCACCGCCAAAGGTCACCTGAAAGGAAGGGGTTTAGCCAGAAGAGCCAACGCCCACTGTGAAGTTTTCTTCGAGAAGAGAGAAGGTGCCAAAACGCATGAACGCATGGAGTTTCTCTCAGTAACTGCCAGAACGAAGTGATTGCATCTGGCAGAGAATTTGAGGAGCTGTAGGGTGGCTGCCAGAGGAGCCGAAGATCCTCGGTGTAACTGTTAGAGACCACTGATGGTTTCTGATAGAGAATTCAAAGAGTCTTCAGGGTGATCGACAGAGAAGACGAAGAGTCTCAAGGAAATTGCCAGTGGAGTGTAAACTCATCATAGAGTCGGTTGACAAATGGAAAAGGGTCGAACACTATTACAGTCAGAAAAGCCAAAAGATCTTAGGAGAAGGGCCAGTGATGATGAACGTAGTGAAGTGTATGCAGTGGGAGAGTGCATGCAGCATGCACAAGGTGCAAAGAGACTATAAAAATGCAGAACAAAAAAGAGATTGGTGTTACGATTTTTAAGAGTGTGTTATGCAGGTAGAAGAAGGGAGTCTAGAGGAGAAACAACGCAGCAGAAGGAAAGAATAGAGATGCATAATTGATACAGTAAAAGAAGGCTGAGATGGACATGCAGAGATATAGTAGAAGATAATAAATCTCAAGGAGATGCAAGCAGAGAGACACTGATACAGGAGAGCAGAGTAGCATAGCAGAACATGGATAAGCCTGGTAAGCCAATGACAACTATTGAATCACTGTAATAAATTCACAAAAAGCAAAGTTTATATCACGGGGTGGTTGGGAGGTTCTGAGGAGGACTGTTTTCCTCTGAGTGTTAAGTGGGTGCTTGAACACAGGGAGTTGTAGCTACCATCTGGTAGTAGCCAGAGAAACCAGGGTGGCAGGGTAGTGCTAGGGAGAACATTGGTTCTCTATTACACAGATCGGTGCCTGTGTGACTGGAAGTTGGTGCTTCCATCCAGTTGGTGTTGGAGCAGTGAGGGAGTTGGTACTTCCTTCTTGTCGGTGCTAGAAAAACTAGAGAGTTGGTGCTCTCGTCAAGTAGCATCTTGCAAAACAGAGGTGGTAGCCTCATTATGTGTTGGTGCTCATAAGAATGATAATGTACGGAAAATAATTATCATATAAAGAAGAAGAAGTTTTCACCCTTTATGGGATTGCTTAGATCTGTCTCTGTACTATACATGTGTGTGATTGATGTTGAATACTCTACTGCTTATTTATTGTGATCATCATTGAGAAGTTCTGTAATAAATTTAAAAATGGATATAATTGTTTAAGCATGGTAACAACTGATTCACCCCCCCCCCTCAGTTGTCCAATAGGAATTGTACACTTCTCCCATAGGACGACATTTAGGGTTCCTAAAAACTTAGCATGAGATCAAGAAGGATTTTTTCTAGGAAGGTCTTGAAACTGATGTTCAAAATTTTGTTTCTCAATGTTTGGTTTGCCAACAAAATAATGGAGAGATAATCTCTCCTGCAACCATTAGCCATACCAAGTCAATGTTGGGAAGATGTTTCAATGGATATTATTACAAGTTTACCCAAGTTCGAAGGAAATAATGTCATCATGGTAGTGGTAGATCAATTCAATTCCCGTTTTTTCTCTCTTTCTCATCCTTTTAAAGCAAGTACAATAGCTACAACATTCATGGAAACAATTCAAAAGATACATGAAATCCCCAAAATTATTGTAAGTGATAGAGATTGAATTTTCACTGCTAATTTTTGGATCAAATTGTTTTCTTGTTTGGGTACTCAATTAGCTCATGGATCCTCTTACCATCCTCAATTTGATAGACAAACTAAGATTGTGAATAAATGTCTCGAAGGATATCTTCATTGTTTTGCATTTGATAAACAAACACAATGGGTCAAGTGGTCACCTTTGGAAAAATGGTGGTACAACACATCCTTCCATACTTCATTGATGCAGGAGCATCGCTCACTCATCAAGCGAGCCAGCGTTGAACGAGAGACAGTTGGACAAGCCAGCACAAATTTTGAGAACACCTTGATATTGTTGCGCAAACATTAATGCGTGGATTTAATGAAGCGCACTTTGTATATTGTAATGGACCTT
Source organism: Picea glauca (assembly GCA_000966675.3). Taxonomy (NCBI): domain Eukaryota; kingdom Viridiplantae; phylum Streptophyta; class Pinopsida; order Pinales; family Pinaceae; genus Picea; species Picea glauca. Next base: position 9,311 of record JZKD02S0556511.1, on the reverse strand, counting down.
GAGCCTTTAATCTCTCGTCCTTAGGTAGATAGTCGGCATTTAAAATAGTTAATGTTGGTAGATAGGAATTTAATTCTAGATTTGATAGCTTTAGGGCACAAGAGGGAAACGGGATATAGACACCCTCATTGTACATTGTAACATATCGAGAGCAGGAGCAAGAAGAGAAGAGCAAGCATGGGACTATGTAAAGAACACCCATGTATAGATATTGAATTAATATAAAGAGATTTGATTCAAATCCATGGTTATGTGTCTATTCTCTGTGTATTGATGTTATGCTCATGAATGTTTGCTTCCTGTCATGCACTTGTTTTTATATGTTGTGTATGTGATTTCATGGTTGGACTGAAGTCTAGGAGGAATGAGGAATTAGTTTCAATTGTTTCTCTATACTGAGCCAGAGAATTCCTGCAAGGAGTGCAGTTGAATCGTCCATAAGGAGTGCGTTGACAGAAGGGTGATTCAGATAGAGATAACTTTTGTTCTAAGTCCTCAAAAGTGCAGGTTTGGCACCGGAGCCATGCAAGGCGTGCGCAGGCTAGACGAAGTCTCAGAGTTGCGATTCTGAGCAAAGGGATTAAGATTTCTGCTGCAAGGTGTGCGTAGAGTCAAACTTCAACACTTGGTCATGGTTGAAGATTTGCCGCAAGGAGTGCGTGCAAGAGTTTCCTAGAGGGGCTCAAGAGTTGTGAGAAAAGCTTAGGGAGGATAGACCTTCAATTTCGTTGGAGGACAAGTGAGAAAGTTGTGCCTTGAAGGTTGCACAGAATGTCGCAGGTTTGCGCGCAAGGTGACGAGTTCTATGGAAGAACGACTCGTCATTTCTTGGATTGGATAAGGAAGGAACGGACAGACGAAATTCTCCGAGGAGATTTCGCAAAGTTTCATGGAATGGTGGATCTTGCAGGGTGCAAGGAGGCTACAGTGCAGGTGTGGAAAAGATTCGAAGCTCAGGAGGGCAGGAGTCGTTAATCAGGATCACGAGGAGCGTTGGTTCTACTCATGGATCGGCATATCGGGAGTTCGTGAGGAAAGACTCCAAATCTATGCAACGGAAGTCGCGATATAGCGAAATGCGATATTCTGACAGCTACGTAAGTAGTGTGGGCCACGGAAGATAGTGGATGACAGGTGGCATAAACCATTGGAGGTTCGGCGTCTCAGGCATCGAGAGTCGAGGTAGGAGTCATTTGATCTCGCGAGTGGCGAAGTCGCAAGGGAGCGAGATCACGAGTCTCAGCCTTTCGGTGTCTCGTGTGTTGGGGTTCGGAAAACCGAGTGCTTAGTGTCACGAGCGGCGAGAACGCGATAAGGACAGAATCCAAACAAGGCGACGAAAGTTAGCGTCGAATGATACATCGGGTCTCGGAGATTCGAAAGCCTAGAAATCAAGAGTGAACTCGCAAAGCCACGAAGTTCCGATCCTCCGATAAATCAAGGAAGGAGGGTCGCGTGGAAAGAACTGTGGGTGCAGATTTCCCGATAGAGAAATAGAAGAACCGTGGAGTTCTTCGGGCCGTGAACGAACGAAGGTCCTGTTGAAGCGGACGTGCTCCGAGGAGCACGTTTACGCCAAAGTGGTATCAGAGCGGGAATATCTCTTTGCTTTCTGTAGCAAAGAAGGAGAATTCACCATGCTGCCTAGAAGAGAAAGACAGTCACCTGACCCAGAAGACAGGGAGGTGCGAAGAAGAGGTAGGCCGGCAGGAAATCCAGAAATGGAAAGGCAAATGAGAGATCTTCGAGCAAGACTCGAAGAGATGGAAACAACACAAAGACACACAACTAGTGCAGGGGATCTTAGTGATTCCGACAACGAAGTTGAGGCTAAACGTGAGGAGGAAGTTGCAGTCGAAGATGCATCAACTGAGTGGTTAATTAAAGCTATTGTCAGAATGGGTGCGAAGGCGAAGATGGACATTCCAGTCTACGAGGGGAATTTGAATACAGAAGAGTTACTGGATTGGATCCGAGCTCTTGACACCTACTTCGATTATAAAGATATCGAAGAGGATAAGAAGGTCAGACATGTTGTCACGCGATTGAAAGGACATGCAGCATTGTGGTGGGACGAGCTACAAGCTGACAGACACTGCAAGGGCAAGCAGAAGATTAAGAGTTGGGATCGAATGATCGCGAAAATGAAAGCAAAGTTCATCCCAAGGGATTATCAAATCACACTGTTCAGGCGAATGCAGAACCTGAGACAGAAACTGATGACAGTGAAAGAATACACTGAGGAATTCTATCGACTGAACATCAGAGCAGGTCATCGGGAGAGCGATGATGAGAAGGTTTCCAGATATCTGAATGGTCTGAGATATGACATTCGGGATTAGTTAAGCATGGTTACCATCAGAACGGTGGAGGATGCTTATCAGATGGCTCTAAAAGCCGAAGAGAAGCTGAGCCGTAAGCAAGGTCAGCGAGGACGAGGCAGGAGTCAGCCCAGAGGCAAAGCAGTTGCCCAGGAGAAGTTCCAGAAGCCCAAGGAGGAATGGAAGAAACTTCAGGGTAAGGTTGAAAGAGGTGGAACCTCACAGCGAGGGCCACAAGTTGAACAAAAAGGGCAGTATACATAACAGAAGGGAGATTATGCTGACGCAAATACTTTTCCTCGTACCAGAGGTAGAGGAAGAGGCCGAGGTGGAGTAATCACATGTTTCACATGTGGGAAGAATGGGCACAAGTCATTTGAGTGTCCAGAGAAAAAGAAGGACATCAGAGAAGCTCACATCACAGAAGCACAAAAGTGTGATGCTGAGACTGAAGATGCAAAAGGTGGAAGATCGCTTGGAATGCATAAAGTCCTTTTGACACCCGAGAAGGAGGTGGAGAGTTCAGCTCAGAGGACCAGACTGTTCAGAATAGCTTGCAAAACCAAGAATAGAGTATGCAAGGTTATCGTGGACAGTGGTAGCACGGATAATCTCGTTTTGACTGAGATGGTAGAGAAGTTGGAGCTGGAGATGATGGATCACCCGAGTCCATACAAAGTTTCATGGCTATAGAAAGGACATCAGGTGAGTGTCACCAAACAATGCTTGGTTGAATTCAAGATAGGTGGATATAATGACAAGATTTTATGTAATGTTATTCCCATGGATGTATGTCATTTATTGTTGGGTAGACCATGGCAATATGACAAAAATGTGATTCATGATGGGAGAATGAACACATATACCCTGGAGAAGAATGGGAGAACCCATATGTTGTTTCCGATAAAGGATAAGGAAATGAAACCGTAAGTGAACAACACAATACTTCTCATGAGTGTGAAGGAGCTTCTCACAGAGATGGAGAAGAAAGAAGATCCACAATTCTTTGTGGTCAGGAAGCCGAGAATTGTTCTGACCAGCACAAGAGTGGATGATTTGCCAGACGAGATTCAGGAAATGCTGGAAGAGTTCGTTGATATCATAGTGGACGAATTACCTCATTCGTTGCCATCGATGAGAAGAGTGAGTCATCACATAGATCTCATACCAGGAGCCAGTTTACCGAATAAAGCCACGTACAGGTTGATGCCGCAAGAGAATGAAGAGGTTAAGAAGCAGGTCCAGGATTTATTGGACAAAGGTTTGGTCAGGGAAAGCTTAAGCCCATGTGTTGTTCCGACGGTACTTAGTCCAAAGAAGGATGGGGGTTGGAGAATGTGTACCGACTCAAGGGAGATCAACAAGATAACCATCAGGTATAGGTTTCCATTGCCGAGAATGGATGATCTGATGGATTGCCTGAGTGGGGCAAATAATTTTTCAAAGATAGATTTGAAAAGCAGATACCACCAGATTCGCATGAGAGAAGGCGATGAGTGGAAAACAACATTCAAGACAAACGAAGGTTTGTATGAATGGTTAGTCATGTCGTTTGGCTTGACAAATGCACCAAGTACCTTTATGAGGCTGATGAATGAAGTCCTGAGGGAGTTCATCAGGAAGTTCGTCATTGTATATCTGGATGACATACTGATCTTCAGTAAATCAGAGGCTGAACATATGAAGCATTTGGCTATAGTGATGAAGAAACTACAGCAGGAGAAGTTGTTGATTAATATGAAGAAGTCCTCATTTATGAAGACAGAACTCATTTACTTGGGTTTTGTTATTTCGGCGAATGAGTTGAGAATGGATCCAGATAAAGTGGAAGTGATTAAGAATTGGCCATCACCGAGAAATGTTTTCGAGGTGAGAAGTTTTCATGGTTTGGCTAGTTTCTACCGAAAGTTCATCAGGAATTTCAGTGGAATTAGCGCAGTGATGATGGATACAATGAAGAAGCGGCATAAGACTTTTCATTGTACAGCAGAGGTTGAGAAGAGCTTCAATCTGTTGAAGCGGAAGATCACAGAACGACCAGTGTTGGTGTTACCGGATTTCCAAAAGACATTTCAGGGGAAATGTGATGCAAGTCAGTATGCCATAGGAGCGGTCTTGAGTCAGGAAGACAAACCAGTTGCATATTTCAGCGAGAAGTTGGATGAGGCGAAATTGAAATACTCCACGTATGATAAAGAATTCTATGCTATCATACAGGCATTGAAGAAGTGGAGGCATTACTTGATCCCAAAAGAATTTGTATTGTACAGTGATAATCATGCATTACAGTTTGTGACTCAACAGGAGAAGTTGAATCAGAAACATGCTAAATGGGTAGAGTATATGCAGAATTTCACATTTGTGATTAAGCATATTTCGGGTACTGCTAACAAAGTGGTTGATGCTTTGAGCAGGAAGTGTTTGTTGCTGCAGGAATTCTGAGTCAAAACATTGGGTTTTGAAAATCTCAGGGATATGTACGCAGGTGATGCAGATTTTGCAGAGGCATATGAAGCAACTGAGAATCCAGTTCTCAGAGATTAAAGTCCTTGGATAGATTATATGATCCAAGAGGGATTGTTGTTCAGAGGCAATCAACTGTGTATTCTGAATTGCTCCATGAGGGAGAACTTGTTGAAGGAGAAGCACAGTGGTGGATTGGCAGGACATTTTGGCCATGAAAAAACATTCACGAAGTTGAGCGAATCATATTTTTGGCCAGGGATGCGAGCAGAGGTCAAGAGATTTGTTGATAGATGCAGGATTTTCCAGCATTCGAAGGGGAGAAAGCAGAATGCGGTTTTTTATCAGCCATTGCCCATACCAGAGAGGCCATGGGAGGCAATCAGTATGGATTTTGTATTAGGGTTGCCAAGGACACAAAGAGGTGTTGATTCCATCTTTGTGGTGGTGGACAGGTTTTCAAAGATGGCACACTTCATTCCATGCCAGAAGACCAGCGATGCGACTCACATCGCAAATCTATTTTTCAAGGAGGTCATTCAACTTCATGGATTGTCGAACAGTATTGTTTCAGACAGGGATACTAAATTCATAGGGCATTTCTGGAGGACACTCTGGAAGAAGCTAGGAACTAACTTGGCGTTTAGTTCTACATATCATCCTCAGACGGATGGCCAAACGGAAGTAGTCAACAGAAATCTGGGAGACTTGCTGAGAAGCTTGGTGACAGAGCACCATAGCAGTTGGGATAGCATATTTCCACAGGCAGAATTCGCATACAACGATTCAATGAATCGGAGCACAGGAAAGAGTCCATTTCAGGTTGTATATGGGATGCAGCCGAGAAGAGTTTTTGAACTGAGGGATTTAGAAAAGACTGCGACTAGCAGCGCTAGTGCAGAAGAGTTTGTTGAGGCGATGAAGGAACTTCACAACAAAGTGAAGCAGCGACTGATAAACTCGAATCAGGAGTATAAGCGCAGAGCGGATCAGCATCAGAGACAACTTCGGTTCGAAGTTGGTGATCTGATTCTGGCACATTTGAGGAAGGAAAGGTTCCCGAGAGGAACATACAACAAGCTTAAGATGAAGAAAATCGGGCCATGCAGGGTCCTGAAGAAATTCGAAGAGAACGCTTATGAGATTGAGTTGTCAGATGGCATCGGGATATCTCCTATATTCAATATCGCAGATTTATACCCATACAGGGCTGGAGAAGCAGAAACTGGAAATGAGGAACCAGTGATCCAGTGGGAAAAACAATTACCAGTTGTAGAAAAACCACAGATGGAATGCATACTGGACAAGAGAGTGGGTAAAAAAGACTAGGCGGAAGCAGTATTTCGAGTATCTGGTCAAGTGGAAGAATCATCCAATGAAAGATGCTAGCTGGGAAAGCGAAGCAGTGATCCAGAAGCATGGACAGACCGTGCAGGAGATCATGGACAGGAGCCCATGAAATTTTTCAAGCGAGGGAGTATGATGCAGGAGCATCGCTCACTCATCAAGCGAGCTAGCGTTGAACGGGAGACAGCTAGACAAGCCAACACAAATTTTGAGAACACCTTGATATTGTTGCGCAAACATTAATGCATGGATTTAATGAAGCGCACTTTTGTATATTGTAATGGACCTTGAGCCTTTAATCTCTCGTCCTTATGTAGATAGTCAGCATTTAAAATAGTTAATGTTGGTAGATAGGAATTTAATTCTAGATTTGATAGCTTTAGGGCGCAAGAGGGGAACGGGATATAGACACCCTCATTGTACATTGTAACATATCGAGAGCATGAGCAAGAAGAGAAGAGCAAGCAGGGGACTGTGTAAAGAACACCCATGTATAGATATTGAATTAATAGAAAGAGCTTTGATTCAAATCCATGGTTATGTGTCTATTCTCTGTGTATTGATGTTATGCTCATGAATGTTTGCTTCCTGTCATGCACTTGCTTTTATATGCTGTGTATGTGATTTCATGGTTGGATTGAAGTCTAGGAGGAATGAGGAATTAGTTTCAATTGTTTCTCTATACTGAGCCAAAGAATTCCTACAAGGAACCAGTGATCCAGTGGGAAAAACAATTACCAGTTGTAGAAAAACCACAGATGGAATGCATACTGGACAAGAGAGTGGGTAAAAAAGACTAGGCGGAAGCAGTATTTCGAGTATCYGGTCAAGTGGAAGAATCATCCARTGAAAGATGCTAGCTGGGAAAGCGAAGCAGTGATCCAGAAGCATGGACAGACCGTGCAGGAGATCATGGACAGGAGCCCATGAAATTTTTCAAGCGAGGGAGTATGATGCAGGAGCATCGCTCACTCATCAAGCGAGCCAGCGTTGAACGGGAGACAGCTAGACAAGCCAACACAAATTTTGAGAACACCCTGATATTGTTGCGCAAACATTAATGCATGGATTTAATGAAGCGCACTTTTGTATATTGTAATGGACCTTGAGCCTTTAATCTCTCGTCCTTATGTAGATAGTTAGCATTTAAAATAGTTAATGCTGGTAGATAGGAATTTAATTCTAGATTTGATAGCTTTAGGGCGCAAGAGGGGAACGGGATATAGACACCCTCATTGTACATTGTAACATATCGAGAGCATGAGCAAGAAGAGAAGAGCAAGCAGGGGACTGTGTAAAGAACACCCATGTATAGATATTGAATTAATAGAAAGAGCTTTGATTCAAATCCATGGTTATGTGTCTATTCTCTGTGTATTGATGTTATGCTCATGAATGTTTGCTTCCTGTCATGCACTTGCTTTTATATGCTGTGTATGTGATTTCATGGTTGGATTGAAGTCTAGGAGGAATGAGGAATTAGTTTCAATTGTTTCTCTATACTGAGCCAAAGAATTCCTACAAGGAGTGCAGTTGAATCGTCCGCAAGGAGTGCATTGACAGAAGGGTTCAGATAGAGATAACTTTTGTTCTAAGTCCTCAAAAGTGCAGGTTTGGCACTGGAGCTGTGCAAGGCGTGTGCAGGCTAGACGAAGTCTCAGAGTTGCGATTCTGAGCAAAGGGATTAAGATTTCTGCTCCAAGGTGTGCACAGAGTCGAACTTCAACACTTGGTCGTGGTTGAAGATTTGCCGCAAGGAGTGCGTGCAAGAGTTTCCTAGAGGGGCTCAAGAGTTGTGAGAAAAGCTTAGGGAGGATAGACCTTCAAGTTCGTTGGAGGACAAGTGAGAAAGTTGTGCCTTGAAGGTTGCACAGAACACCGCAGGTTTGCGCGCAAGGTGACGAGTTCTGTGGAAAAACGACTCGTCATTTCTTGGATTGGATAAGGAAGGAACGGACGGACGAAATTCTCCGAGGAGATTTCGCGAAGTTCTGTGGAACGGTGGATCTTGCGGGGTGCAAGGAGGCTACAATGCAGGTGTGGAAAAGATTCGAAGCTCAGGAGGGCAAGAGTCGTTGATCAGGATCACGAGGAGCGTTGGTTCTACTCGTGGATCGACATATCGGGAGTTCATGAGGAAAGACTCCAAATCTACGCAACGGAAGTCGCGATATAGCGAAATGCGATATTCCGACAGCTACGTAAGTAGTGTGGGCCACGGAAGATAGTGGAGGACAGGTGGCATAAACCATTGGAGGTTCGGCGTCTCAGGCATCGGGAGTCGAGGTAGGAGTCATTTGATCTCGCGAGTGGCGAAGTCGCGAGAGAGCGAGATCGCGATTCTCGACTTTTCGGCGTCTCGTGTGTCGGGGTTTGGAAAACCAAGTGCTTAGTGTCACGAGTGGCGAGATCGCGATAAGGACAGAATCCTGACAAGGCGGTGAAAGTCAGCGTCGACTGACACATCGGGTCTCGGAGATTCGAAAGCCTAGAAATCAATAGTGAACTCGCGAAGCCGCGAAGTTCCGATCCTCCGATAAATCAAGGAAGGAGGGTCGCACGAAAAGAACTGTGGGTGCGGATTTCCCGATAGGGAAATAGAAGAACCGTGGAGTTCTTCGGGCCGTGAACGAACGAAGGTCCTGTTGAAGCAGACATGCTCCGAGGAGCACATTTACGCCATTCATAAAAAATGTCCTCATTTATGACACTTTATGGCTATCATCCTTCATCCATTGCATCACTCTTGAGAGGGAAAACAGAGCTTCAAGTAGTGGAGGACCACATAGAACACCAACACGTTCTCAGCTATTGAAGGACAACTTGACTATAGAAAAAAATAGGATGAAAAAACAAGTAGATCAACATCATAGTGAAAGAAATTTATAGTGGAGAATTGGGTATTTTTAAGACTACAACCATACAAACAAATGTCCCTCAAGCAACAAAATAATAACAACAAATTAACACCTAAGTACTATGATCCCTATACAATGTTGCGGAGGCCTGAAAATATGGCTTACAAATTGGAGTTGCCTCCATTTTCATGTGTACATCTAGTCTTCCATGTTTCTTGCTTAAAGAAGGTAAACAATGATAATATACTAGTTCAAACTATTTTACCAAAGAATAATGGAGAGAAAATCATATTAGAACCAGAAACATTCTTTGAAACAAGAA
>JZKD02S0556478.1:0-16382 GCA_000966675.3 Picea glauca | reverse complement strand
AAATGATTGATTTTAAATCAATGATATATTATCTTTCGAAGATCTTATTTGGGTGATTTATTGTTTGAAATAAACTATTTTTTAAATAGGAAATCTAATATGTAATTTTGTTTTAGCAAATTCAGCCTCTAGGTGCTACATAAATAAAAAAATTGTGTCAGCATCTACAAAAAAAACCCTGAAATTTTGCATATTTTAAAATGTTGATATCTTGACTTCCTGGAATCCATTTCGGACGATTGTTTTGTTTAAATTAGGTTTTTTTATGAGAGGAATTCATATATACAACCCGTTTCTATAAATGTTTCATATAAATATACAAAAATTGTCCATAATGTCGCATCCCCATTTTTCTTCTCTGATACCAATTGCTAAGTACTTGAGTAGATCTACAAATATAATCACCACAAATACTGAGTAAAAAATAGATATAGAGAGAAATATATAAGAAAACACACTTTATTATAGAAAACCCTTCAGATAGGGAAACACCATACAATGGATCCCATTATGGAAGAGATCATCTCCTGTTCACTTCCCTATTCGAGGGGGAAACATCCTAATGAACTTCACCTCCAAATACAATACTTCTCTTAATATCCCATTACATTTATTGAACCCATTTATATAGTTCTACCATAACCTAAGAACATTCTATATGAGGAATCTTCTAGAATTAAAACCTTCTAAGAAGTCCTCTTACATTTATTATATCTAACTACCCATTTATTATTTCTAACTATATCAACCTTATTTAATAATATAGTGGATCTAGTCCACATTGCATTGAGTGGCCTCCACTATTATCACTATGGGCCCTCCGATCCCCCCACTACCTCTCTAGATGCCTAACATGTTTACTATCCATCCTAGAAGTTTGAATATTTGGTTACAAACATTTATATCTGTGGTGTTGGTCTATTCTATTTGTATGCTGTAATAATGGGTTATTTTTGTTTTGCAAACTCTCTTCCCTCTAGAATCATTTCTATGTACAAATGCTTCAGATGAGCCAACGTTGGAAGTTTGATTCACTAATAATGAAAAGAAAAGGTTGTGTAGGAAATTAGAACTAGGAAAACGTAATGGTAAATGGAAGTATTATGACATGGCAAATAGATTATGGACTTTTCAATTAACCAACTGGTACTTTAATAAATTCATTTTCATGCATTTGTGGGTGATATGCATACATGTAGAGTGTGACCGACCAAGATTTTTGAGTAAAGTGGCTAGAAATATATGTTGGTAAAGAAACAGTAACCCATGTATATGATTACCATGAAACAGAAGTCCATGTATATGATTACTGTGAAAGGGAAGTGCAAGAATAAGTGCAGGGTTTAGAGCTTATGTGACGGATCTTCCTCAGGCATTACAAAAGATCCAAAGACTCCAACTGAAGAGAGAAGATTTAATAAGTGTTCAACTTTAAAAATAATGGGGATGGAAGGTAAATTAAAGAGGTTTCACAAGATAAGGCAGGATGATCAAGTATGAGGTGTCATGTGTCTACAAACAAGTTGTTGGTTGTAGAGTCTGATTATCTTCTTGATTCATAGGTGTTCTTTTAGCCACGTTTGGATCCCAATTTCTGGTTGTTCGATATGATAAATATTTTTGAGGGGTTTTAGCACATAGTTTTCCAGCCCATGGTTTTCTAATTATGATTAAGAAATTAAGTTTTTAATCTAATCCAAGACAATGGATTAGGGATTTTAGATGTCACGAGATCTTATATATTATATTTTAATTTTGTAGTCAATTGGACTATTCATTATTAGGTCACAGATCTGATGGTAGAGGTTATGTTGGTGGGTTTTTTCCCTAGGTGGTGTTGACATGTAGGAAATTCCCTCTTGCAACAAGGGATAACTACCCAATCACAAGCCCCAATTAGACTTGTTTTCATTTGGATTGGTAGTTTCCAACTGATTGTGTGTGCTTAGTTTTCCACTTATGGTTTTTTTTTCTCTTCGTAAAGAGGCTTGTTCATTTAAAATATGATCTAGTCTTAATCTAAGATTGAAAAAGAAGACTTAATCTATTTATCCTATCTCAATTGAGAGCAAAGATAAAAGAGTGTAGAAAAGAAAGATATATTATTAAGACTTAGAAATAATTCATCACCTCAGGAATACTTTGAGTACAATAGAAATTTCTACTAAAAATAGATAGCAATGATCATATCTATACTATGCTGGTAGCCAACAAAACAATTAGAATATTTGGAAAACAAATGAACATGAGACAATAGTCTAATAACTTGTCTTCCAAAGTGATATTCAATTCATTCACAACCTGCAAAACAATGTTTAGCTAAAATGTTGCTTTTGTTGGATGACAAGGAATAAGTATCAAGCATAATAAAGAAATATGAATGATATGTCTTCTAGAAAGATTTCTTAAGGACTCATGATCTATTAAAATACATTAAACAATTTCCACAAGTCATAAAAATAATCATTAATGGAAATGGATGTTCTTCTCTTTTTATTTAGTTAGTTAGCATAATTTAATTATCACAACAACAATTTTATGATGACTGAGTGAAAGAAGACTAATAAACTTTTAACATAAATGAAAATTCTAACAACTTTGCTTTATTCAACACAAAATGTTAACCAACTAGATTTTTCAGAAACTAGATTAAAACTTGATAGAAATAACAAATTCCAATCTAATTTTGAAAAATTCAAGAGAAATTAGATATAATAGAAGAGTCTTGAAAAAAAATACCAAATCCACTTTCATACACCGGTGCCTTGTCCAAAGAGAATCCAAAAGTATTAGGCAAGAGAAGGAAAGATAAATATTCCCTTTTGCTATTCAAAATCCCCCCTATTTCTTTGTATTTCAAACTATTTATAATACTTTAATGTAGCAACTAACTATTCTAAGATGGCTCTTCTCATTTATTACAAACTAATTTCTTCCCTAATATCACTAATTCGATCACTAGAGAAATATTTAACCAAGATTTTCAAAGATTGATATTTTCATGTTCTTGCTGCTATAAAATTTCCATCCTGACACCTAATGGGGTATTTGCTATCAAATCCTCCATTTAAAATACACATTTACACTTAAATTATCGTTGAATTATTATTGAAATATACATAACAACCACTGCCATTTGGATAATAGATTTATCTTTGAGAATGGGTCCAGTGATCTTGGGCTCACAGTACTTTTGCAATTAGAATTTTCCTAGTGACTTGTGCGACTATGTAGTAGATTCCTCCTAACGATTTTGGTTCCTCATTCACAATGATATTTGGTTCATTTGTTTGATGGGTTGTTTCCATTTTATGATTCGAGTTTTGATACTGAGCATTTCTTCTTGAGAATAATGGTTGACTAAGGAGCTTTAAAAGTAACATAAGAGGCATATTCCCGTTTTCAGTCCCCCCGATACGTGCACATACACAATTTCATCAACAACCTTTCCTTTAACATTTTCTTCAAATGATATTGTAGATGTTTGAGATGTTGACTCCTGATCCGGATTATTTTCGGCACGAAATGAGATCAGAGATATAATAAATAAATGCACAGAGATATCGCAGATATTCAATAATATAACAGAAATGTAATGAAGATGCAACCATAAACACAGATATATAGTAATACATGATTTCTATTAATGAAAGAAATGTACAGAGACTATAAAAGTATAGAGTGGAAGACTCGCTAGAATGGTGGCAGCTTATCTCTAAGAAGAGATGTGATGGCTACTCGCATTCGCAAGAAGATGGTTACAATGAGGCTCTGAATGCCTTTTTTACAATAAACGNGATTTGAAAGTGCTATTGAAAGTTAGGAGGATATTTTTGGTGCTTACCCAAAAATATCAAATTTGAATCTTTAGCTTGTGCAAAAAGATGTATGCACTTGTTTTTCTTGGGAAGATCCAACTAATATAGTTGTAGTGTTGCAAAATCCCTAATATTTAGATACTATCTGTAGAATTTTCTAGTAACCGTTCTTTGATTTTTTTTGTATTCTAATTAACATTTTATCATAATTTTCTAGCATGTTTTTTTAAGTACATGAGTATATATACAAATATAATCACTACAAATACTGAATACACAATAGATCTAGAGAACAATATAGAAGAAACCACACTTTTATTATAGAAAACCCTTGAGGTCGGGAAACACCATACAATGGATCATATTATGGAAGAGATCCTCTCATGTTTAGTTGCCTCTTTGAGGGGGAAACCTCCTAATGAAATTCAACTCCAAACAAAATACTTCTCTTCATATCTCATTACATTTCTTAAACCCCTTTATATAGTGCTACCATCACCTAAGAACATTCTAGAGGAGGAATCTTCTAGAAGAATAACTTTCTCAGAAGTCCGCTTACATTTATTATATCTAACTACCATTTATTATATCTAACTACCATAGTGGGCCTTATTTAATAATATAGTGGATCTAGTGCACCTTACAGTGAGTGGCCTCCACTATTATCCCTATGGGTCCTCCAACCCCCACACTACCTATCTAGATACCTAACATTCCATCACCCTTACGAAAGTATTTTCCTCAACACTTTTTATGAGGTTGTACAACCATATACTAGGGTCCCATGGATAAGTGTGGACCATAGTGTTGAAGTATACTAGAGAACTAGGGTCCCATGTAGAAATGAAAGCCACCATGCTGAAGTAGTCCAACCACCACTGTAAACCAATATCCCATGTACGAGTGCCCATGTGAACTCCATGCATAAGGTATCAAAACCCAATAAACAACTGAAATTGATGCTCCAAAGGCTGACACTTGTCATGTGGATCTAAATAAGAAGATCCATCCACGTAGTGGGAAAGTTTCATAGTTGAATCTAGAAGGAATAATACCACTATGGAATATGCAGGATGAACACTAGTAATCATAATTAGCTCCTGATTTGTCACATTGATGTTCTCTACAAAAGGTGGAGTAGAGTCATCAAATAAAATATGAAAGTGGTTGTCATCCCAAAAATGAAAACTATCCTTATACTAAGCATCAAAATCAGCGTCAAAATCATACCAAGCATATACTTATTGATTATACCCATCCATGATGTTTTCCATAAGATATACATGTTTTAGGAGAGCCAATGACAATTGAATATTGTGATAACTATATGTGTGGTCGTACAGACTAGACTTGATGCCTTACAGGTGGTCATGCATATCGACTTTGATGGATTCAACCTTTCATAGAATTTACATGATTTGAGAGTGCATAGCCATTGGAAACACCCCATATAATGTAGAAAAATAAGATATTCAAATAATATATCCAATGGAATTTATCTGGTATCAATCTAAACACCTTGGCAAAAGTTATGAACTTTGCAATCTTACTACCCTCACAACCCCCCCCCCAAAAAAAATAAAAAAAAATAAAAAAAAATGATTGATTTTAAATCAATGATATATTCTCTTCTGAAGATCTTATTTGGGTGATTTATTGTTTGAAATAAACTATTTTTTAAATAGGAACTCTAATATGTAATTTTGTTTTAGCAAATTCAGCCTCTAGGTGCTACATAAATAAAAAAAATTGTGTCAGCATCTACAAAAAAAACCCTGAAATTTTGCATATTTTAAAATGTTGATATCTTGACTTCCTGGACTCCATTTCGGACGATTGTTTTGTTTAAATTAGGTTTTTTTATGAGAGGAATTCATATATACAACCCGTTTCTATAAATGTTTCATATAAATATACAGAAATTGTCCATAATGTCGCATCCCCATTTTTCTTCTCTGATACCAATTGCTAAGTACCTGAGTAGATCTACAAATATAATCACCACAAATACTGAGTAAAAAATAGATATAGAGAGAAATATATAAGAAAACACACTTTATTATAGAAAACCCTTCAGATATGGAAACACCATACAATGGATCCCATTATGGAAGAGATCATCTCCTGTTCACTTCCCTATTCGAGGGGGAAACATCCTAATGAACTTCACCTCCAAATACAATACTTCTCTTAATATCCCATTACATTTATTGAACCCATTTATATAGTTCTACCATAACCTAAGAACATTCTATATGAGG
Source organism: Picea glauca (assembly GCA_000966675.3). NCBI lineage: Eukaryota > Viridiplantae > Streptophyta > Pinopsida > Pinales > Pinaceae > Picea > Picea glauca. The sequence goes on along the minus strand of JZKD02S0556478.1, from coordinate 10,303 downwards.
AATCTTCTAGAATTAAAACCTTCTAAGAAGTCCTCTTACATTTATTATATCTAACTACCCATTTATTATTTCTAACTATATCAACCTTATTTAATAATATAGTGGATCTAGTCCACATTGCATTGAGTGGCCTCCACTATTATCACTATGGGCCCTCCGATCCCCCCACTACCTCTCTAGATGCCTAACATGTTTACTATCCATCCTAGAAGTTTGAATATTTGGTTACAAACATTTATATCTGTGGTGTTGGTCTATTCTATTTGTATGCTGTAATAATGGGTTATTTTTGTTTTGCAAACTCTCTTCCCTCTAGAATCATTTCTATGTACAAATGCTTCAGATGAGCCAACGTTGGAAGTTTGATTCACTAATAATGAAAAGAAAAGGTTGTGTAGGAAATTAGAACTAGGAAAACGTAATGGTAAATGGAAGTATTATGACATGGCAAATAGATTATGGACTTTTCAATTAACCAACTGGTACTTTAATAAATTCATTTTCATGCATTTGTGGGTGATATGCATACATGTAGAGTGTGACCGACCAAGATTTTTGAGTAAAGTGGCTAGAAATATATGTTGGTAAAGAAACAGTAACCCATGTATATGATTACCATGAAACAGAAGTCCATGTATATGATTACTGTGAAAGGGAAGTGCAAGAATAAGTGCAGGGTTTAGAGCTTATGTGACGGATCTTCCTCAGGCATTACAAAAGATCCAAAGACTCCAACTGAAGAGAGAAGATTTAATAAGTGTTCAACTTTAAAAATAATGGGGATGGAAGGTAAATTAAAGAGGTTTCACAAGATAAGGCAGGATGATCAAGTATGAGGTGTCATGTGTCTACAAACAAGTTGTTGGTTGTAGAGTCTGATTATCTTCTTGATTCATAGGTGTTCTTTTAGCCACGTTTGGATCCCAATTTCTGGTTGTTCGATATGATAAATATTTTTGAGGGGTTTTAGCACATAGTTTTCCAGCCCATGGTTTTCTAATTATGATTAAGAAATTAAGTTTTTAATCTAATCCAAGACAATGGATTAGGGATTTTAGATGTCACGAGATCTTATATATTATATTTTAATTTTGTAGTCAATTGGACTATTCATTATTAGGTCACAGATCTGATGGTAGAGGTTATGTTGGTGGGTTTTTTCCCTAGGTGGTGTTGACATGTAGGAAATTCCCTCTTGCAACAAGGGATAACTACCCAATCACAAGCCCCAATTAGACTTGTTTTCATTTGGATTGGTAGTTTCCAACTGATTGTGTGTGCTTAGTTTTCCACTTATGGTTTTTTTTTCTCTTCGTAAAGAGGCTTGTTCATTTAAAATATGATCTAGTCTTAATCTAAGATTGAAAAAGAAGACTTAATCTATTTATCCTATCTCAATTGAGAGCAAAGATAAAAGAGTGTAGAAAAGAAAGATATATTATTAAGACTTAGAAATAATTCATCACCTCAGGAATACTTTGAGTACAATAGAAATTTCTACTAAAAATAGATAGCAATGATCATATCTATACTATGCTGGTAGCCAACAAAACAATTAGAATATTTGGAAAACAAATGAACATGAGACAATAGTCTAATAACTTGTCTTCCAAAGTGATATTCAATTCATTCACAACCTGCAAAACAATGTTTAGCTAAAATGTTGCTTTTGTTGGATGACAAGGAATAAGTATCAAGCATAATAAAGAAATATGAATGATATGTCTTCTAGAAAGATTTCTTAAGGACTCATGATCTATTAAAATACATTAAACAATTTCCACAAGTCATAAAAATAATCATTAATGGAAATGGATGTTCTTCTCTTTTTATTTAGTTAGTTAGCATAATTTAATTATCACAACAACAATTTTATGATGACTGAGTGAAAGAAGACTAATAAACTTTTAACATAAATGAAAATTCTAACAACTTTGCTTTATTCAACACAAAATGTTAACCAACTAGATTTTTCAGAAACTAGATTAAAACTTGATAGAAATAACAAATTCCAATCTAATTTTGAAAAATTCAAGAGAAATTAGATATAATAGAAGAGTCTTGAAAAAAAATACCAAATCCACTTTCATACACCGGTGCCTTGTCCAAAGAGAATCCAAAAGTATTAGGCAAGAGAAGGAAAGATAAATATTCCCTTTTGCTATTCAAAATCCCCCCTATTTCTTTGTATTTCAAACTATTTATAATACTTTAATGTAGCAACTAACTATTCTAAGATGGCTCTTCTCATTTATTACAAACTAATTTCTTCCCTAATATCACTAATTCGATCACTAGAGAAATATTTAACCAAGATTTTCAAAGATTGATATTTTCATGTTCTTGCTGCTATAAAATTTCCATCCTGACACCTAATGGGGTATTTGCTATCAAATCCTCCATTTAAAATACACATTTACACTTAAATTATCGTTGAATTATTATTGAAATATACATAACAACCACTGCCATTTGGATAATAGATTTATCTTTGAGAATGGGTCCAGTGATCTTGGGCTCACAGTACTTTTGCAATTAGAATTTTCCTAGTGACTTGTGCGACTATGTAGTAGATTCCTCCTAACGATTTTGGTTCCTCATTCACAATGATATTTGGTTCATTTGTTTGATGGGTTGTTTCCATTTTATGATTCGAGTTTTGATACTGAGCATTTCTTCTTGAGAATAATGGTTGACTAAGGAGCTTTAAAAGTAACATAAGAGGCATATTCCCGTTTTCAGTCCCCCCGATACGTGCACATACACAATTTCATCAACAACCTTTCCTTTAACATTTTCTTCAAATGATATTGTAGATGTTTGAGATGTTGACTCCTGATCCGGATTATTTTCGGCACGAAATGAGATCAGAGATATAATAAATAAATGCACAGAGATATCGCAGATATTCAATAATATAACAGAAATGTAATGAAGATGCAACCATAAACACAGATATATAGTAATACATGATTTCTATTAATGAAAGAAATGTACAGAGACTATAAAAGTATAGAGTGGAAGACTCGCTAGAATGGTGGCAGCTTATCTCTAAGAAGAGATGTGATGGCTACTCGCATTCGCAAGAAGATGGTTACAATGAGGCTCTGAATGCCTTTTTTACAATAAACGAGAATGTCAAAAGTCCTATACATCCAAAAACCTAACCCTATGAGATGAAGCGCCAAAAGTCATGTGGACCCTGTTTGGGTAAGTGAGTACATCAACTTCCTCGGGTCGTAACTTTTGCATATGATCTCCGTTTTAGGCGTGTGATAGCTCATTGGAAAGATCTATCCGAGGCCTATAACGCTCAAGATAAAATAGCAACATAGATGCAATTTTTCAAGAACAAAATACCCAAAAAAAATCATTTAGGGCCTCAAAATGCCCCTAGAAGTTCAGGACTCGAAAAAAAACTGCTAAAAATAGTAAATTGCCAAAATTGCTAGAAAGTTGTTTTGAGCCATTTGGAAAAGGTGGGTGGCCACCGATATCCACCTGGATCAAATCCAACATTGGATATTACTCCATGTAGAAAACAAGATCAACAACACATAAATTATTTTAGCGAGGTATGTTAAAATCTCAAGGACATGATGAGAAACAAGAGGTGGCACACCATCTGATATTTGAGAGCGTGCATAAACCACATTTCATTGGCACCCATAAAGTCTCTAAGATGGAGCACCATTAGTTTCCACTGATAAGCCTTATGCTTCTAGTCTCAACATGTCTAGCAAGAGGTGAACTAGTAATTCCATTGTAGCACTATGTGCACATAGGTTTAATAGAAGTCTTTGCAACAACCCTTTGTTTTTTCATCTTTATGGAATTACCAAGGGATGAAACTGGCCTGCTCCCCAATGTAAGACCAAAATTGTTGCCTACAACTTGATCCATTGTAATTTTACCTTCGGTTGACATATTGTGGCATATGACACCTAGCCTATGGCCTCCTTCAAACAAGCTATGAGCTTGATACTTATTCATTTATCTTTCTCTTAGCACTTGTTCTTCTGCGAGCAATGCTAGAGAAAAAATAGAAAAAACTCCTTCTAGGGAAGTAAAAGGAACCTCTTGTTAACAGGTCAGAATGAATCGTTCATGCAAATAAGGGAGAATTCCTGATGACAAGTCCCAACTAGACCCACTCTCGTTTGGAATAGAGTTTCTGACCATATTTTGGCCTGGTTACCAATATAACTAATTTACTATATGAATATGAATCTAAGAACCGAAGGTTCTCATATTAATTAAAACTCTAAAGAACTAATTCTAAACTAAAATGATTATCTATAATACTAAGATGCACTTCTATTCTATTTTATTCTACCCTATCATGATCATGAGCGAACTAGAAAAGGATAAGTGCAATTAAATATTTGTGTTACTTACACTGAAATAATTCATGGGAAAGAACACGAAGACTTAACAATATAATGAGTTGGAAGAAAACAATTGATTCACCAACTAATTACATTATCGCTGCACTTATATTTGAAAATCATGGGAACTCTAAACATGTCAAAAATTAGCGAAGAAGTAGTTGATGCGAATAACATTAGGGTAAACTCATGAAGATGGGTAACACTTTTGCTTGTTTTATGACAATTGATTTTTTAATTTTAATAGGTTTTTCAACTTCTGGTAAACAAAAGTATTTTTTTTATTTAGAATTTTACTTTACTATAAAAACAAAACTTGTGAAGAATTTTGTTAGCTTTCTACTGACTATTTTTCAATATTTTTTTTATTGATATTTGATATGTTAATTTGGAAATTGTTGGACAATATGTTTCTTAAAAATGAAGGGAAATATAATGATTTATTTTTTCCCACAACAATGTATCCATTATTAAACTTTTTTTTTGACAAATGAAATATACTGCAACAATATATAGAGAATCTATTTTGTGATGACTATAGTTTTGAATCTAACGTATGAATATTATAATTTCTAGAATSTTTTGAAGTTGACCAATATGAAAAAGTTACATATTTTAAACACATGTTTTCCTCCACCATGTATCTATCTTAATTTTTACTTAAAAGTAAAATATAAAAATACCCTTTTMAAGAGAACAGTTTAAGGATTATGAATATAAATTTTCCATAATTTTCSACATTAAATTTTTAGAGATATGAATTTTTTATTTAACYGAATCATAATCTCACCTAAAAATATTATGCAGTGATTTTTTTATAAAATTAAATAAAATTAGATAAAAATAATGAAAATGAAAAAAAATTATACCCAATGAAAGTAGATTCAATTTTAAAAAGGYTGGTATCAATTATGAAACTAAATTATGAGTATTTTTAGGAGTCCACTACCTCCAAAGATGAAKTAAGATGGAGAGAATTTGCAGTCTCYTGCAAATAGTCCCATTTTCAGGTTTTCGACCGAAATATTSTTTCGGTCGAAACCTAGTTTTTAACAKAATCCATTAAAAATAAACATTTAGGCCGAAATATGCTTACCACGGGAAAATAATTCATCCTAAAAACATTTTACATGAATTTTGAGGGMGTCGTTAAATTTGACGTGAAAATTTTCRACCGAAAAAGGTTTCGGTTGAAAAAAGTCCTAGCAACATTTTTTTGACAGAAAAATTGCCACTAGGAATTTTGGAGACCTAGTTGTCATGAAAGTGTTACCTATATTCATGATTTTACCCATTAACACACCACATAAATAAACATGCATAAATTGAAAAATATCATCCATACATATCCACACCAATATCCTAAAAATGTACCTAGTTCAAAATAAACATACAATAATAATATTGTTCATCTACAATCCAAAAACCAAAATCCTTTTTTCATGGGTAGTCCTCCTCTTTTATAATTTTGGAGTGAATGTTTACATTCTCTGGCTCAATCATGATCATAGGTCCATTTTTAAAAATTAATCTTCATATTCTTAGTAAAAATAAAATTACAAAACAGAGAGAATGAGACATATGGAGAAGTTACAATTACTTTTTTATTACAAGTTGTTTTGCCCCTACATCTAATCTTGATATTCTTCCCAAAGGGAATAATATTTCATTATATCCTCTATTTTTCCTAACTGCATTTTTTCCATGACCAATTCCCCATCACAAATTTTCACGAACACTTCTTTCTTTAATTTATGTGTTGTGTGTTTCACAAAGTGTTGGGTCATGTTGATGAGTCTGACAAGCTTCAACATGTGTTCTTATAGAGATTCTTTTTTCACCTGAGTTAAATTTTCAATGTTTACTTTTCTAATTTTCTTGTATTCCTCCACCTCATATATTCTTACGATGGCAGGTGTTGCCACATTGATGGGGGCCATAAACTACATTCCAAATTCTTCCATGAGACCATCTGAGATACTCCACAACTTCTTGTAGGTGTTAGTTTATGTTTCTTGGACAACTTGAATGTCGTTCAATAAAGTTTTCCAAGTATCAAAGAAAACTTGATACCTAAGTTTTTTCTTCTTAGGATACATGAGCAGTGTAGTCGGGGGGGATTCATACATTTCTTACCAATTGATAATTTTATCAAAGGCTTCATTTGCCTCTTGATATTGTCCTTGAATTTTAGCTATTCTATAATGTAGTCTTAACTTATCATCTCGATTAGTTCGCATATGACTGAGCAAAAATAGGAATTCTTTCCTCTCGGATTTTAGTTTCTCATTTAACTCCTATGCCGAGGCATTGATAGTTTCTACAATGATAGTTGATTCCTTGCTCTCTTCCAAAGATTTTTCAATTTTTCATTTTTCTTATCTTAGCCCCAAGATATGGAAATTGTGTTGATCCAAGAATCTCTTGGATTCTCTTAATTCTGTCTGCAACTTGGTAGTTTCTTCAATCTGTTCCCTTTTGAACTATTTTATCTCATCACCTAGTGTCAACTTTATACAATCTAATTCTCTGTCATGGGTTTCCCATTGGGTCTGATCCCTTATCTCAAATTATGAATTCATCGCATCCTTTTGCATTTGCAATGATTTAATTAAATTTTCCATTTTGAGGGTTTCAACCATCCTTGTGGCTTGTTTGAATTCTAATGTGATCTCATCCTTCACAATATTCAATTCTTCCTCTAGCTCTATGATTCTGTTTCAGGTTGTGCCTAAGGCGTTGGTTACCTCAAGAACATATGAGGCATTCAATCCTGCAAAGGAATGGAGAACTTAAGTTTCCTGAATAACATTCTCTTCTAGGTCGGGCCCAACTTTTCATTCCACAATTATTCCTATATATGTTATGGAATTGGTGGATTCTCCCCCCCCCTTTTTTTTTATCTCTTCTCAATGCTCTTTGTTTTTTCATCATAGTAGTAATCTCCAATGGCCACTACAATGCCTTCACAATTTAGAATTTATGAAGAATAGGAAGAATCACCTGGGATGACATTAAGGGGAGTGTATTCCAGGGGTGAAATGTTCATCATGCCCAAATTAGGAGTTGATAGGATGCCTGGAGTCTTTCTCAATTCCTGTGATTTTTGTTGTTTCAATAGCTCTTCTTTTCTTTTTTGCTTGGCCTCTACAACTAATCATTTGGCCTTTGCCTCATCATCCAATCTTCTAGCTTCTACATCATAAACCAATATTTTATCCTCTTCTTCAAACTTCTTCTGTTTAAGGCCTTCCTTCTCAACTTTGGCATCATTTTCCCTTCTTTTATTTCTTCTTCAACCTGTTTTCTTTGGTACTCTTCCTCAACTCACAATCTCTTTTTCTCTAACTCTTCTACTCTTTTGATCTTTTCTTTTTTTCGATGTTCAATTTATATTTCTCTTCCTGTAGTAGTATTTGAAATTGTTCCAGTGTGATCTTCTTCATTTCTTCTTTCTTAAATTCTATCTCTTGTTTGGTAGCATCATTGAGTAGTTTTTGTAAAACACCTTCATAGAAAAGAGCTCCTTTGAGCATGTCTTCCTCAAAATCAACCACATTTATGTTAGAATGGGTGATACCTACATATATGATGTGTCCAACTACAAGTTCATGTGGTTCATGACCTTTTGTCTCTCCAAGGAATAAGCATACATTTTGTAGGGCTTCTTCTTCTTTTCTGGCATGGGGGCCATTAGACAAGGTGTAATTTTCTAGGTGGATGGGAAACAAAGGCCAAATTTATGTTCTACTTCTCATGAGAATATAAGTGACCCCTGTTGTCATGATTTGATAAGTGATTTATCTCATTAGGAGATGGTCTAGGACAAATAAAGGAAAAATGTGTGGGGTTTCAGTGGAATCATACACCCTGATGTAAAAGTAGTATTTTCCCATATACCCGTCTTCTACCCCTTTAATTCTAGTCATGGCTTCAATAGATAGTCTATGACCTAGGAACTCATAAATTACGGTATAAAGGGGGGAAAGGAAGTAGTTACAGATATCATAAAAATATCTTTTGTATTTATGTTCCATAATTTAGAGAAATACATATGTACAAGGGTTGGTCTTGGTCCTAGTTACACCCGATATCAATAAATTGCATAGAATAACAAATGACATCAATCAGGTAGGATGACATATAAAAACATGGATTACTCATGCCTGGAGTATTTTTCATGTGGGGACATATGTTGAAAGCCAATATATCTTCCCAATCAAACATGTGTCACATATTAATGATGGTATGGGCCAAGGGTAGCCAATCTATCTAAAAATGTGTTCTTTTTTCTTCACTATATAATTGGTTCAACATAGAAACCAACATTTTTATGGTATTTTGAATTCTTTTGTGGGGACTAGTCTATGTCCCTGCTTAAGAGTCTTGTCCTCATCTACCCACCCGTGCTTCATTAATTTAATTGGACCTTTATTTCTTTGAGCAAAAACTTTTAAGAATGGCTTGTTGAGAGCGCATGTAAGTGTGAGTAGGTGGTACATCATGTTGATATCCTCAGGCCTCAGATATGCTACTCACCTTCTACACTTTCTTGTGATAGTTGCAGTGTTCGGGTAAAACTTCCTAAAGTAACACTAGGATGATTTTTTGTAGGGAAATAGGTCCGATAGAGAAACCACTAGGTGAATGCCACTTTTTTGTATGTTCTAGTATATTTCCAAGTTCTTGTTCTCTGAATAAAATATACAGTGTTTAAAATATTGTAAATCTCATTGTATCATAGGATTTGGTCTTGACCAGTATGATGGGTAGTGTTTGTTACCAAAAACTGTAAATTCTAAACTTGTACAATTTCTACTGTAAATAGATATTCATAAAAGAACAAAAAAGATACAATGTAAAATACAAACATTACACAGAGATATTTCCCTTGGAAACCCAAACCGATAAAACCAACATATATTATATTCATTCGTTGTGTTACATTGTTTACAATAAAATATACATATAGGATCCAGTGGCATCCAAAACCCTAACCTAATGACCTAGATTAGTCAAAAACCCTAATTCCTTAACCGAAAATAGAAAAACATCGGCAAAAACCATGTGCCGAAAAACCAACCTAAATACATGACACCTTTCCCGAGATAGGTGTCACGTTTCTCGAGGCAGAATTTTTTTTTCTAGGGGCGCTGCCCCTGGACCCCCATGTGGGGGAATCTACCCCCTACACACCCGATGCATATGATCAGACACTACTCCTAGTGAAAAGAATATAACACATACCCAAAATTCTCCCACTTGTTGTTTTCTTTGCATACAGGGGGTTACAAGGTTACATAGTCAAAAATCTAGGGCAACAATGCCCATGGATCCTCTACACCAAGAGAACTTCTCAGTTCTCACAGATTTTGTTAATGAGTCTGCAACATTCTTCAAAGTGTTTACCTTCATCAATGATACTTTATTTTCTTCAATCGCGTCTCTCACAAAGTGATATTGAACATCAATGTGCTTTGTCTTTGAATGATAAGCAGGGTTCTTCGCTAGAAAAGTTGCACTATGACTATCACACTCTATCCTTATAGCTTGTTGTACCAACCTAATACCTGAACACAATATTTGTAACCATACTTCTTCCTTACTTGCATGAGTGGCTACCATGTATTCAGACTCAGTAGTTGAAAGTGCCACTACAACCTACCTCTTGCTCATCCAACTTATTGCTCTTCCAAATAGGTTAAACACATACCCACTTGTAGATCTGCTACGATCCAAATATCTAGCCTCCACAAAGCCATGTATATCAACCACTCTATCCAGTCCCGATCTTCCTTCGTAGCACAATTCATAGCTAGCAGTGCCGCACAAATACCTGGAAACCCTTTTTATTGTTGTCCAATGCTCCTTCCCTGGTTTTGACATATACCTTCTCAAAACTCCCACTGCATGTG
>JZKD02S0556455.1:142312-156899 GCA_000966675.3 Picea glauca | reverse complement strand
TGGGAAGACATTCTCTAAAGATAGTAATGAATAATATAATTATTATTGATTATTAAATATACTATATAATAAGTAAATGATAATAATAAATAGTTATTGATTATTCAAGGGACACGTCCTTTCATGGATAATCACCTTATTTTCCCTATATATGGAACACTCATCATTGTAATAATATATTGATCATATTGTATATGAAGAACAACAACATGGTATCAGAGCTATAATGGGATTGAATCCCTCACAGGAGGGCCCAGGTAAATGAAGGGTTAATGGAATTCATATTCCTCCACAAATTTCTTGAGAAACTTCTCCAACAATGGATGGTTTACATACACCACAGGTACAACCCTGTGAGTGAATCTCATCCATGTCAGCGAAGGTATGTGTGACTCACAAAGATTGCGGTAGGCATGGCTCTTGGTGGGAAGAGTCTCCCTTTAGAAGATTCCTACAAGTTATGTTGGGGTTCCTCTTCATCGTGTTGCTCGTGATCCTCGTCATCTTCCTGGCATTGAAACCGCACAGGCCACGGTTCTACCTATAGAATGTTATGCTCCACAAGATGAATATGAGTGATGGATTGCTCGCTTCTAACATGTGGTTCATTGTGGTGTCACACAACCTGAATTACAATATTGGTGTCGTCTAGGATATTACAAACATCTATGTTATGGAAATACACATATACATGAGGACATGTCGAGAGAGTTGACCCTTGACATCTCACACTATGGGGAGTTGACCCTAAGTATTCCTAGAGGGAGTAGCCTCTAGAATTCCACATGGAACTGTCATGTGTGAAATTTTTTTTTATACTTTGGTGGTTGTCTACCACTCGTGAAGACTGCGAGTCTCTAGATAGTAGTTGTGTACTACTATGGAAAGATACCTCCCTAGCCAAGAGGGAGTGTTAATGTTTCAGCATCGGGCGAAATGACTCCTAGATTGGGCTGCAGACCAATGAAGATAGAATACATTTATCATAAAGGTGCACCTATGGTAAATGGGCCCAGATGTAGTCCTTCCTTGATCATGACAAGGAATAATATTGACTCGAGGTGCTTGAAGTGATTTTCACCTGTTAGTTAGCATTATGGCAACATTCACTCATAGGTGTGTGCCTATGGTGAAAGATATTGGTCTGGTCTTTGTCCTAGTCATGGTGATTCGACAAGGAATGATAAAGACTCAAGATGCTATATTCTCTTGCATGCATACCCAAAGTGAGCCTAATCTTAGAGAGTGTTAATTGACTCAGAGGGAGAGCCGCAAAACAAGTTTGTCCTCAGTTCAAGTGGGAGAGAGATGTCTCCCAAAACTCACAGACAAGTTTCATGAGTCTAGGATGAGGTTTGTATAATTCAAAGACAAGAGTGGCAAGTTGCAGAATGTCTCCCTGGTTGAGAGGGAGTGTTGATGTTTGGACAACATCGAGAAGACATCTCTAAAGATAATAATTAAAAATATAATTATTATTGATTACTAAATATAGTATATAATCAGTAAATGATAATACTAAATAGTTATTGTTTATTCAAGGGACACATCCTTTCATTTATGGTCACCTTATGCTCCCTATATATGAAACACTCATAATTGTAATAATATATTGATCATATCTTATATGAAGAACAACAACAAAAAATGTAAAAATGCATAATGAACAATATTGCCTGAATGGTGGTAGCTAATCTCTAAGAAGAGATGTGGCAGCTACTCGATATCGTCTAAGAACATCACAATTAGGCCTCAAGGAATTTTTTATCATCAAGAAGTAATGTGAAATCCATATAGATACAAAAACCTAACCCTAGGATATGAAGTGCCAAAAGTCATGTGGACCCCGATGGGGTAAGTTGGTACATCAACTTCTCGGGGTCGTAACTTTTGCATATAATATCTATTTTATGTGCACAATAGCCCATTGGAAAGGTCTATCCGAGTAATATGCATGTTTTCATCATGCTTTGACTTTCTTTGCAACGTGACTATGATGATCCCAAAAAAAATTGTTTAGGGCTGCAAAACAACCCAAGAAGTTTAGAACCCAAAAAAAATGAAACTCCCAATATGAAAGTTGTATGTGAACGAGTTGGAATAGGAGGCTGGCCACCGATATCCACCTGGATTGGTGCTTTCCAATTAGAATCAAGTTACTTTGGAACTTCATTGTATAATTTGAATGTTGTTATTTAAATACAATGGTTATTGTGATTAATTAATTATACTATAGTTGTTTGTTGTTAGGATATATGAGGGGCTCACTCAATCTCAATATAGGAATGGCTTCGTCCCAACCTATGCCTCTATTATCCTCTTTTCCTCCGCCCGGAGTGGTTTACTCCGCATTGAACTCAATCAATTGCTTCAATTCCTGTGGTTCTAGGGGTCCTACCATACCCTAGATCTGGGGTTCAAATATTATGGGATAAGAGGTTATAATTGTAGTTATTGTAAACAGAAAATGAGGAATTGGCCTAACTTAAATCATAAATATCTTTTTGTTTAATTTATTTATTGCATTAATACAAACTTGAATTATTAAATATCTTGTTATTTGTGCAATTTAGTTATTATAAAAATAAAAAGATTAACTAGCTATCAAAGTGTGAGAATAAAAATTTTAGATAACCATTATAAACCATAAAGTTAAAGAAATCACTAAAAATATGGAATAAGAAGTCATAATTTTCTTTATTATAGTAGGTGGAGCAATTGTTAGAGTATGGAGAGAGGAGGAGATATTTTTTTGGTTATTTGTGCAGTTTTATTTATTTATTGAAATACGTTAAACGATGTTATGGACATTTTATGGGTATTGAATTTTAAGGAATTACSTTCAATAAAGAAATATGTTGAAACTATTGATGTTTGGACAAAATTGGGAAGACATTCTCTAAAGATAGTAATGAATAATATAATTATTATTGATTATTAAATATACTATATAATAAGTAAATGATAATAATAAATAGTTATTGATTATTCAAGGGACACATCCTTTCATGGATGATCACCTTATTTTTCCTATATATGGAACACTCATCATTGTAATAATATATTGATCATATTGTATATGAAGAACAACAACATGGTATCAGAGCTATAATGAGATTGACTCCCTCACAGAAGGGCCCAGGTAAATGAAAGGGAAATGGAAGCCATATTCCTCCACAAATTCCTTGAGAAACTTCTCCAACAATGGATGGTTTACATACACCACAGGTACAACACTGTGAGTGAATCTCATCCATGTCAGCGAAGGTATGTGTGACTCACAAAGATTGCGGTAGGCATGGATCTTGGTGGGAAGAGTCTCCCTTCAGGGGATTCCTACAATTTATGTTGGGGTTCCTCTTCATCATGTTGCTCGTGATCCTCATCATCTTCTTGGCATTGAAACGACACAGGCCACGGTTCTACCTACAGAATGTTATCAGTGTCGTCTAACATGTGGTTCATTGTGGTGTCACACAACTTGAATTACAATATCAGTGTCGTCTAGCATATTATAAGCATCTATGTTATGGAAATACACATCTACGTGAGGGAATGTCGAGAGAGTTGACCCTTGACGTATCGCACTATGGGGAGTTGACCCTATGTATTCCTAGAGGGAGTAGCCTCTAGAAGTCCACATGGAACTGTCATGTGTGAATTTTTTTTTTATACTATGGTGCTTGTGTACCACTCGTGAAGACTGCAAGTCTCTAGATAGTAGTTGTGTACTACTATGGAAAGATACCTCCCTAGCTAAGAGGGAGTGTTAATGATTCAACATCAGGTGAAATATCTCCTAGATTGGGCTTCAGACCAATGAAGATAGAATACATATATCATAAAGGTTCACCTGTGGTAAATGGGCCCAGACGTAGTCCTTCCTTGATCATGAAAAGGAATAATATTGACTCGAGGTGCTTGAAGTGATTTCCACTTGTTAGTTAGCATTAAGGCAACATTCACTCATAGGTGTGTGCCTATGGTGAAAGATATTGGTCTGGTATTTGTCCTAGTCATAGTGATTCGACAAGGAATGATAAAGACTCAAGATGCTATATTCTCTTACATGCATACCCAAAGTGAGCCTAATCTTAGAGAGAGTTAATTAACTCAGAGGGAGAGCCGAAAAACGAGTTTCTCCTCGGTTCAAGTGGGAGAGAGATGTCTCCCAAAACTAACAGACAAGTGTCATGAGTCTAGGATAAGGTTTGTATAATTCAAAGACAGGAGTGGAAAGTTGCAGAATGTCTCCCTCGTTGAGAGGGAGTGTAGATGTTTGGACAACATCGAGAAGACATTCTCTAAAGATAATAATTAATAATATAATTATTATTGATTACTAAATATAGTATATAATCAGTAAATGATAATACTAAATATTTATTTATTATTCAAGGGAGACATCCTTTCATTTATGGTCACCTTATGCTCCCTATATATGGAACACTCATCATTGTAATAATATATTGATCATATCTTATATGAATAACAACAACAAAAAATGTAAAAATGCATAATGAACAATCTTGCTTGAATGGTGGTAGCTAATCTCTAAGAAGAGATGTGCCAGCTACTCTAATTCATCTGAGAAAATCACAATTAGGCCTCAAGGCCTTTTTTATCAACAAGAAGTAATGCAAAATCCATATAGCTACAAAAACCTAACCCTAGGAGATGAAGTGTCAAAATTCACATGGACCCCGATGGGGTAAGTTGGTACATCAACTTCTCGGGGTCGTAACTTTTGCATATGATCTCTATTTTATGTGCACGATAGCCCATTGGAAAGGTCTATCGGAGTAATATGCATGTCTTCATCATGCTTTGAGTTTCTTTACAACGTGACTATGACGAGCCCAAAAAACATTGTTTAGGGCTGCAAAAAAACCCAAGAAGTTTAGAACCCAAAAAGCTAGAAGAAAACTACCAAGATAAAAAAAATGAAACTTCCAAGATGAAAGTTGTATGTGAACAAGTTCGAATAGGTGGCTGGCTACATATATCCACTTGGATTGGTGCTTTCCAATTAGAATCAAGTTACTTTGGAACTTCATTGTATAATTTGAATGTTATTTAAATACAATGGTTATTGTGATTAATTAATTATACTNTATTCAAGGGACACATCCTTTCATGGATGATCACCTTATTTTCCCTATATATGGAGCACTCATCATTGTAATAATATATTGATCATATTGTATATGAAGAACAACAACATGGTATCAGAGCTATAATGGGATTGACTCCCTCACAGAAGGGCCCAGGTAAATGAAAGGGAAATGGAAGCCATATTCCTCCACAAATTCCTTGAGAAACTTCTCCAACAATGGATGGTTTACATACACCACATGTACAAGCCTATGAGTGAATCTCATCCATGTCAGCGAAGGTATGTGTGACTCACAAAGATTGCGGTAGGCATGGCTCTTGGTGGGAAGAGTCTCCCTTCAGGAGATTCCTACAAGTTATGTTGGGGTTCCTCTTCATTGTGTTTCTCGTGATCCTCGTCATCTTCTTGGCGTTGAAACCGCACAGGCCACGGTTCTACCTACAGAATGTTATGGTCCACAAAGTTAATGTGAGTGATGGATTGCTCGCTTCTAACATGTGCTTCATTGTGGTTTCACACAACCTGAATTACAATATCGGTGTCGTGTAGGATATTATAAGCATCTATGTTATGGAAATACACATCTACATGAGGACATGTCGAGAGAGTTGACCCTTGATGTCTCACACTATGGGGAGTTCACCCTATGTATTCCTAGAGGGAGTAGCCTCTAGAAGTCCACATGGAACTGTCATGTGTGAAAAAACTTTTTATACTATGGTGGTTGTGCACCACTCATGAAGACTGCGAGTCTCTATATAGTAGTAGTGTACTACTATGGAAAGATACCTCCCTAGCTAAGAGGGAGTGTTAATGTTTCAGCATCGGGCGAAATGTCTCCTAGATTGGGCTTCAGACCAATGAAGATAGAATACATTTATCATAAAGGTGCACCTGTGGTAAATGGGCCTAGACGTAGTCCTTCCTTTATCATGACAAGGAATAATATTGACTCGAGGTGCTTGAAGTGATTCCCACCTGTTAGTTAGCATTAAGGCAACATTCACTCATAGGCGTGTGCCTATGGTGAAAGATATTGGTCTGGTCTTTATCCTAGTCATGGTCATTTGACAAGGAATGATAAAGACTCAAGATGCTATATTCTCTTACATGCATAGCCAAAGTGAGCCTAATCTTAGAGAGAGTTAATTAACTTAGAGAAAGAGCCGCAAAACGAGTTTCTCCTCAATTCAAGTGGGAGAGAGATGTCTCCCAAAACTCATAGACAAGTGTCATGAGTCTAGGATGAGGTTTGTATAATTCAAAGACAAGAGTGGAAACTTGCAGAATGTCTCCCTCATTGAGAGCGAGTGTTGATGTTTGGACGACATCGAGAAGACATTCTCTAAAGATAATAATTAATAATATAATTATTATTGATTACTAAATATAGTATATAATCAGTAAATGATAATACTAAATATTTATTGATTATTCAAGGGACACATCCTTTCATTTATGGTCACCTTATGCTCCCTATATATGGAACACTCATCATTGTAATAATCTATTGATCATATCTTATATGAAGAACAACAACAAAAAATGTAAAAATGCATAATGAACAATCTTGCTTGAATGGTGCTAGCTAATCTCTAAGAAGAGATGTGCCAGCTACTAGAATTCATCTGAGAACATCACAATTAGGCCTCAAGGCCCTTTTTATCATCAAGAAGTAATGTGAAATCCATATAGCTACAAAAGCCTAACCCTAGGATATGAAGTGCCAAAAGTCATGTGGACCCCGATGGGGTAAGTTGGTACATCAACCTCTCAGGGTCGTAACTTTTGCATATGATCTCTATTTTATGTGCACGATATCCCATTGGAAAGGTCTATCCGAGTAATATGCATGTTTTCATCATGATTTGAGTTTATTTACAACGTGACTATGACGAACCCAAAAAGTATTGTTTAGGGATGCAAAATGACCCAAGAAGTTTAGAACCCAAAAAGCTAGAAAAAAACTACCAAGATAAAAAAAATGAAACTTCCAAGATGAAAGTTGTATGTGAACGAGTTGGAATAGGTGGTTGGCCATCGATATCCACCTCGATTGGTGCTTTCCAATTAGAATGAAGTTACTTTGGAACTTCATTGTATAATTTGAATGTTGTTATTTAAATACAATGGTTATTGTGATTAATTAATTATACTATAGTCGTTTTATTTATTTATTGAAATATGTTAAATGATCGTTTGGACATTTTATGGGTATTGAATTTTAAGGAATTACGTTATTTATTTTCTCAAACTAAACAACTATTGTAAACTAAATAACCTGTTTAAACAAATACTATGGGCTAAGAGGTCATAATTCACTGGACAAGATGGAAAACTAGTCTTGTTGTTGTTTGTGTCATTTATTAATTGACACTAACAAAGGGACGTACTAGCTATCCAAGCCCATGATAGAATCCCTAAACCACCATTATAAACCATAAGCCTAAAAAAACCATCTTAACAAATACTATGGGTTAAAAGGCCATAATTTCATTTATTATAGGGAGTGAACAAGGGGTTCTATGGTATGGAGCTAGGCCAATGAGAGTTCTTATTGTTATTTGTGTGGCGTATTTATTGGAATAAGTTAATAAGGGTTTAAATGTAACTCCCACTTATACTCCACAAAGGAATCCAATCCTTTCTAAATAAAAAAAAATACACAAAATTCAGTTGCTCATATTCAATATATAAGACCACAATGAAGTGTACCAATACATAGATAAATAAACCAGTTGAAAAAATACTATGGACGGAGAAGTTATGTTTTCATTTATTATTTAAAAAATGATATACTAATTTAAGAGGAATGATAACTAGTTATTACCAATTATAAAATAAAAAAATTATTTAACAAATATTATGGGATAAAGGTTTATGATTTCAGTTACTGTAAAAAAACAAATGAAGAATTGGTTTAACTTTAATTATGGAGATATTTTTGTTACTTGTGTTGTTTATTTATAGCAATAACAAAAACTTGAATGATGAGATATTCTGTTACTTATGAAATTTATTTATTCTATTAATAAACGGATAAAACAATACTATGGAATAATAGGAAATAATTTTTTTTATTATAGGAAGTAGAGGAGTTGTTAGTGTATGGAGGGAGGATAGATTTTTTTTTTGTTATTTTTACAATTTAATTTATTTATTGAAATATGTTAAATGATACTTTGGACGTTATATACTTTGGACTCCCAATGATTTTTGAGAGTAGGTAGAAGGGTGTACATGCCTTTTTTCTTAATGGTCAGTTTGGAAATAACCGAGGTAGTGTAGACCTAATATACTTGTTGACATATTGTCAAAGTTTCGACCAATAGAAATGTTGTTTCAACACTTATGTTGTTTTTTCTACGTCAAAGTGTCCTGCAACCCGACTATAGTGAGCTTCCAATATCATCTTCTCTCACCCGCTTGTTGGGACGCAGATATGGACTCGATGGAACAATAACCCATCCTAAAGATGAAAATGAGTGACATTTTTGTTTGCACCCAACATATTCTAGGTAGTGGAAAATTTAGGATCACTCCCATAGAGTTGGGGCCATCTAGAGGTCTCATGGCCGAAAGAGTTCAACATCATAGTTGGTGCTTCATATATTATACTATATGTTGAGATGCAATTGTTGCAATTATGTTGACCACTTATGATGGTGCTCATTCTGCAATATTCCTTGTGTTCACGTGAACTGTAGAGACTTATGATGAATGTGTATAATTGTCTCCTTCCCGAGAATGTAATGCCTCCATTAGAGGCATGATTGCATAATGGAGTACATTTATTTGTTGTAATTAGGTTACTTATGGATGGCATCTCATATTGTATTACTATGATAGGGCATAAGATGTCCATGGTGAGTAAGAACTACTCCCACAACATAGTCTCAAGAATATGTCTTTATCTTAAAAGGTTGTTGGATGTCGAGTAATGAGAACACAGGTGATGAGAACAAGAACTCCTTCAAATCATCAGAAGTTTTCTTTATAGGCCCCACACAAAAAATTTCTTATGACCACCTATAGTCACTTGGATAAGGGCCCATGCAATATGGGAGAATCCCAATATGAACATGCGATAGAATTTAGAAAGTCCTAAGAAGCTCCAAAGGTCAGTGACTTTGGTCGGTGCTGGTTCATCATGAATGGCGTACACCCCATGCTCATCAACAATGTATCCTAGGTATTACACCTTGTCCATGTTGAAGGAGAATTTTTCCAAATTTTCTTATAGCTTGTGTTGTTGTAGAGTGTGGAGAACCTACTGAATATGTTGCAAGTGTTCTACCCAAATCCTGTTGAAGATGAGGATGTCAACCAAATACACCTCCCCAAAATAATTGGTGAAATGGCACAAGATATCATCCCTCATCCTAATGAAATTTGTTGGGAAATTCATCAAGCCAAAGGGCATCACTAACCATTCAAAAAGACCATAGTTGGACTTGAAGGCAGTCTTCCATCCATTGGTCTTCTTTATTGGGACCTGTTGGTAGATGAAATTCAGATCAATCTTACTGAAGTATTTGTCCCCTTTGAGTTGGTTAAGGAGATCATCGATTTGGGGAAATGGGTACCAGTTCCTGACAATGATTTTACTTAGGGCCCAGTAATTGATGTAAAGTCACCAAGTCTTATATTTCTTCTACAAGAGCATCGTTGGGCTTCCGCAAGGTGATAAGCTTGTTCAGACGTGCCCCTTTTTTAGCACCTCTTGGATCTAGTTCTTGATTTACTCATTTTATAATAGAGAGTGGTGATAGACTGGACCATTGGGTAGCAATGTATTGGAGGTCAGATCAATTGAATGATTGATCTGATAGTGCACAGGTACCCCAGTGGGTTAGGAGAAGATTCCTTTGTATTATTCCATGACCTTGTCGACTTTATTATACTACGTGGAGTGACCTATCACATAGGCCATGGATGTGGCTGCAACCTCTTGGTCATTTTGACTGTGAATCATGAAGAAGTCAAAATTCCTGATCTGAGAGTTGACCTTGCTGCATTTCATGGCAAGGATCAAGGAAATGGATGTAGGTGGGACTACCTCGGGTATTCGATATAATTTCTTGTCAAAAATAATAATAACACCACAAGGCCTAGATTCATATACAACATGACATTTCCATAAATTGGGTTGGCCCAAAATAAAATCACAAACTTCAAGGGGGGAGACATCACACAATACATCATAGTTGAAAGGCTTGATGTCGTAGGACGTAAGGAGTTGTTTCTTGACATAAAGATCACTTCCTTGGCAGACCCTTCCAATGGTGTACAATTGTGGGTCCGGTGTTGTTGGGAGGGCCCTTTACCACCATTTTTTAATGAAATAGGCTCTCTCCTTACTCTGGTTCATCAGGTTCACTGGGATGGGTCTTGTTGGTAGCAACGATGGTTCACCGGGATGGGTCTTGTTGGTAGCAACGATGGTACTGGGTTCTGCATCAATGATTTGTAACATTTTTCTAGTTCTATCTTAGAGTCAAAACCCACATCTATTTCACGGATTTCAACTTAGCCATAAATTACTTCTTTGAGCGGCATTCAACAGTGTTATGTGATGGGCTCTTATGAAACTCGCACCACTTCCAAGTGTCTTTGTTTATCTTCTCATTGTCCTTTGGTTGTAGATTATACTATTTCTCTTGAGGTTATCCATCCTTTATATTCCCTTTGTTTTGTGGGCTCAGACTTCCCTTTCCCTACTTCTGCTGTGAGGGGTTCCGAGATGCAAATTTCTGTGTCTTTTGTTTAATTTTCTGTTCAATTTTTACAACAAATCGATAGGTTGTGCCCAAGGATGATATGTCCACAAACTACATTTATTTTTAGATGTATCTATGAAAACAATCATGGTACTTGTGCACCAGATGTCCCTCAGTTTCTTTGATATCTAGCTTGGTGCACAATGTATGGAAGACATTTGTGAACTCTCACACTTTTCGGTCACTTTCCTACTGCAAGTGGGGTCCATTCTCTATATAAGTTGTCATGACTTCCAACATGGTAGTATTGTTCCTTAATAACATCCCTAAAAGAACACTTGGTGGGTGCAACTGAAAATAATGGAGATTCATTTGTTTCCTCTTTCTCATAGAATATCTCCCACCAATACTTCACATGGGGAATGACCTTAAGGATAAAAAATGTAATATTTTCTCTATATGAAAAGTTCTGGACAAAAAAATACCCTTCTGGCATATTTAACCATTTGTCTACAACATCTGCATCTATCTAACCTTCAAATATAGAAATATAAAAAATGATTTGTACCTTGAAGGCGGCGGGGCCTCAACTCGAGGAAGACACGTCCCTTGTTGGAAGTTGTCGAAGGATTTGTTCAAATTTATCCATTGTCTCATTCATTTGTCACTCGAGGTCTTCCTCGAGAAACATTTTGAAAGGATCTCATGTCCCATCGTCTTTCTTTTCTCGCTCCATGGAAGACATTCTCTAAAGAAAGTAATGAATAATATAATTATTCTTGATTATTAAATATACTATATAATAAGTAAATGATAATAATAAATAGTTATTGATTATTCAAGGGACACATCCTTTCATGGATGATCAGCTTATTTTCCCTATATATGGAACACTCATCATTGTAATAATATATTGATCATATTGTATATGAAGAACAACAACATGGTATCAGAGCTATAATGGGATTGACTCCCTCAAAGTAGGGCCCAGATAATGAAAGGGAAATGGAAGCCATATTCCTCCACAAATTCCTTGAGAAGCTTCTCCAACAATGGATGGTTTACATACACCACAGGTACAACCCTGTGAGTGAATCTCATCCATCTCAACGAAGGTATGTGTGACTCACAAATGTTGCGGTAGGCATGGCTCTTGGTGGGAAGAGTCTCCCTTCAGGATATTCCTACAAGTTATCTTGGGGTTCCTCTTCATCGTGTTGCTCGTGATCCTCGTCATCTTCTTGGCGTTGAAACCGCACAGGCCACGACTCTACCTACAGAATGTTATGGTCCACAAGATGAATGTGAGTGATGGATTTCTCGCTTCTAACATGTGGTTCATTGTGGTGTCACACAACCTGAATTAAAATATTGGTGTTGTCTAGGATATTATAGGCATCTATGTTATGGAAATACACATCTACATGAGGACATGTCGAGAGAGTTGACCCTTGACATCTCGCACTATGGGGAGTTGATCCTATGTATTCCTAGAGGGAGTAGCCTCTAGAAGTCCACATGGAACTGTCATGTGTGAAAAAACTTTTTATACTATGGTGCTTATGTACCGCTTGTGAAGACTGCGAGTCTCTAGATAGTAGTTGTGTACTACTATGGAAAGATACCTCCCTAGCTAAGAGGGAGTGTTAATGTTTCATCATCGGGCGAAATGTCTCCTAGATTGGGCTTTAGACCAATAAAGATAGAATAAATTTATCATAAAGGTGCACCTGTGGTAAATGGGCCCAGACGTAGTCCTTCCTTGATCATGACAAGGAATAATATTGAATCGAGGTGCTTGAAGTGATTTCCACCTATTAGTTAGCATTAAGGCAACATTCACTCATAGGTGTGTGCCTATGGTGACAGATATTGGTCTGGTCTTTGTCCTAGTCATGGTGATTCGACAAGGAATGATAAAGACTCAAGATGCTATATTATCTTACATGCATACCCAAAGTGAGCCTAATCTTGGAGAGAGTTAATTAACTCAGAGGGAGAGCCGCCAAACGAGTTTCTCCTCGGTTCAAGTGGGAGAGAGATGTCTCCCAAAACTGACAGACAAGTGTCATGAGTCTAGGACGAGGTTTGTATAATTCAAAGACAAGAGTGGCAAGTTGCAGAATGTCTCCCTCGTTGAGAGGGAGTGTTGATGTTTGGACAACATCGAGAAGACATTCTCTAAAGATAATAATTAATAATATAATTATTATTGGTTACTAAATATAGTATATAATCAGTAAATGATAATACTAAATATTTATTGATTATTCAAGGGACACATCCTTTCATTTATGGTCACCTTATGCTCCGTATATATGGAACACTCATCATTGTAATAATATATTGATCATATCTTATATGAAGAACAACAAAAAAAAATGTAAAAATGCATAATGAACAATCTTGCTTGAATGGTGGTAGCTAATCTCTAAGAAGAGATGTGCCAGCTACTCGAATTCATCTGAGAACATCACAATTAGGCCTCAAGNTGCTCGTGATCCTCATCATCTTCTTGGCATTGAAACCGCACAGGCCACGGTTCTACCTACAAAATGTTATCAGTGTCGTCTAACATGTGGTTCATTGTGGTGTCACACAACTTGAATTACAATATCAGTGTCGTCTAGCATATTATAAGCATCTATGTTATGGAAATACACATCTACATGAGGACATGTCGAGAGAGTTGACCCTTGACGTCTCGCACTATGGGGAGTTGACCCTATGTATTCCTAGAGGGAGTAGCCTCTAGAAGTCCACATGGAAGTGTCATGTGTGAAATTTATTTTTATACTATGGTGCTTGTGTACCACTCGTGAAGATTGCAAGTCTCTAGATAGTAGTTGTGTACTACTATGGAAATATACCTCCCTAGCTAAGAGGGAGTGTTAATGTTTCAGCATCGGGTGAAATATCTCCTAGATTGGGCTTCAGACCAATGAAGATAGAATACATTTATCATAAAGGTTCACCTGTGGTAAATGGGCCCAGACGTAGTCCTTCCTTGATCATGACAAGGAATAATATTGACTCGAGGTGCTTGTAGTGATTTCCACCTGTTAGTTAGCATTAAGGAAACATTCACTCATAGGTGTGTGCCTATGGTGAAAGATATTGGTCTGCTCTTTTTCCTAGTCATGGTGATTCGATAAGGAATGATAAAGACTCAAAATGCTATATTCTCTTACATGCATACCCAAAGTGAGCCTAATCTTAGAGAGAGTTAATTAACTCAGAGGGAGAGCCGCAAAACGATTTTCTCCTCGGTTCAAGTGGGAGAGAGATGTCTCCCAAAACTAACAGACAAGTGTCATGAGTCTAGGATAAGGTTTGTATAATTCAAAGACAGGAGTGGCAAGTTGTAGAATGTCTCCCTCGTTGAGAGGGAGTGTAGATGTTTGGACAACATCGAGAAGACATTCTCTAAAGATAATAATTAATAATATAATTATTATTGATTACTAAATATAGTATATAATCAGTAAATGATAATACTAAATATTTATTGATTATTCAAGGGAGACATCCTTTCATTTATGGTCACCTTATGCTCCCTATATATGGAACACTCATCATTATAATAATATATTGATCATATCTTATATGAAGAACAACAACAAAAAATGTAAAAAAGCATAATGAACAATCTTGCTTGAATGGTGGTAGCTAATCTCTAAGAAGAGATGTGCCAGCTACTCGAATTCATCTGAGAAAATAAAAATTAGGCCTCAAGGCCTTTTTTATCAAC
>JZKD02S0556455.1:71025-83134 GCA_000966675.3 Picea glauca | reverse complement strand
AGGAGGTTGCCCCCTCGAAGAGGCTTATTATCTGAAATTATCTCTTTTTCAAGGCGTTGAGTACTTTTCCTGAGGTTTTTCTATGCTATATTGATGTTTGGTTCTTAACACATGTGATATCCGAAGAAGGCATTGTGGTTGACCTAGAGAAGATAAGATCCATCATGGAATGGCCTATCCCTAAGGATGTGGCTGACATCGGGTCATTTATGGGAATAAATGGTTACTACCATAGATTTATAGAAGGGTTCTCTAAGATCACATATCCCATCATGTCTCTACAGAAAAAGAAAATAAGGTTTACTTGGTCACAAAAATGTCAAGACAACTTTAAAAAGCTCAAAGAACTGTTAACTACAACACCTATTTTAAGGGTAGCCAACCCGTATAAAAACTTTACAGTTTGCATGGATGCAAGTAAAGAAGGCTTGAGAGGTGTCCTAACTCAAGAGGGACACATCATATGCTATGAATCATGTAAATTAAAAGAACATGAATGGAATTACGTCACACAAGACTTGGAATTAGCAGTTGTAATTCATGCACTAAAAATGTGGCAACACTATTTAATGGGCATAAAAGTTTTGTTGCTAACCGATAATGGTGGTGTGAAATTCTTATTCAGTCAACGAAATCTTAACAAAGGAAATCAAGGTGGATGGCCTTCTTGAGTGAATTCGATTTCGAGGTAAGACACATCTAGGACAAAGAAAAAAAAGTGGCAGATGCCCTAAGTAGAAGGTCTAATGGACTTTTCAAAATAATTATTAGCAAAGAATAAAGAGATATTGAACAAAGAATAAAATCAACAAGTTATAATGATGAAAAGTACATCAAAACAGTAGCATATTTACAAGGAAATGCATAAAATTTGGACAAAACATATATAATTTTGGATAAAAATGGACTACTAAAGTTCAAAAACAGGCTATACATACCAAATTTGACCGACTTAAAGATACAAATTCTAGAAGAATTGCACAAAAAACCATATTCATGTTACCCAACATACTAGAAAATGGTAATAGCCTTGAGAAAATTGTTTTATTGGCCGACCATGAAAGGTGAGATGGATGAACAATTATCTAAATGTTGAGATTGTCAACAGGGAAGGATGAACATCAACATCCCGCCAACCTGCTACAGGCTCTGCCTATATCAGAAGGAAGTGGGAGGTTATCTCATTGAACTTCATCACAGGCTTGCCTAAAACTAAAAAATAGAATGATTTGATTATGGTAGTGATTGATAAACTTTTCAAGTCTCAACATTTTATACCTGTGAAATCTACTTATAAAGCAATTAATATGGCTGAAATATTTATGAAGTAAATATTTAGATCGCATGGAATTCCTAAAATGGTGATTTTAGATAGAGATGTCAAATTTACGTCAACGTTTTGGAAAGAATTGTTTGGAGGTTTGGATACTAACTTGAATTTCAACACAAGCTACCATCCAAAAACAGATGGGAAAACTAAAGTAACAAATCAAATTTTGGAATACATGTTACAAACGTATGTAAAAACGAAACCAGCTAAGTGGGAGGAATACCTACACTTAGTATAATTTTCATACAATAATGGCTATCAGACGTCAGCTAAGATGAGTCCCTTCAAAGCATTGTACAAATTAAAATGTACAACTTCGATTAGTTGGGATAACGCAGTTGACAAACTTATGATGGGACCAAAGCTTCTCCATGAAATGAAGAAAATGGTAAGAAAGGTACAACAAAATTTAAAAGAGGCACAAGACAGACAAAAAAATTATGATATTTAAAGAGGAGAGACGAGGAATTTCAGGTAGGGGACCATGTATACTTAAAGGTCAAAGCAAGGAGAATATCTCTAAAGCTAGCAAATTGTTCAAAGTTGGTACCCAGGTTTTGTGGCCCCTTTGAGATTTTAGCTCGAATTGGACTCATGGAATATCAACTTGCACCTCCAAAAAATTTAAAAGTTCATAATGTTTTTTATGTTTCTTTGTTGAAAAGATATATTTATGATCATAATCACATCATTGATTGGAACATGGTAAAGGTGGAACTAGAAGGCAAGTTCCAAGAGGAACCTTCGTGCATTCGAGACAGGAAAGAAACATTACTACGGAACATAGCCATCTCCTAGGTAAAAGTGAAATGGAAGCACTTTAGTCCTGAGGAGGCCACTTGGGAATTGGAGGAAGATTTGCATAAATATTATCCAACCCTATTTCGAGAGAGGAATGAACACTGAGGACGGTGTTGTACTTAAGGGGTAGAGGATGTAATATCCCCTAAAATAATTAATTATTAAAGTCTATATCTACTTGGGAATAAATTTCCGTTTTTGGCAAATTTCAATTTGGAAATGATTTTCCATTTATGGAAAACCCGGATTTGAAATTTGATTATTGTAATTAATTCTTTATGACTGTTGGGAAAGGATTTGATTTGCAAAACTAACGTTATGATTGTAACACATGTAAAGGACAAATATTTTTATTATTAAATGTTGGGAGAGAAATGGAACAACCAGGTTGAAAATAACTGACCATGACACCATGAGTGGGGAACATATTTGAGTTGCCTTAGGACTGATTTTTACAGATGGAAAATGAGGGATTTGATCACTAGGTGCCCCTACAAATTAGGGATTTGTAAAGCTGCAAAAATTCCCAAGGAGGGAAGGAAAGACCTAAGCACAAGATGCACATAAATACAAAATATCGATGAGGCAGGACACTGCTTAGTATGTTGGATAAAGGATATTACTTGTTGTTATGAACATTGTTTAATGTGAGGCAAGGAAATTTATGTTCTGTAGGAGAGAATTGTAGCAAAGGAGGATCATTTCAATTCTCCCTTATGGACTTATGGTCGGGGTACGGGGAAAACGAAGCAAGTAACTTGGTTGTTCTATTCTACGGTTGGGTGGAACATGGTTTTTCCATTTGTGTCCCAACACTAGTTTCAGATAAGTACCTTACTTGTATTTTCGTTAATATTCTGTTGATTTCCATTGTTTGAAATGTGATGAGATTTTGTGATCTTAGTGCATATATAATTAATGGACTCAATGCATGGTATTCTGTTGATTATCAGTTTCAAGGTCACGAATGTGATGGTTTGGGTGATGTTTGTTTAGGCATATTATATGTGTTACTTAACAGTAAGTAATAAAATAATTGTAGGTTCTAATTGCTAATGAGAAGGGTTGTACATGTATAAATAGTAGTATATATAAATATATATATATATATATATATATATATATATATATATTCAAACATAAAGGAAAATAGTATAGTTAATATATTTGTATTAACAATAAAATGAGATATAGAATTACATGGAGAGATAGTATTACAAATTCTGCACAATTACCACTTAAACAAAAGTTGGAGTGAATACCAGTCCTTTTCCATAAAATTATGCATATTATTTATGTTTATCACCACAGTTCAACAATGATCTATTATTCTACTAATGCATGCTACAATAGTTGTACAATAATGGAACCATTATTAAAAGTGATTTCAATAGCATGTGTATTACATTTGAAAGAAATTTACAAAAAACTTGTATATGAATTTGAAGGTAAATTACAAAACAACCATAGTGTCCATGAGAACCATGGTTTTAATTTTAATACAGGGGAGTACCCTAGGGAAACGACCCCTTTTTCCACAGTTTTCAAAATCTAATAAGGTGTGTCTAAGCGCAAATTCTAGAAATCAAGTACCTTTTGAGTATGAAGGCTCCCTTTGGATATGACCCCTCGAACTCTTTAAGCCTGCAGAAACAAAGGGTAGGGCTAGAAAACCATACTATCCTTTAAATAAATTGAATAAAATATTATTTTTAATTAACCGAGAAAGGAGTACTTATCTTGAACTCGGAGGAGAAACAATTTGCCACTAAGACTCGTGTGACGATCTGCCACAACCAAAGGGGGAAATTGTATCCTTCATCCAACTCATGGGTACCCTGCCAAAATGATTAAAGGCCCCATAATTAATTGGTGAAATCTAAACAAATTTTTTCTTTAAACAAAAAAGGTAAGTTGTGACTTATAGTACCAAGAATTTTAAGAATGAAAGAGTATAAAAACATACAGGAATGAAATATTTAAACATGTTATACATCATATAGGAATAAATAAAATTATAAGTTATGAGCCTTACGGTGATAAGAAATCATACAAATTGTTAAGCTACACAGTGATAAGACAAAAACCATAGAGCATAGGGTAAATTGATGCCAAGAATACACACAAGTCATAACATTGCAAACATAAAATACACAGAGTACAGTTGTACACAGAACAAGGGTAGAACGATATCCTTATACATGTACAGAGCATAGGACTTTTGTAATGTACCCCAAAATTTACATAATTTTTATTTTATTTTAATTGGGTACATTGAGTTGATTCTGTGTCTCAAAACTTACATTCATTCATCAACCATAAGATATAGCAGTCTTATTGCCTTTTACTTCTCTATCCTATTTTTAACTTATAGTTGCCTCTTCCTATTTCGGTATTGAGTTATATATGAATACATGTACATAACTAAGGATATCTCGTTTCATTGAAATTAGTACTATCCATCATTTCAGCTCCAAAACCCACTTTATGACATGGAGATATAACTACCTAGAACCACTATCATATTAGTGCGATGGTCGTAGATGTAAGGGCCTTATAACACTCATTATGATATACTATTATAAGGTCTACACGAAGAGGTTAACATTATTTAGAAATACTTTTAACTAGATAATGTTTGGGTATAAATCAGACACTAATCTGCACAAATGAAATAAAACGCGCAGAGGCCAAACTTGGAAAGGTTATGGTTACCATCACGCCACTACATAATTTCCTGGTAATTAACGCCATTAGGTTATCCACTTCAGATGGTTAATGCAATGGTGGTTAGGTTCAACATATAACTAGTATAGAAAAATGAAAAAGTAACCCTAAGTAGGCCACCTAGTGTACCTTGCCATTAATATTCTGAGCAACCGATAGAGGTCAGAACCATCTTGCCTTAAAGGCCTATCTACAACATTTAAGGTGCCCTAAGATAAGTCTATTCAACTTAGTACTCGGCTTGTGTACCCAATGTAATGGTGACAACTTACCATATATTCACATGGCCCAGGTACGATTACCCCATCTCCATTACTCCATGTGAAAGGTTATTCCAGCGCTTTCACTTTCATTCCGGTCTTGGCTTGGTGTAGGAGAATGAAATTTTTCATACCATTTTTTTTTTGGCTTTAGTATCGTAGTCATGAGTTTGTGATTCGGCCCTTGTTCCAGATGAGAGGGATCTTGGAAATAACTTTTCGATGGGCAGACATGTGCATGGTAAGTTGTCTTTGACTATTCTTTTATTTATACATTCAGATCTTTTTGTCTCGTCAAGTAGGTCTCTGCATACTCCTATTCCGTGGTTAGTCCCTCAGTAGCATTCTTTCTTTTACTTCAAGGTTACTATAGTAAAAGGGGTCGGTGGTACCCTAGCAAGGTTTAGTTTTTTCACAGTTTATCCCTTTCTTTGTACTAGCCTTCCTTTCGAGGCCAAACATTTGTTATTGAGCCTAGCTTCCTCCATCACTTAGTCTCCTAGTTGATAGAGTGTTATGACCGGGTTTTCCTTGCTTGGGTGCGTAACAGACCTTTCGGCACAGTGTTGATCTTGAAAATTTATGTGTTTAATTAATAGGTTCACTAGTGTTGTTATACTGATTAGAGGTGATGTTCTAATGGCCAGAGGCATTTTAATCCTTTCCGTTTATATTTGGAATTTTACAT
This sequence comes from Picea glauca, assembly GCA_000966675.3. Classification (NCBI taxonomy): domain Eukaryota; kingdom Viridiplantae; phylum Streptophyta; class Pinopsida; order Pinales; family Pinaceae; genus Picea; species Picea glauca. The sequence continues at coordinate 77,328 of JZKD02S0556455.1, read as the reverse complement.
TGGTTTTATATTTACCATTACTTTATGATCATTATATGCATATCATTCCCTGCAATGTTTCTTTTTTATTAAATATTGGTATTCATCGCTAATGATGGGCCCCTTTGATGTGCAAAGGTACCCATCAGGGAGACTCAAAATCCTCTTCCCCTTTCAGTCTGGGAGGAACACGGTTTGGCGCGAAGGCGAAGGGGATGAACCCCTCTGTTACATTTAAGTATTTCATCGGCCCCTTTCTAATTACGTTCTATTCCTTAATTTGATCATATTATTTATGTCGGATATATTTTAATGTTTCATATTACCTTGTACAGGGTGTGATCACGTCGAAGCATGGGAATGCCCTCTTAATTCCTTCTAGAGGTATTCGGGTTCCAAAATACAACATCCCTCTGTCTAAGTTTTTTCAAGTTTACTAGCACTGATAGTCAAGGCTATGTTAGGTCCTTAATACTTTGAAGACTTTTCATTTCAAGTTCTGTATTAGTTGGTCAAGGGTATGCCCTAATTTGTATTAATATTTTGGTACTTAGAAAGCACACCAAGCTTGCACCTGGTTGGATTTTTAATATCTAGACATCCTCCTCTTTATTTCCAAAAACTGGTTTGTCATTACAGAGTTGAATTCTTTTCTTGAATTATTGTAGTTATTTTCCAGAATTTACCTTATTATTGATTACATAGTCATTCCCAATATGATACAGCTATGCACGATAGTATACCTAAACTAGCACAGTAATAAGTGTGCCTAAGGGTTTGTTTTCCACCAGAATCGTGCGATTGTAATCATGACTTCCATGTTTCATTTATGCTCATGCACTTATTTCTGATATAAAATTAGTATTGGTGGGATTTTTTAATCTGAGTCTCAATGCACCCATTTTCAATTTGACTCATGAACCAGTTGCATGAAGTGTTCATGGGAAATCATATGCTTGTGGGATTCCATCTAGATTTTGGGTTTTCTTTTTTTTTTAATATAAATCGGTTGGTAATAATACAGGAAAATACATTTGTCCGATTGAGATTATAATAAATCGAGACTTCCAGAATTCGTATTTGTTTCTTTTTCATGTGATTACCTTATGCCTTTATACCATATACCTCGTCTTGCCTTGATTAACATAAAACACCGTGGCTTCGCTATGCAATTTACTACTTACCTTATGTTTCTAATACAACTATTAATCAGGCATTTTATTAGTCTAATAACCAAAAATAAATAGCATTGTTCCTATGACAAAATTTTGTTGTTACACTATAGGTGCATCTTTAATCAACAAAGTTATCACTAATTTACTACTAAAACCCTATTGATGTACATATACTCCAATTTTTGTAATGGGGTCTGTGGAGTTTGCTGAATTATTTTCCTACGTATATGTTTATATATCTATCTAGTTTTCCAGATTCTATTGTAGTTAGTTTACTTGAGCATCATTGTACCACTTATACAGAACACCCATTACATAATGTATATATGTTCATAATATACATGTACACGTCTATATGCATATCGAATATAATCTCAGTGATATAGGGTGTATTTATTTTGAATTTGAACTTGTATATTCACTAGAGGAGACTCATTGTATACTATAATCATCTACACGAAATATAATTCGCCATAGATATTGGTACGCTTGGCTTCAATCACGTTATTCAAACAATTTAATTCTCTTTTGCTCAACAAAATTAATTAAGAAGATAGATGTAGTCTATAGTCCATTCTATTATGAGAGTAGTAACTTCTAAATAACTCGTCTTACTGGTTAATACATTCAATGACCTTGGTAATTACTCAATATCATGTCTTAATAAATAAGCCCATTTCTAGCTAATGACTAGGAAGTAATGGATAGATCTTTCCCCACCACAACATTCAACCAGATATTCATTCATAGAAGTAAACAGATTGCAGTACATGACATTTAACCAGGATAAGGTAGAGTAGCATATATGAATCAAATTTGCAAGAATCCAAATGGAACAACCATGTTCCTCCCAACCATAGAATAGGGTAGCCAATCTACTTGCCCAATTCACCCCCTAGTCTAACCATGAATCCATGAGGGAGAACTTGAAATCTCCTCACCAGAAATGTCCTTCAATTCCAATAGAATTCCTCTTGCCTCACACTCACACAGTAGTGCTCATAAAATCAAGAGAACAAAAAAAATTCAATAGTCTCCTCTCCCACCATACTTGGCAGCATCTCGCCTCCTCACATATGTTATTTATCAATTTGCCTAGGTCTTTTTCCCTCCCTTGGGAATTTTCGCATCTTTCTAAATCCCTAATTTTTAGGGGCTCCCAATGGCCAAATCATTGATTTTCCACTTGTAACAATCAGTCCAAAGGTAGTTCCAACATGTTCCCCACTCATGGAGTCATGGTCAGCTAAATTTAACATGGTTGTTCCATTTGTCCTCCTGCAAATCAATATAAAATATTTTGTTTTCATACAAGTGTCATAGTCAAATAGTTAGTTGGGTCAAATCAGGTCTCTGTCCAATAGTCATAATAGTTAATTACAATTATCAAATTCGAAATTCAGAATTGCCATAAAGGGCAAAACTTTTCCAAATTTGAATTTACTAAAAATGGAATGAATTTTCAGCAAATTTAAATTTCAAAAATATTTTTTTTTGGGACATCACATCCTTTCCCCCTTCAGTAAAACACTATCACTAGTGTTTGTTCCTTTCCTGGAACAGGATTGGATGATATTTTCACAAATCTCCCTCCAACTCCCAAGTGGCCTCCTCGGGACTAAAGTGCTTCCATTTCACCTTTACCTGAGCGAAGACTCTGTTCCAAAGTGTTATTTCTCTCTGGTCCAGAATGCGCAGGGGTTCCACCTAGAACTCACCTTTGGGTTCCACCTGCACCAAATTCCAATCAATCATGTGAGTAGGGTCATGAATATACTTTTTCAACAAAGAAATATGAAATACATTATGAATTCTCAGATTAGCTGGGAGAGCAAGTTGATATGCTACGAGTCAATTTGAGCTAGTATCTCGAAGGCTCCACAAAACTTGGGTGCCAGCTTGGCACAATTCCCTAACTTCAATGAGCTTCTTCGGGCTTTGACCTTCAAATAAGCATGGTCTCCCACCTGAAATTCCAAGTTTCTTCTTTTCTGATCTACATAGCTCTTCTGTCTATCCTGTGCTTCCTTCAAAATTTTTTGTACCTTCCTTACCATGTTTTCCATTTCTTGGAGCATCTCTGGTCCCACCATGATTCTGTCAGCCAGGTTATCCTAGCTAATTGGATTCGTACACTTTCTGTCATACAGTATTTTGAAAGGGCTCAATTTAGCTGAAGTTTGGTATCCATTGTTATATGAAAATTATACCAAGTGTAGATAGTCTTTCCACTTGTTTGGTTTTGTTCTTACGTACATGCAGAGCATATCCTCCACGATTTGGTTTGCCATTTTAGTCTATCCATCCGTTTGTGGATGATAACTCATACTGAAATTCAAGTTAGTATTTAGCCATGAAAACAATTCCTTCCAAAAGGCGGATGTGAATTTTATGTCTCTATCTGAAATCACCATTTTAGGAATACCATGCAGTCTAAAAATTTCTTTCATGAATATTTCAACAATGTTTATAGCTTTAAAAGTAGACTTTACAGGAATAAAGTGTGCAGACTTACTGAGTTTATCGATTACAACCATAATAGAATCATTATGTTTCTGAATTTTAGGCAAACCTGTGATAAAATCCAGCGTTATGGTCTCCCATTTCCATTCTGGTACTGGTAATGGCTATAATAAGCTGGCTGGATGTTGGTGTTTGGCCTTAACCTGCTGACAATCTTGGCACCTAGCCAAGTATTTTGTTATTTCACCCTTCATATTAGGCCAATAAAATAGTTTTCTAAGTCCTTTTCTCATTTTCTGGTAACCTGGATGGCTGGAATACGGTTTCTTATGCACTTCATCCAAGACTGTTAATTTTATCTCTGCTGAATCTGGTATGCAAAGTTTATTTTTAAATCCTAATAGTCCTTTCTTGTTGATACTTATATCTGATTTATCTGAGTTTGCGATACTGTCTTGTAATTTTTCCATCATTTTAGTGTAATTTCCGTCGTTAATACCTGTCATCCTTATTCTTTGTTCCAGATCACTTTCGGCCCTACTAATATTTATCTCAAATAGCCCATGGACTCTTCTGCTTAAGGCGTCTGCTACTTTATTTTCCTTACCCTTGATATGTATGACCTCGAAGTTGAATTCTCTCAAGAATGCTAGCGACCTTGCTTGTCCTGCATTAAGATCTAGTTGGTTAAACATATATTTCACCCCACTATTATCTATTAATAGTAGGAATTTCCTGCACATTATGTAGTGTCGCCACATTTTTAAGGCGTGTATTACTTCTGCCAATTCTAAGTCATGAGTGACATAATTTCACTCGTGTTCTTTCAATTTTCAGGACTCATAACAAATAATGTGTTTGTCCTAAGTTAGGACACCACCAAGTCCTTCTTTACTTGCATCCACACATATGGTGAAGTCTTTATCGGGGTATGCTACCTTCTATATGGGTACAGTTGTCAATAATCCCTTCAGTTTGTTAAAACTGTCTTGGCACTTCTTTGACCAATTAAACTTGGTTCCTTTCTTTTGTAATGACGTGATAGGGTATGCTATCTTGGAACACCCTTCTATAAATCTGTGGTAATATCTCGTGATTCCCATGAATGACTATATATCTACTACATCCTTAGGCACCAACCATTCCATAATGGCTTTTTTCTTTTCTCGGTCTACGTCAATGCCTTCTTCTGAAATCAAATGTCCTAGATATTGTATTTATTTTTTATAAAAGTCACACTTGTCAAATTTGGCATACAATTTATGTTTCCTCAATGTTTGCAGAACTATTCTTAAGTGTTCATCATGTTCCTCTTCCATTTTTGAATAGACCAGAATATCGTCGATAAATAATACCATGAATTTGTCTCAGTACTGAATGAAAATACTGTTCATCAGACACATAAACGTGGTTAGTGTGTTAGTGAGTTCGAAAGGTATGACTACGAATTTGTAGTGTCCATATCTTGTCTGAAAAGTTGTTTTTCTTATGTCCTCATCTTTTATACTAACTTGATGATAATCGGATCGTAAATCCAACTTTGAAAATATCTTGGCCCCACCTACTTGATTGAACAGATCATTTATTCTTGGTAAGGGGTATTTGTTCTTAATAGTCATTTTTTTCAGTTGTCTGTAATCGATACATAGTCTTAGGGTACCATCTTTCTTTTTCACAAAGAGGACTAGTTCCCCCCATGGTGAGACACTTGGTCTGATATACTCTTTGTCCAACAATTCCTGTAACTGTCTTTTTAATTTTGTCAGTTCTGGTAGACTCGTTCGGTAAGGTTCTTTTGAGATAGGGGATGAACCTGATAGTAGGTCTATGGAGAACTCTATTTCCCTTCTAGGAGGTAATTCTGGTATCTCATCCACAAACATGTCTCTAAAATCGCTTAGGAGAACAAGGTCTTATAATTTTGGTTTATCTTCTTTTTCTAGTAGATTCGTCACTTGGATGGCATAAAATTGACATCCCTTTCTCATACATTTCTTGAGTTGCATTGTTGAAACTTGTCTGACTGATACCAGTTTTGGTATACCTTGGGATGTTCTAATAGTGCCAAGATCGTCCTTATAGCTAAGTATCTTTGTATAGCAATCTAGTACTGCTTTGTGTTGTTCCAACCAATCCATCCCGATAATCATATCGTAAGATCCTAGTGGTAAGATGTTCAGATTGGTCCTTGTATTTTGACCATCTAAGATGAACTGAAAACCCAGAACAAAGTCAACTACTTTTCTTTTAGTACCAGTCACTAATTGTACAAGCCATGATTTTGTGTGCTTCAATTTCTTAAGTTTGTTTGACTCTGTCACATTAGGTGTAATATAACTTAATGTGGCTCGAGGGTCGATTAAAATAGAAATTTGAGTGTCACTGATTTTACCTTTGATTTCTACCACCAACGACTAGTGGTCAGCTTGTCGACCATCTATGGCTACATTTATCTGATGTAGGCTTCTACCCACGTCTCCCACCATCGAGGCTTCCTACAGATTATGAACAACAATTTTGTTTGCTGAACTCAAATGTGGACAGTTCCTCTTTAGATGAGGCTCTCCACATTCCCACTTAAATGTTCAAGTACCAGATGATTCAAAATGAAAATGTCTCCTTGGTATATATAGGAGACTAGGAGGTATAATTACAACTAATGGCCTAAAGCCGACATAAATAAAAT
>JZKD02S0556455.1:49329-66871 GCA_000966675.3 Picea glauca | reverse complement strand
GGAGACTAGGAGGTATAATTACAACTAATGGCCTAAATCCGACATAAATAAAATAACATTACTAATATAATATGCCCCAATTAAGGGGTAATGATCCAATATTAGGGCTTAACAGGGCCTCACCAACTGCAACTCCAACAGCCTTCTTATTATGCTTCTTCTGCGGACAGTTAGTAGTAAGATGCCCATGTTTGTGACAGTGAAAACAATTCACTTTGGACAAATCTAGCTTCTTGACTTTAGACTCGGATTTTTAATGGAATTTCTTCCCCTTCCCTTTCCTTGCCTTTTCTACTTTCTTTTTCCATGCATCAAGATTTTTAGTGTCTGCAACATCTAGCTTAGGAACATATTTGTCAATGAATTCCTTCAAGCCATTGTCCTCAAGTACTTCCTCCATCCTGTCCTTCTAAGAAATGTAGTTCGAGTTGCCCTTGAGTGCATACTCTAACCTCAAGCCATTGAAATCCATTTCGATCTTGAATCAGTTGTAGCACCATGAAAGTCTTTTTCCAAATTCTAATTATATCCAGTCACAAACTCAGCTTCTGCAATTTCATGTGCTCTCATACCATGTAGAAATTTTAATACAAATTATGTATTTCCTGGATTCTCATGATCTAACAATTATATGCCACTATTAAATATAGAATCGCTTGTACAAATATTCTTGTGGAATATAAAACACGATCACCAATTGCAATATCAAGAAGAAAGATCAATCACACATAACATAGATGTTTTACTCGGAAAGCATAAAGCTAAAAATGCCACTATCATATATTATGTATATATCATGGATCATGAAAAAATCTCATACAAAAATTTAATCCAAGATCTCTGAGTACAATATACAATCATCTCACACTGTCATACAAAAATTGACAAATTCATGTGCCAATTTTATGCTTCCAAACAACCTGCCTCCTCTACGTAATCCCTGCTCATGGAAATCCCTCCAATGAATGAATCTCTCTTGCCTAGGTTTTGCATTCATCATGGGTACATCCAATGTCTGTGTGGTTGCATGAGTGCACCAACTAAAGTCACAACTGATACTCAAACTATCCCTTTCACCTGTTATCTCAACTGGGTCTCCACTGGATCTGACATGCATGCAGTTAATAGTGGTAAATATTCAGTTGCATGTGAGACCATTGATTGTGAATTATTAATAATTAATTCACTGATCTCTCACTAGTGTAAGTTCAGTTACAACTAGTACAACTGAGCTTAACTCACTTAACTGAGTTAAACTACTTTACAACTCACATAACTACACATCCAACTATGTTACAACTTCGAATCACTTAGTTACAACTAATTCAACTTGCATGTCCCACCAACCAATCTTTGAACTCAAATTTCCTATAGCTAACTGATTTGTCACTTCAGTTAACTATTTCCAAGTCCTCATTGAGAATAAATTAATATTTATTGTTCAACTATTATTAAGGGATAATAATAGTCGACATACATCTATAAATAGAACATCATCTATAAATAGACTTCCACCTAAAAATAGCCCGAGGCTCCATCCTAGTGTAGGTGCATAATTTTCACTAGGATCTTCTTGTTGAATCTCAATATTGTTCACTCCTTTGAATAAATGAAATTATAACCTCTTATCACATAGTATTTGTTTAAGTAGGTTCTTTAGTTTACAATAGTTGTTTATTATGAGCAAAGAGAGAATGAAGTTCTTATAAATTTAGTATGCAAAAGTCCAAAGCATCATTTAATATACTCTTATAATTAAATAGCATAATCTAATTGTTCTACGTTTATGAATCTATTTCTTCATTCAAAAATACAATTTAATGAACATAAAGTTGAGATTTTATGTTAATTTATGTTGCCTTCGAGTGAAAAAGGATAACCCCTAAATAAATTACACAAATAACAAGAAAATATTTAATTCTACTAACTCCATATTCTAACAACTCCACTTCCTATAGTAAAATAAATATAGACTCTTATTCCATAGTATTCTTTCAAGTCATTTTTTTTTTAACTTTATGGTTTATAACTATTAACTATTGTTTAAGGTTTCTATAAATGACACAAGTAACAAGAAAATTCCTATAATTTAAGTTATACCAACTCCTCATTCACATTTTATAATAACTGAAATATAACCTTAAATTATCCTATAATATTTGTTAAATAATTTTTAAAATTTTATAATTTGTAATAATTATTTAAATTTTTTATTAAATTAGTATTTTCAAGATTTCCATAATTATTTTTTAAATAATAAATAAAATCATAACCTCTCCATTCATACCATTTGTTCAAATGGTTTTTTTTGCCTGTCTATTGCTATACTTCACCCTAGTCTTATAAATTCAATATGAGGAAATGGAAAACGAAGTTCCTCTATATTCAATTGTGTATTTTATCTGGCCAGGATTTTATTCCTTTGTGGAGGCTAAGTAGGAGGTACATTTAAACCCTAAAATCAACTTCTCATTAGTTATATTCAATTGTGTATTTTATCTGGCCAGGATTTTATTCCTTTGTGGAGGCTAAGTAGGAGGTACCTTTAAACCCTAAAATCAGCTTCTCATTAGTTTTGGGTTCGAGTTGTTGGTCAGCTTCTTCTCCTTAGCTTTGGTTTAGAGTTACAGTGCGTGATGGAAAAGCCAGAGATTAGATCATGCTCTGAGTTGCTCGATCATTTGAAAGAGGAGTAACTGAAGCGGTGGCCAATTGAATGTCTATGTAGGTCTCGCAGCGTTCGCCAAAAATGGAATTCTCTCTTTTCATCAACCCGCTTCATAACTACCGTATGGGCTGATTTCCCTTCAAATAAAAAGCCATGGTTGGTTCTGTGCGAGCGGTACTGTCGAAGTCGTTGTTGGGCCTACTGATGTGGAACCCATACTTCTCCCTTTCCTTTCTAGACAAATTTTCTCATGCTTTTTACCACGGATCAGGATCAGCCTGTTGTTTGTCGAGATGCAGTTCTGCCAGAAACGATCGGTTTGGAATGACCTAATTGTCTGCAATCCTCTCATGGAAGGTCGGTAATGCTTCCATGGCGGCCGTGCTCGCGAAAGGCATAGTGGCAGGGGAGTGTGACGGTAATCGACAGACTTACAAAGTGGTTGCAGTCTGCCAGGTTCCACGGGGCGAACAGGGAGCTTGCAAGCGCGGCACTCTCAAGTTGTTGAAATCTACGATTCGTCTGAGGAATCTTGGACCACCGCAAGGTATGTTCCTGAGAAGGTATGTTCCTGAGGAATCTTGGACCACCGCAAAACGGCAGTTCCCTCTTTGCTCCGTTGCCAGACTTGGTTAATGGCAATATGTTCGATCAGCTGGTTTCCTGGGGTCAACGGTGCCTTTCAGCTAGAATCAATGGCACATTCCCTCACTAATGTCACCTTACAATTAATATTAGTGCCTTCAATGGTTCCTTTTCAAAATATTGATAATATCACCTCACCATCATCAATGCCTTTGATGGTTCCTTTTAACATCATCACTTCATGTCTTCACTCGTGTCACCTCACGATAATTCCACCTCTAATGCCCTCACTAGTTTTAGGCTAGAATTTCTAATTTCCACCATCCCTCATATAGTTGTTTCCTCTCACCACTCTTTCCTTCACTAGTTCAACCCTAGTGTGGTATCCTCTCACCTCTTGTCTCCTCTCTCTTTCACCTTTTCTTGAACGTTGTGCTCTCATGGTAATTGTTGTTACTATCGCTTCCCTACTTAATGAAATTTGTTAACCTTTTTTTATATGAACATATATTTCTTGGGTACTAAGATCACCATGTTTACACATCTTATGTCTTGGAAAGCTTAAGAATTTGCAGAGAACATAAAAATTTGAAATCCTTATGTGACATTCCTCTTATGAAACAAGGATTTGTATCATTTTGTCTTTATTACATTGTTCTTTTTAGTGTTTGATGTGAACACATTTATTCACAACATATGGGTTCATAATTAAAAAAAACCCTTTATGATTGAATTACATGATAAGATATTGGTCAACAATGTGAATCCCCCATGATCCTTATGAGTATTTAAGATGTGTATGGTGGTCTCTATAATCATAAAACTTTACAATGTTAGAAATGATGACATTTGATTCAATGTTGCATAGGTGTACTAAGTGAACTATGACATTTGCATGGTATTTTTAAAATTTGGGTCATTTTGCTTCTATTTATCTGAATAATTATCTCAATATACTTTTTTTCATTAGCAGTGCACACATAGTAATCTATTCGAGTTGAAACGTCAGTTTCACGACCACTCCTTTGAGTAACACCATCCTAAAGTCAAGCACTAATTAAAATTTATCTAGCAACTTTTATAGGGCTCTTCAAACCCATCTTAGCTTAGGTGTAGAGATTTGGAATAGGATTGTGCGAATATATTTCCAAAGCTGCTAAACAAACATAAAGCTTTGAGTTAGGAAGAGAAATCCAATTGCTATACCACTGACTTTGGGAAGCCCCTTCTAACACAAGGGTCAAGCATGAGGTCACATTGGGGCCAACAGAGTAATCAACCCTACTTTGTTGGTCTTGGTGTTGATTGTTGATTGTCCCCCCTCTACTTTGGTATAGTAGGTTGTACCATAGAGGCCATAATATTTTATAGTTTATGCCCAAGTTGATAGCACAGAGAAGGTGGTGTTGTACCTGGGATCAACGTTGGATAGAATCACTTGGACTCCTTGGAGGGTTTCCCACTACTCGGTGAGGTAACTTGCACCAGGGAGTTAGTTCGTTAAGCAGGTTGTCAATGTAACTTTCCCACCCACCAAAACCCGACCCCTTTGCACATTGATCGTGCAATGTTGGATTCCATCACCAACTAGTGCTTCTTTGTGAGAAGGTTTGTTTGCATTCTTGACTCCTAAATTAATTGGCGTGTGCTAGATAATACAAGTGTGAAAGAGTAAAACTAGGGTAATCATTATGATCTTACTATGATACCAATAGGATACTAGTAATCAACTAGAACCATTGTACTATTTAGTGTTACATCTTGATAGAACAATGCTTATGCTGATCCATTTTCATAGACTATTCAGAAATATTGATTAAATAATAGAGCATTTTAACTGTAATTTTAGAGTAATTCATCCTTTTGATTTATCTTTTCTTTCAAAGAGTTCTAGTATTAATGAGAAAACATTTGTGTGTTCTTAATGAATAACATTTTTTCTAACCTTGTATAAATTACATAGAGCATTATTGCTTCATCATTTCCTACTAGCTTCCATTAATTTTTACATGTAAAGAGTTCAACCTGTCTATTTTGATTGCACCTCTTTTTGTTGGAATTCATTGCTCTTTTCATTTATTTTTCTACTCCCCAACCAAACTGAATTCACGTTGTTTTACTAAATATTCCCTTCTTCAATATAGAAACAAATTTTGTTGTGTATCTATGCACAACATATTTTGTACATAAAATATTTTGTTTTCAAGCTCATCAATGCCCCATCACTAAGTTAAAAGTGGTTAGTTGCTCATGAGTCATCACTAAGTTAGTGGAGTGATGTTAGTTATGTGCATTAATGACTCACCACTAAGGTAGAGAAGAGTTGTTAGTATGAGACTTGTATTAGAAAGGGACCCCCTCCTCACTTGTAATTCATTCACCCTACTATCAATATTGTCAAATTTTGTTTCTTAATTTGAGTACCAAGTATATCAAGATGTCTTCATCCGTATTTTAGGATTTATAGGTGCATTCCAACCCTTGGTTGTTCAGGTGCCCCCATCCCTTTTTTCTCTTCATTGTTTTTTATTACCAGAATGGTTCTATTTCAGGTATTGGAACACTTCAAGTTCGTATTAGAGCAAGTTGATTCTCGTTTATATTGTGTTGTTGGGAAAAAAAACTATCATTGGTATGAAAGAAACAATAACTAAAATATGAGGAAGAGGAAGAAGATTGATGCAGGAGCATCGCTCTACCTCAGCAAACGTGCTAGCACGCCAGCACACAGACGTGCAATGGAGAAAGGGAGAGGCGCTGAACCTCCCATTTTTAAAATTTGAAATAATCCTATACAGATTTTTGTGGTGTAAGGTTGAAAGGGAGAGGCGCTGACCCTCCCATTTTTAAAATTTGAAATAATCCTATACAGATTTTTGTGGTGTAAGGTTGTAAATGTCTGGCCATGCCTTTGTACAGGTAGTGGTTGCATTTCATTTAAAAGGTTGCTTGTAACAGGCCCAAATTGTGGTCAGGTCTGGGTAAACATTTATGAAAACTTCAATGTAATAAATGAGGTTAGGTGAGAGATGACGAGCTCTCAGAGTCCCTCTTTTGTAAGGAGATCTTGTATCAAATTTCATAAGGAAGGTAGGCAGAGAATGATAGAGAGGCCTCAGGAGGTCTTAGAAGTTCTAAGAGAGAGAGCTTGAGAGAGCTGGGACTTTGTTACAGTCCATTTTTTGTAAATCATCTGTATAGACACACAGAGATATTAGAAATAACGTTTTTCCTGCATATCGTGTGTTTATGTATGCTTTATATGTTTTTATGCATTTTCATGTTTTGAATGCATAACTGGTGAAGTATTGCATGAGTTTAAATTCGTTTTTGTCTTCGAGTTTTCGAGGGCAAGGAGTGCACACAGTCCGCAAAGAGTGCATTGACAGAGGTCTAACCTCAAGGGAAAGCTCAGTAGATATTTCGTTGAACCGTCATCAGCAGAAGTGCAAGGAGTGCACGGGAAGATCTATGTATTGAGTTCAAAGAGAACCAGAGTTATTGAGGACTCTGTAGAGCTTTGCTAGGTGGGCATTGAGCCGGTGAAATGTGCATAGAAGAAATCTGTGTTGAGTTCAGTAAGAACTGGAGTTACTAAATACTATGTGAGTAAAATCCTTGCAAAGAGTACGTCGAGAGGGAGAGAATTATTTCTTGTTCAAGAAATCCTTCGGATCTGAGTTTGACAAAATCGAGAGAACGCAAGGTGTGCATGGGAGATCGAAATATTCAAGGAGATCAAGCTCAGAAGGGATAATGTAGAGGTTTTGAAAGAGTCGGACTTATTCTAAGTCTGAAAGTTCAAAGGAGGGATAAAGCTACAAGAGAGAAACGAGACCAAGAGTTGGGTCTGTGGGAAGAAGTTCAAAGATAGAGACCTTTTGAACATTTGAAAAAATATTCTAAGTCAAAAGAAGGTGGAAGATCAAGAGGAGGAGCAACATAAACCGTCTGATCAGCTGTGGAAAAAAACTAGGACCATTAGATCTATGTCCAAGCAAAGGAGGAATGAACGCAGGGGAAACAAATCCCAACCATTAGAAACTGGTTTTAACTTTTGGGAGTGCATAGGAGAGAGGGTTTTGAAAAATATCGAAATCCCGACATCATCAGAACCATCCATCGGAAGGGAAACATGGTGAGCGATCAGGATTTCGGTAACTCACGATTCAAAGAGGTCAAAGGGAAAATTCGTGAAACTCACGAAATGCGAAATCGTGAAAAGATTCTAGTCGTTGATTGAGGAGAGATCTGGACGGTTGATTGTCGAGGGAGAATTTTGGCATTTTGGGGATCGAGAGAATGGAGGTGAAAAGTATTTTGAATTCACGATATGCGAAATCTCGATGATATCTAGACCATTATATCCAGAGGAGTGCGAACCATTATATTTAGGCGCCCCAAAATATCGAAATTTCGAAAGTCGAGGATGTGAAGGAAGTTGTGACTTGGAAGTCACAAGTCGCGAAATCCTGATTCGTGAAAGGTGAATCTATATCATTAGATCTAGAAGGGATATGTGTCAATGGACTAGGAGATCTAGAAGGAGGCAAAGTTTGAAGAACTAAAATATCTGAATCTCGAAGAACCAAAGAGCCAAAGCATTAGGGAGCCAAAGATCCGAAGTGCCAAAAGGCCAGAGAGATTTTGAGTTGTTAGATCACCCGAAGTGAATCTGAACTGTCAGACTAGGGGAGGAGACATGGTGGAAATATGTGAACTCCGTGTAAAGTTCTGAATCTATTCATAGTCATCGGATTTATGAGGACACGTTGAAGTATTCTATGTATTTGGGGAGAAGATAAAAAGGTTGAGATTTGAGATCTCAGAATTTTGGAACCCGAAGAGGATATCGACCATTGATCGAGAGGAGGATTCCAGGACCATTGATATGGTTGAAGAGGTCAAGGAACCTAAGCAAGAGCATAGTCATTGATTGGGGATGTACGCGTCAGCAAATCTTCCACTCTGGGAGATGCCCAGTCAGTAGAGGCGAGAACTTGAGAATCGAGATTCCCGAAGGCTGGACTCATGGAGGAGATCCTAGCCATATATTCAAGGGGATAGGTGGCAATAGATCTTCCACTCTATAATATCCTCATGCAGAGGAGAGTGGAGTTTGAAAATTTTATTTACCAGAGGCTGGAAAGGTGGAGTCAACAGAAGTCGTTGATTCGAACAGGACTACATGTCGACAGATCGTAGAGATCTGTGGAGACGCGTGGAAGGAGGAAAGAAGAGTGGAACAAAGATCAATAATATTCATCTATCACAGGCAGTGCCAAAGGATCATGAGATCGACGATTGAGAAGGATTGTGACACCACGACATGCTCGGATGATAATAATCCTTGAGCGGGCCACAATTTCAACCACGGTTTTGGAAGGGAGATACATGGAAGTTGGAGGAGGATTGCGGGGTGAAAAGTGGGTTGGTATAATACCACTCTTGCCTGAACCCACAATCATGCATTATCACAAGGGAACAACCCAGGTTCGTATGAAGGAAGGGGCTAGTAAATATCAGCTAGCACTCGTGAACTGAAGAGTGTTGGAACACACAAACAGAAGGTGCGGGTATCATAGGACCTGTGCCAAAGGAAGAAAAGGGGCATGTGTATAATTTATGGGTTCATTCAGGATCCCTTAGAGTCAATCCGACTATAAACTTCAAATGATCCAGAGACTGGGAGGTCGAAGAACCCCGGAAGGGGAGGGAGGGATGCATCAGGTGGTATTAGATCTTAGATTTTAAATTTTTGTAGTAGAGAGTAGATAAATAAAATACTTTGATACACACCATCAGGTGGTATCAGATCATAGAATTGATCTATCTAGGCAACGCAGGTAATCAGAATACCGAGCCTTGCTTACAGACAACAAACAAAGGAGAGACGGTGAAAGGAGATGATCTGATAATATCAGGTGGTACCATAAACAAGAGTTTTCCTATAGACAATAGGTGAAAGGAGGGAAGAGTAATGATGCTCTATAAGAAGGTTGTTTCATGGTCACAACAACAAAATTTTAAACAGTCGGGTGAGCTGTAAGAGAATATGGAGGTGCTCTTGGATTAAGAGTAATCCATAGACTTTCCACAACGGTAGGAAAGAGGTGGAAATGGCTACTAAAGTCCATGGATGTGGTCCAAGAGAAGGCCGCAAGAAAAAAAGAAATCTAGAGATGGATCTAGAGCTCAATGAGGTACGAGCAATAATGGAGAATCTTGCATTTAAAATGTACAAGGATGCAAGAGCACATTAGGTGTATGAGTGGCCCATGAAGAAGAGAGTGAAATGGCCAGTAAAGGAATTGTTGGCTAGGGAACAGTGAAGGTTGATGATAAGGTGGCTGAGGCATATTGAAAACACCATAGATGAAGAGGAACCGACTCACATCTGTGAACCACAAACTAGGAGAAATATCAGTGATGAGGAGGAGAAGAGATCAGATGAAGATCTCATAAACTGTCAAGTAGGAGGAAATGGACTTTCAAGTTGCGAGGTGAGCAATGGAAAGAGACTAGGTGGAGGTATTGAGTACTTCTAGGGGAGCAGTGTCAAAGGTTCATATTTCCAAGTGGGAAACAAGGTGGGATCAATTGATCTCATAGACTTCCAGGTGGGCAGGAGGAAAGAAATGAGACTGTATGAAGGTCTCGGGAGCTCAAGAGTGAGTTAATGTCAGCAAGGAGCATGGATAGATGGATATTCATGTGGATTTTTAGACCATGTGAATGAATATGATGACAAGTTAAAAACTTTCACCATCCAGGAGGAGGATCAGAGGAGCGTTCTGATCATTGGGGGAATTCGTATATTCCTACCAGATAGCCCAGTTGAGGCCATACCGTGTAAAGAAGGACAGCCAGTGGTGACTGTCATGATGAACAAGAAGATATCAAAATTTGTATAAGGAGAAGAGGAAGAAATGGAGAATACATTGATGTCTATCCCAACATTAGGAGAGGAGAATTCAGAAGAATGGCCCAAATTTTTTAGCCAAGAAATTGAAACAGAGATGATTGCAGCACTAGATCCTATAGCAGAAAGAGAAGCAAACAACATAGACCTTACTAATCTGTATGCAGAATTGGAATCCCTAGAGAGAAGGGTAATAGTTCAAAGTCAACACATCCAACAGATCAAGTTGGAGACACATGGAGAAGCATACCAGCCTGGGGAGAAGCTGGAAGAAGTTGGGGTTGAACCAACACAAGGGGATATGATAGAAGCCAATCTGTTAGAGGAAGAAGTTGAGAAACAACTTAGTGATGAGACTACAGAACTGAAGTTTTCAGCAAGGTGTCAATCAAATGCCACAGAAGAGGAAAATGATATGGAGGATCAAGATGATCTACCCACTGATAAGAAGGAATATTTGCAGCAGAGAAGACTGCACAAGAAGAGCCAGCCACTTGAGCAATTGGAAAGAGTAATAAAAGAGATCAGAAAGATCATGTTGACATCAACAGAAGAAGTCAACAAGGGAGAGTTGAACAGAAGAGAGCCTGCCATAACAACAAGGAAGAAACAGAAGAGGAAAAACAAATAGCAATGACAACATAGCTGCAGAGGAGCAAGAGGAAAACTCTAGAAGAGAATTTAGGATCTAGGTGGATTTCAACACTGGAGAAGAGGAGATCATGAGTAGGAGCTCATGTTTTTCCTATAATGGGAGTATTATGCAGGAGCATCACTCCACCTCATCAAATGCGGTAGCACGCCAGCATGTAGATGCATAATGGAGAAAGGGAGAGGCACCGACTCTCCCATTTTTTAAATTTGAAATAATCCTATACGAATTTTTTTGGTGTAAGGTTCTAAATGTCGGGCCATTCCTTTACAGGTAGTGATTGGATTTCATTTAAAAGGTTGCTTGTAGCAGGCCTAGATCGTGGTCAGGTCTAGGTACACATTTACAAAAACTTCAATGTAATAGATGAGGTTAGGTGAGAGAGGATGAGCTCGCAGAGTCCCTCTTTTGTAAGGACATCTTGTATCAAATTTCAAAAGGAAGATAGGGAGAGAATGATAAAGAGTTATGGGTAGAGAGGCTTGAGGAGTTTTTAGAAGTTCTAAGAGAGAGAGCTTGAGAGAACTGGGAATTTGGTACAATCTAGTTTGTGTAAATCATTTGTATAAACACACAGAGATAGTAGAAAAACATTTTTTCCTACATATCGTGTGCTTATGTATGCTTTATATGTTTTTATGCATTTTCATGTTTTGAATGCGTAACCTGTGAAGTATTGTATGAGTTTCAATTGTTTCTTGTCTTTGAATTTTCGAGTGTAAGGAGTGCACACAATCTGCAAAGAGTGCATTGGCATAGGTCTAACCTCAAGGGAAAGCACAAGAGAGATACTTTTGAACCGTCATCAGTAGAAGTGCAAGGAGTGCATGGGAAGATCTCTGTATTGAGTTCAGGGAGAACCAGAGCTACTCAGGACTCTATAGAGATATAGAAAGTGGGCATTGAGCCGGTGTAAGTGTGCACAAAAGAACTCTGTGTTGAGTTTAGTAAGAACCAGAGTTATTGAATACTCTATGAGTAAAAGCTCTGCAAGGAGTGCATCAAATAGAAGAATTCCAGGAGGGTGAGAAGTATTTTTTGTTCAAGAAATCCTTCGGATCTGAGTTTGAAAAAATCCTAAGAAAGAAAGGTGTGCATGGGAGATCGAAATCTTTGAGGAGATCAAACTCAAAAGGGATAACACAGAGGTTGCAAAAGAGTCAAACTTATTATAAGTCCAAAATCTCAAAGGAGGGATAAATATACAAGAGTGAAGCGATACAAAGAGTTGGGTCTATGGGAAGAAGTTCAAAGGCTGAGACCTTTCAAACATTTGACAAAATATTCTAAGTCAGGAGAAGGTGGAAGCACAAGAGGAGGAGCAAAAACAACCGTCTGATCGGTTGTGGAGAATAAATTGGATTGTTAGATCTAGGTCCAGGAAGAGGAGGAACAAAAGCAGGGGAAACAAATCTCAGCCATCATATATGAGCACGTGGATCAAGAAGCATTGGATCCAGAGTAACGTGCACAGGTTTTAACTCTTGGGAGTTCATAGGAGAGAGGGTTTTGAAAAATCATGAAATCTCGACATCATTAGAACCGTCCATCAGAATGGATGCATGGCAAGTGATCATCATTTCACTGACTCACTATTCAAAGAGGGAAAAGGGAAAATTCATGAAAATCATGAAACATGAAATCCCAAAAAGATTCATGTCGTTGATTGAGGAGAGATCTAGACCGTTGATTGTCGAGGGATAATTTCAGCATTCCAGGGATTGAGAGAACATAGGTCAAAATTCTTTTGACTTCGCGATACGTGAAATCTTGATACATGAAATCTCGACGAGATCTGGATCATTAGATGCAGAGGAGCATGAACCATCAAATTTGGACACCCTGAAATATCAAAATTTTGGATGTCCAGGATGTGAAGGAAGTTGTGACTTGGAAGTCTCAAGTCACAAAATCCTGATTCGCGAAAGGAGAATATGGACCATTGGATCTATTAGGGATACATGTCAACAGGCCGGGAGATCCAAAAGGAGGCGGAGGTTGAAGAACTAAAATAGTCGAAGACCGAAGAGTTGAAGAGCCAAAGCATTGGGGAGCCAAAGAGCCGAAGCGCCAAATGGCCAAAGATATTTTGAGCCGTTATATCACCTAAAGTGAATCTGAGTCATTGAACCAGGGGAGGAGACGAGGTGGAAATCTATGAACTTCGGGTAAAGTTCTGGAGTGATTCATAGCCATCGTATTTAAGAGGACGCATGGAAGTATTCCACGTATTTGGGGAGAAGAAAAAAAGATTGAGATTTGAGATCTCAGAAGTCTGAAACCTGAAGAGGATCTCAATCGTTGATCGAGAGGAGGATTCCAGGACCATTGATCTAGTTGAGTAGGTCAAGGACCCAAATCGAGAGCATATTCATTGATTGGGCATATACATGTTAGCATATCTTCCACTCCCAGAGATTCCCAGTCAACAGAGGAGAGAACTTGAGAATTTAGATTCCCGAAGGCCGAACTCATGGAGGAGATATTGGTTGTAGATTTAAGGGGACAGGTGGCAACAGATATTCTACTTCGGAAGATTGTCATGTAAAGGAGAGTAGAGTTTGAGAATTGAAACTCCTAGAGGCCGAAAAGAGAGAGTCAATAACAGTCATTGATTCGAATAGGAATACATGTCAGAAAATCATAAAGATATGTGGAGACACCTGGAGAGAGGAAAGGAGAACAAAATAGAGATCGATAATAGTCGTCAATCATAGGCAGTTCCAAAGGATTGTGAGATCAACGATTGAGAGGGACTGTGGGGCCAAGATATGCTCGGATGATAATAATCCTTGAGCGGGCTGCAATTTCAACCATGGTTTTGGAAGGGAGATACATGGCTTTTGGAGGAGGATTGCAGGTTGAAAATTAGTTTGGTCTAATACCACTCTTTCCCATGCCCGAAATCGTGCATTAGAATAAGGGAACAACCCAGGGTCATATGACGGAAGGGGCTAGTAAAGAGGAGATAGCACCCATAAACTGAAGAGCACTAGAATGTGTAGACAGAAGGTGTGGGCATCATAGGACCTATGCCAAAGGAAGAAAAGGGGTTGTGTATAATTTATGGGTTCATTCAAGAGTCCTTAGAGTCAATTTGACTTGACACTTAGAACGATCCAGAGACCGGGAGGTCGTAGAACCCCAGAAGGGGAGGGGGGATACATCAAAGATGTAGCTACAAAGATTGAATCCCCTCCTATATATGATAAATATCCTTGTGAAGATGTTTTATAATACACAAGAGGTTCAAAACATCTCCCAACTTCTCTTTCAAGAATATATCCATCCTCGACCAATCTCTAATTGTGTGAATTAATGAATCTCCCTATCAATGGGATCAAAATGAGAATGTAAACGTTTAAATTGTTGAAGAGAAAGTAAGCATTAGAAAAAAAAATATTCCAATAGGAGCCTCCTCTCATATATCCTTACACGATGTCACTAGCTAGCTACGCTAGAAAGAAACCACAAATATCAATATGGTGATAATGGCATCCATAGGTCCCAAAAATTGGGAAGTGACCAAGTATCTCTATCTTTGAGATCAAAGGCCCTAAGAAGGGAGTGATCGACATGGTACCAAGTCAGTGGTGTGTAGTATATGATTTTATCCCACTGTGAAAACACTTCAAGTTCTTAGTACATTTCCTTGAACCCTTAGGTTTTCCATTGATGATTTTGTTTCCCTTTAGTTTTGCCTTTCCTTTGTCCTTTCTCTTTACTATAAAGGTGCTTTTGTATGATTTTTTATTTCTTATAAATTATTTGTTGTATATGTCCTTTTTTAATAATTGTCTACACAACTTAAATGTAATGTTGGTAATATCCTTGGTGACATTTAAAGTTTCAACAAAATTTTCAAAAGGAGATAAACTCTTCAAGGTAATCACTACAAAATCTTCCTCCTATGTACTATGAAAATTTTCTTTCACTTTCTAGATTTCAACATTATCTAGGAGTTTCTTCTACACTCCCACATTGTATTCACATCGTATGTATATTTTGGTCTCGTTGACCTACTTTTGTGGTCATTTGTTGGACATTAATAACATTGTCTTATCTTATCTACATCTCTAGCAATTGTTAACAACTCACCATGGATTCCTTTTCAATTTCAACAAGTTGTTTGGGATTAAATCACCATATTCCATCTTCATTAGAAACAATACATACTCTTAAGATAAAAATGTCTAAACTTTGGTGGAAGTTTAATTCATCTACTTTATCCTTGTCCAAACTATGAAAGAATCCTATGCATCTTGGACTTGTAGAAACTTATCATTTGTTATGGACAACTATATTAACATCATAAACTCTCTATTCTTCGAGTGAAATACCTTTGTTATTCAAGTCCAACCCTAAGGTTACCTAAGGGTTTTACCCTTTGTTCCTATAAAGGATAAATATTAGAGACTTATTTATGTCATAGGAGGCTTCATCTTGCTATTTCTAAGCCTAACAAATTCAAAGTGGATGTTTCCCTAATTGAATGGGGATAATTATCGTACTTGGGTGGATCAAATCATTTCCCTTAAAAGAAAATTTTTATGGATGTATTTGGTGAAACCCCTTCCTTCACCTGTCAATGACAACAATTATGTCCTCGTATGTTTAAAGAAGGACGAATGTCTTGGGATACACCACAACTCTCATTTGTACAACATTGTCTTGTGATATTCTTGATCTCTCTTAAGTGATTTATGCCTAAATGAACCTATATCTTTGACATTACTTTGTTATTGGCATTTCATTATTTTATGATAATTTGTGCATCTCTTATGTGGAGAATTTGTGGTTCAGTATTTTTCTCTCTCTATAGTGTATTGTGCACTTGTCACTATGTTATTGTAAGAATGGGTTTCTCTTTGGTTGCATTCGATTATCCTACTTTCACTTGTGAATATTGAAATAAATCCCCCTCTCTATATATCCTATCAGATTCAATAATTTCATGCTCAGTGATTGGCAAGAGAGGCCCAATGTAGCCCTTCGCAATTTTCCTCTTCTTTTCTCTCATAAAATTCCCCTGGCTCATAACACTCTAGACTATAAGGCTAAAATATTATTCTATCTCTCAAGATAGAGGCACTAAATCTTCTATCGATTCCACCATATCAACTATAATCTTGGAGGAAAACAAAACAAAATTTGATCCCCTATTGTTTGGTGATTTTTTAGGTTGGTTTTTTGGTTATTTTCTTAGCATTTGATCTCAAAGTGGTCTCAATGGTGCACTCTTGCCAATATTTCATAAAAATAGAGCTTAAATGTATATTGTAATTTCATTGTAAATTTGGACCGTCCATTATAAGGTCGCAGATCTAACGGTAGATATTATGTTAGGGTTGTTCTCCCTAGAAGGAAACCCTCTTTTATGAGGGAAATGTATTGTGTCTAGGGTTGATTGTGAGGATTGTATTTTGAGAGAGGAGACTGTGAGAGAAAGAAGAGCAAGTTACAATGATTTTTGTTGTAGGTTGTATCCCTTCATTTGTTGGATAATAATAAAGGAAGGACCTGGCAATTTCTCTGGTGGACATAGCCCACACTAGGTGAACAACTTAAATCTGTGTCTCTCTTGTATTGTGTATCTTATGTGTTTTCTTTCTGCATTTGTTTTATTTTATTGCTCCGCGGTCCTGTTTTTATAACAACTGGTATCAGAGAGAAAGGTAACTTGCAGGAAAAGAGGGTTCCTGGTTCGAGTGGGAGCAATGTTGGAAGATGGAAAGTTTAGGGTCAAGAAATTTAATGGCCAAAACTACCAGTTATAGAATATGCAGATGGACGATTATTTATATCAGAAGGATTTATTCCTACCCTTGGGTAGAGTAGAAAATAAGTTGACGACCATGAAGGATGAAGAATGGGAGATTCTTGATAGAAAGGCTCTAGGAATGATACAGCTGAGCCTAGCAGCATTGATGGCTTTCAATATTTTGAAAGAAAATACAACAAAGGGTTTGATGGACGCATTGGCCAAATTGTATGAAAAATCCTCGGCATCCAATAAGGTATTTCTAATGAAGAGATTATTTAATATGAATATGTCAGAAGGTGGGTCTGTTGCAGATCATTTAAATGAATTTAATACAGTTACTAATCAACTAAGTTTTGTAAAAGTGGACTTTGATTATGAGGTCAGGGCTCTTCTAATCTTGTGCTCATTGCTAGAAAGATGGAACAACTTGGTCATGGTTGTAAGTAACTTTGTCTCTGGTTCAAATACTTTAAAATTTGATGATGTTGGTGGTGTTATCCTTAGTGAGGAAATGTGATGGAAAAGAACATGTGAGACATCAGGTAATGTGTTGAACATGGAGAACAGGGGAAGACAAAAGGATAGAGGAAATGGCTCAGGGAACCGCAGGAATTATAGGAAGGGTAGATCCAAATCCAGACTTGGAAAGATAGAGTGCTAGAATTGTGGGAAGAAAGGACATATGAAGAAAGATTACAGAGCTCCAAAGAAACAAAGACATGGACAGTAGGAGAGAAATCAGGAAGAAAATGTAACAAGTGATGTGTTACAAGATTCTTTGATTCTTTATGTAGATAATATTTATGAGTCTTGGGTAGTAGATTCAGGAGCTTCAATTCATGCCACACCCCATAGGAAACATTTTCTAGATTATGTTCAAGGTGATTTTGGACAGGTTCATTTTGGTGATGATGCACCATGAAAAATTGTTGGAATGGGAAAGGTAAAAAT
>JZKD02S0556455.1:20900-48624 GCA_000966675.3 Picea glauca | reverse complement strand
TTGTTGTAAAGGGGTTTGCACAAAAGAAAGGTATAGATTTTGATGAAATATTTTCTCCTATTGTTAAAATGAATTCAATTAGGACTATTTTAAGTCTTGTGGCAGTAGAATATTTTCATCTTGAACAGTTATATGAAAAACCATTTTTTCTCCATGGGGATTTGGAGGAAGAGATTTATATGCAGTAACCACAGGGGTATGAGGTCAAAGGGAAGGAGAATTTGGTATGCAGGTTGAAGAAGAGATTGTATGGACTAAAGCAAGCTCTGAGGTAGTGTTATTTGAAGTTTGACAGGTTTATGACAGAACAAGGTTATAGTAGATGTCATTCTGATCACTGTGTTTATTTTTAAAAACTAGAAAATGAACCACGTAAATCTGTGTCTCTCTTGTATTGTGTATCTTTTGTGTTTTGTTTCCGCATTTGTTTTATTTTATTTCTTCGTGGTCCTGTTTTCTAACACTCAAGAGTCCCTTGGCTTCCCCACTTCCCTTCCAGGGCTTTAGCAACAGATTTGACTAGAAGTCTCAGAGTGTTGTAGCTACAGTTTAGCACTATGGAAATCAATCCCCAATAATTCTCTCACTCAGAGAACTGCTCACGGGCTTGACAACCCACTTCTTCAATCCCTCTCCAAGCTAACCAGGTACACCAACCAAAAAGGATGGGGAAATAGGATTCAGAAAAGTGAAATGGTAGTCTCAAGGATAATGGAATGTATGAGTGAAATGGTCATGGAGTCATTGACTGGATAACTGAGTGTTTTTTTGGATTCACTGTGAACTCTTTGTCCCCCCCCAAAATGATGGTCATCCTATTGGTCCCCCTTTTCCCATTCGTAAGGTATATGTGTGAAAACTCCCCCCTGAGCTAATTTTTCCCCACGATATGAATGCATGTCCCCAACTTGAAACTTGTCATATCGGAAGTTACTTTTTTCCACTTGTCCCCAACTTTAGAACTTAGGATAAACTAATTATCCATACTTTATGTTTTAGGAAATATTAATATAATATTCCCTTGAATTTTGGACCTCCCTTCCCCTAACTGGTGAAGTTCAGTCCCCCATCTCTTTTATCGTGGTTGGTCTGGTCGTAGTGACGTATTTTATATTAATCATGAGTCATGTACAAAGTAAGTGCTATAGGATTTAACATCTAGGCGTGCTAGCCTAATTACAAGACATAAGCATTCCGGATAATAATACTGGCTCACTAGCCTATAATGCATATTATATACACAAAGGTTTGTTGACCTTAATATTGCGCGCACTTACTTACTACGCATTGTATCCTTTTTCTTTAAGGTTGCATGCACCTTAGTTACTACATCCAGTATTCAGAAATATACACATTACATCCCTTTACTACGCAGTATATGTGCGCACCATGCCATGAAAGGTGTATTACAAAAATGATGTCTAAACAACTCACTAGCTTAAATATACTTGGATTATATTTACATTTCAGTTCGGACAAGGGATATTACATTGTGGATGGGCACTTGAGAACCTACTTTATCAATGTTAGGGTCGCAATGCATCCTGATGTATTTGACGATGTTGAAGGGCCCAGAGGGAAATGTACGTAGGTTGACTAGTTCCCCTCTCCTTGAGAGGACAATCATGAAATATATGTCCTCAGTTGTTGGATTCAATGAATGCCCCCCAATCATGAACACCTATGTGTCAAAATGCTAGTAATCCACCAAGGCATTTAGTAGCCTAGGTTGTTACCTCAGGAACACACACCGATAGAACTTCCATAACCCACATTGTTACAATGCGGTGATAGAAACAGGGTCTTCATTGACCAAGATATTAATTTCCTCATGTTCCCTCTCCCTCCAGTGGACATGCATCCTATTCTAGGACAATTCAAAGGGGATTTATCTCTTGCATTTTGATTTTTTCCACACTTTTGAGGTTTTACACGGGTTTTCTTGCACACAATCGCATATGTATGCTGGAATATTTTTCATGCCTATGTACATATGTGGTCTGTCATTGGATATATCACGTACATGTAGGGTTGTTTTTGGCACAGGGGAAGACCCAGGGTTCAACACTACAACAACGCACCAATAAAACCCTAACTATTGACCCTTTTGGTAGCACCTGTGAAGCAGATGAAGTCTCACCCAAGGTAGAGGCAGGGTAGGTTGTAGGACTCATGTGTCTCCAACCTGAGATAGGAAACAGATATGTGATTGTTATACTTAATAGATCATCTAGCACCTTCAGTTCTTTAACATGCAATCATTATCTACTTCACTGATGAAACAGAGCCTCGCAATATTCACACTAATCTACCATATACAAGCACTTATCATATACAAATGGATCAGAAGGAGCATATCAAGCACTAAGCATGTTCATGTATATCAGATCTTACATTCTACACATCATTAACACTCAACACAAGCAGATTTATCTAATCATCTCAAAGCACTAAGAAAAAGAAGACATAAACACATTTAGACAACACAGAGCAAGATAACACAATATTTACGTGGTTCACCCCTCTCCTAGGGCTACATCCACAAACTCTTTGTATTTGTTTCCTTCAGTCAATCAGTTACAACACAGAGCCTCAAACCCTTACTCCACACAGGACAAAAGATCTATGCATCTCTCTAGATTCTTCTTCCTTGTGTTACAGCACCAAGCCTTTCACAATCTGTCACAACTACTTGCACTCAGCTCTACAAACCTATTATAATCATGCACAAAGCATCCAAAACCATACTTGCACTTAGCATACATTCACATAACTTAGATCTAGCACTTAGCCTTTCATTCGTTCATATCCTACTTATTCCTAGCGTAGACATCTATTTATACATACAAAATAGGCCTAAACATGGGTAAACCCATGGGCCAACATCCATTTCCCGTTACATATTCCCAAAAAAACAAAAAGAGGCCCAAAAAGGGGCAGAGATACCGTGATCTTCGCTTCATCTTGCACTCCTCCTTTGACAGGCTGTCGAAGTTCCACAGTAGGTAAACATGACCAAGAAACTCCCAAAACTTGGTAAAGGGCCAACATGCCCCTAACAGTCACCTATGACTCATCCCGAGTCACTCTAGGCTGACTAGTTCTGCCTCAAATGCCTCGAGCTTGGCCCGAGCTGCTTCGACTTGCTACTTTGCTATGGTCTCTTACTCAATGAACTCTTGGATTACTGCGTCATTCACTGGTCCTTCCAGGCATTGTTCTGTTGTGAAGATGACCTGTTCTAGCTCTGCTCCTTGGCTCTCGACCTCTGTAAGGAGTAGACATGCCTTGTCTTGCATAGTTTGAAGTTGTTGAGTGACTTCCATCACTTTTATTTGAAGTCTATGGATCTTCTGTTGAGCAGTACGTTTTTCATGAGACGTCTTCATTCTGTCTACAACTGATAGGGCCTTTAGCTATGCTTGTAGTGTATCTGTAAGTTGTTTTTCTTCTCGGAGTTGCAACTCAAGCGCCTATAATTTTGGATTCTTTGTCAATTTTTCATATGTATGGACATTCTGGTTACTTAGTTTCTTGCACTCCAAGGAAAGAGCTTTTAATCTATCAACTCCACTATGAGAAGTTGCTTCTCGCTGGTCGCTTATCTCTTGAGGTGTTTCAAGTACAACGCAAAGCTCTAGATCTGCGATGCATTGATGTAACTTCTGGATTACCTCTTCCAGTTGTGCCACCTGCTGTGTAACTTGTTCCTCAGTCTTTACTTCAATGATTTTCACATAGAGAAGTGCTATGTTGACCCTTTCCTTAACTTCAAGTTTCTCGGTGAGCAACTGTTCCTTGCTTTGTTGTAGCTCTTCTTTCTCTTCATCCCATTTCACTTGTAGAGAAATATTTTCCTTTTCTGCAACACTTCTTTGGTCTTCAAGGTCTTTCTATACTTTCACTAAAACTTGGGCATCTTGTTTTGTTTATTCTTGAACTCGTCGAAGATGAGATTTGATTGTATCGACTGTATCAAAGGTGATCTTCGACTGTTCTTGTTGTCAAAGGCACGGTAGAAACTCTACGGCTAGACTATAGCACCTGCTACCATTCTTGAACCTCGGCCTTGATGTGACTAAACACCTCTTATTGCTTGGCTTCTTGCTTCTCTGCTATCTGTAGTGAAGAATCATTCAATGCAGAAATGATGAAGTTGAAGTCGTCCAAGGTTAGGGTGATCTCGAGTTTGGTCCTGGTTGCTTTCAATTTCTTTCTTGAGGAAGGTTTCGGAAGGGAAACCTTCCTCTTGTTCAAGGGATCGTCCTCATCTCTAGGTGGTGTAACCTTTCCTTTATTCTATTTGACTTTTATTCCATCAGCTCCTTTCTCTACTGAGATGGAAGCAGTGTTCATGGATGCACAATCTAGGTCATGGACCTCTTCAGTCTTCTTTATCTTGCTAGGTCCGACTGTATCTGGCGCAGTTTCAGGGTTGTGAACATAGAAAATCTTTGCGGGGTCCGTTGGAACAAGGAGGTTTGCCGACCATTCCTTGGTAATCTCCTCCAAGTCATCCTCCATCAACTTTTAGTATGAATGTAGCTATTGTTGATGTTCATCAGCACGCACTGTGATATATATGAAATGGTCGTCTGAGGTGAATTTCATTAAGGGTCTAAATCTGTGAAGAGTGTTCGGGGTTATGCGAGGTGTGGCTTGTATGGCTACCTTCAACTAGTTATAATACATCTGGAAGATGGAATTTGATTGCCACTTCTCGTTCATGTCACTGGAGTACCACAACGTACTAAACTTCATGACTAGTGGTTCAAAGGGATCGACATCTAGGAAGGTTGTACCTTTCGACATCTCCCATGTGATGAAAAAGATTAAGATGAGCAACTAGATAAAATGGAACTCTTGCCCTTGGTCCTGCACTTCCCTGCAGTCCATTTCTAGATGGTTCACCAAGTATTTGGTCCAATTCATATGTAGGCCCTCCACGCACTTCCTTGCGAGGTCGACTATGAATCCAGTTACTTGGGTTGGTCGGTTCTTGTAAACTAGCTTTCCTATGATCATCTAACAGGTGAGGTTCACTATGACATTCTCTATGGAGGTGAATTTGTAGCCTCACATGCCCTTCTCTACATTTCCATAAGTTTCCTTTATTCTCTGGGCGAGAGTGTGATCTACAGTCTTTCCATGGTAGAAATAGTGTGGGTCATGGCCTTGCATGTTCAGGCCTGTGATATGATTAATCAAAGTCGGATCCACTATGATACGGAGGTTCAACCATAAGTACCCTCCATGATAGCAGGAAAACAACAACTTGACCCAGGCATTCACTTTTTGATGCCTCTCGAAGTGAGGAATCTTCATTACATTAAGCAATGTGGACTGTGCGAGGTTCATGGTCCACTGCTGAGGGACGATCTTCAAATTCTTTCCCATGGTGACAGTTAAATACTTATGCAGGGCTAGCATGTTGTATGCCTTCCCGTTGCCAAGGTTGAAGTCACTAAACTTCAACGCTGTGATCTTTTCCCGGTTTGCATGAACTGCACGTATCCCCTTCGAAAGGTACGTAGTGACCAATTCATACTCAAAATCTTTTGGCACACTATCTTGGTTCACTATGCCGCTTAGTGGTGGGATATATGTAGGTAATATTCTTGGAATCATTTTCACAGTTGCAAAATCATTTACGAGCTTAGATCATCTTTCACAGGGTGGTTGATATGGTCTTGCTCCAGCAGTGGAGGGGGAAGCTGGAAGTGCTCTCGTGGATGATTCTTGTACACTGGTAGACACTCCTCTCTCAGACATGACTCTCTCTATCATCAAGTCGATCAGAACCTCTTCAAAGACTTTATCTGTAGCGCTCAATGCTTCCAACATATGCACTCGGGGTTAAAAATTTGAGGTATCAGGGAACAACTTAGACATGGTAATGAAATAGAGAACGAGAGCACAATGATCACTATATAAACTTAGCTTATTCTATAGGCTCAAATTCTCGATTTGGAAAAAGTGTTCTTTGTGCATGGAGTGAGGAGCTAAATAAGTAAATCAACAATGGTTGACTTGCAGCGGGTATGAGCCTCCATTAACTCCTGTTCGATCCATTATGGCATGGGCCAATGGTCTGATGATGAATCTTTATTTATTTATTGTCTATTCGGAGTGGAAATCGAATGCATATATCGGCCCCAATGGCTATATTGCTTCTTCACGGTGAAGTACCATGCATCCTTTTTCTAATATCTCGATGAAGCTCTGATTCTGCAATTTTTCTTTTTGTGAGGTATTCTCTAGAACCTCCTATAACCTTTCAGTATTATCCCTTTTCTTTCATAACTTTCTATCATTCTTTCAAGTGAGCCTCATCTTGGTAATGTTTTTCTCATTCTAATTCTTATTTTCCCTGGTCTTAGTTACTTCATGCTGTTGAAATTATTTCCTAGGGTTTCTGGATAATACTTCTTCTGTGTCTCGGATAGGTAATTTGATCTTCTGAGGACCCTCTATTGTTCTCTTATCTTCGATATTTGAGTTGTTAGTATTAAATATTTGCGATATGCTCTCTTGTTCCTCAAACAAGTGTGTGATCCTTCTAGTCATAAAGCCTTTTAACTCTTGCTTCTTCTGTTCCAAAATTTCTTCTTCTTCCTTTCCTCTGGCATGATCTCTATCAATCCAAGGTTTTTATATTAGAATGGTAAACGAGGCATTGTATTAAACAAATTTAATAATCTCAAAGTCCTCTTATGTCGATGTTCCATCAAAATTCATAGGTATCCAAGAAAGCCTTCCACATAGGTTTACTAGCTTTCCTCTGAATAAAATTATTCCTCCTAGTGAAGGGATCATAGCAAGCCTTCTGATAGCTTCCCGGGTTCTCTCTGGCATAATATTCATATGTGTTTCCTTATCCAGAACACAGTCAATTTCTAAGTCCCCTACTCTTCCTTCAATGCATTCTTTTTCTTTTCAGATCTCTGATAATCTGACATGTCAGTGGTCGTTCAGGGTTTCTTTCATCTATAGAAATGCTTTCTCTGATTATTTCTAAGGTTCTTCCATAGGTTATGGATCTTACTTAGAGTTTTCTTGATTTAGATTCATTCCTTTAATCTTAGTGATCATTCTAGGGCAATCCAACACTTCATGGTCCATAGCCCTACATCAAAGACAACTAGGTCTTCTTCCAGGGAATTCCTTAGCAACATGTCCTAGTCTTCTGCAACTGTAATAGAGGGTCAATCCTCTCTTTATTTTAAATGATTCCCAACCTCCTCTGTAATGTGCACTAGGATCATGATAACTAACCTGTAACAAATTCTTTCTAGGATCCTACATCCATTTGTTAGTCCAAAAATTATTTCTATGCAAGGGTATAACATATCTTTCATTATTTTTATCAGATCTATTCATATCAAATCTTTTTTCATCTATCAGTGCCCCAGTTTTTAATCCAACGAGGAATCTATTAAACATAATTAGATCCATACTCTAGAAACAAAAATTTCCACTTATATTACTTTTACAAAGCACATAACTTTCAGATCTAAAACATTTTAACTATTAGTACCTTTATCAGAGCACAGAGATTACATATCTTACCTCTTTTAATGAGAAATTTCCACTTTTACCTTTCTTAGAGCACAAAGATTTCATATATTGCTCTTTTTCTTCAGATCTAACCTCCTTTCTTCAGATCGAGCTTCTTTATTTCAGATCTGACCTTCCTTTCTGTAGATTGGACTTCTTTTCTTCATATCTGATCATCTTTCTTTATCACAAATATTTACAGATCAATCGAACACTGTGCACTAGGGAAACAGATCTACGCAAAAAGCTTCCACGGTTTAAAGTCAAATTTTTGCACAAAGCTTCTTCTTCCTTGGTTCCCAACAATCACAATTTCAATCCTAACAATGGAACCATTTGTTGGCATAGGGGTAGACCTAGGGTTCAATGCTACAACAATGAACCAAAAAAACCCTAACTACCTACCCTTTCAGCAACACCTGTGAAGAAGATGAAGTCTTACCCGAGGTAGA
This sequence comes from Picea glauca, assembly GCA_000966675.3. Lineage (NCBI taxonomy): Eukaryota > Viridiplantae > Streptophyta > Pinopsida > Pinales > Pinaceae > Picea > Picea glauca. The sequence continues at coordinate 40,615 of JZKD02S0556455.1, read as the reverse complement.
GGCAGGGGTGCTTGCAAGACTCAAGTGTTTACAACTTGATCTGGAACACAGATCTGTGATTGTTCTACTTAATAGAGAATTTAGCACCTTCGGTTCTTTAACATGAAATCATTATCTACTTTGATGATGAAACATAGCCTCACAATATTCACACTAATCTACCATATACAATCACTTATATACAAATGGATCAGAAGGAGCATATCTAGCACTAAGCATGTTCATGTATATCATATCTAACATTCTACACATCATTAGAACTTAGCATAAGAATATCTATCTAATCATCTCAAAGCACTAAGAAAAAAAATACATAAACACATTAAGACAACACAAAGGAAGATAACACAGGATTTATGTGGTTCACCCCTCTCCTAGGGCTATGTCCACCAACTCTTCGTCTTTATTTCCTTCATTCAATCTATTACAACACAGAGCCTCAAACCCTTACCCCACATGGGATAGAATATCTGCGCAACTTTCTATATTCTTCTTCCTTTCATTACAACACCAAGCCTTTCACAATCTTTCACAACTACTTGCACTCAGCTCTACAAACCTCTTACAATTATGCACAAAGCATCCAAAACCCTACTTTCACTTAGCACACATTCACATCACTTAGATCTAGAACTTATCCTTTCATTCGTTCATATCCTACTTCTTCCTAGCCTAAGAATCTATTTATACATACAAAATAGGCCTAAACATGGGTAAACCCATGGGTCGACATCCCTTTCCCATTACATATTGCCAAAAACCCAAAAGGAGGCCCAAAAAGGGGCCGAGATACCATGATCTTCACTTCGTCTTGTGCTCCTCCTTCGACAGGCTGTTGAAGTCCCAAAATAGGTCAACATGACCAAGAAACTCCCAAAACTTGGTCAATGGCCAACAACTGCCCTTTTTTAAGAGGGAGCTCCCCCAAAAAAACTAAAAACTATGCATAATTGAAGTATTGGAATGCAAGATGGAATATTTTATACTTACTTGGCTTGAGTGGAAGTTTGTTTCGTCCTCTGAAGTTCCCTGAATCAACTCTTTTAGCAAAGGGGTCTTTTTTACCTTTTTGGTTAATTTTCAAATTGCAATGGTGAAAATGATCTATCAGCTTCTATTTATAGACTTTTTTGGCCCTTTTCCCATTTTTTGAACCCTTTTGTCATTTTTTCTGGTTTGAAAATCATTTAAATCGGTCCTTGAGTTTCTTATTGGATGTTACAATGAACTTTTCCTTTTGGTTTGGTAACTTTTTTGGGAGATGGGTCACGTTTAAAAGTCCTTTGGCAAAAGTCATTTTTCCAACTTTTTGCATATAAGTTAGTATTCCAACTCCACTTTTTGCATCTCATTGTCCTTTTCTCTTTTCCATAGGACCAATCTGACCGAAGTGTGACACAAAACCATCTTTGTTGTTTTAGAAATGTTATTATTAGGCGACACAGGAGCATTACTTTCAAATTCAAAGAAGTAAGCGTGGAGGCAGGGATATGACATATCAGCATGGAAGAGATGTCAAATCAACATTTAACTCAAAAGTAAATTGATTTTTTGAAATATTTTGGAAACAATGTTCTTTAATATATATTGTTTGTAAAAGTATTATACGATTGTAAGGAGTTGCAGATATAGAGCACTGACTCTTATCTAGCAATAACTCATAGCTATTGTAATAGGAGAAGGTAGGTAACTCCTAAGACCTGATAGGATAGATTGCAGACAGGATGGAGAGAACTCATGGAACATGTCCTTAGATAGTTGTTGTTGTATTGTAATAGATAGAGAGAGGGAGAGAGATTAGTAGATACATAATAGAGTAGAAGAAAGATGTAGGGAAGAACTGCAATATTATGTAATTTGTTTCATGAATGAATAGGACAAACAAAATTGTACAAATCCTTCAGACTGTGTTCATTTTGATGTGTGATTGAATGAATGTTACATTTTGTGTGTATGATTTAGTTCATTTCATTCATGTATTATTGTTAAGAGTTTACCATATGAGTTTGTGACGAAACTGGATAAGTTTCAATTGTTTCTCTTCTAAAACTTGTATGCAAGTGTGCATCTCATATGAAAGGAGTGCATCAACAGAGTGTCGGATTTACTCATAGGAGTGCAAAGAGAACAAAGGGAACTTATACCAGGTGGAAGGGGTCCACATCATCAAGAAGTTACCAAGGGTCAAAGAACTAGAGCAGAGGAACGCAAGGAGTGTAGGAAGAATTTGTTTTCGATAAATACTTCGAATAGATTTATCGAAATTCCAGAAATGAAAGGAGTGCATGGGAAATAAAAATATTCAAAGAGATCAAGGTCATAAGAGACAACACAATTCAATAGTGCAGTTGGGGTCCAAGAGATGGACTCGTAGGAGGAGAAAAGTTCGAAACCTTTGAACACTTAGGAAATATTCTAAGTCGAAAGAAATTAGAAGCTCGGGAGGAGGAGAGACAACATCCATTGGATCACAGCACAAAGGAATAAAAACCGTATGATCAAAGTAAGGTTCATGAGCCTTAGCGCTTTGCACACACATAAGAGTGAACTTGCCAAAGTTTCGAAGTCTCGAAGTAATTTAGGACCGTCCATTGTCAAGGAGGAAAACTGGCACAAGATCCACAACTCCGTAAGTTTGTGGAAAAGGAGGAGGTGAAATAGCCGAAGTAGATCCTGATCGTTGATCACCAGGAGATACGTGTCACCAGATCAGTAAATATGGGGAAAAAAATTTGAGAGTTTTAGTTGAGGGTTGAAACTCCCAAAGCCCAAAGAATCGAAGAGACAAACTAAACCTCATTCGTCAGATCCAGAGGACAGCCAGAGGGCCAAAGTGAATCTCAATCGTCAGATCTAGACAATAGGTGGCATGAATCTATGGAATCCAAGTAAAGACCCAAAGCAATTCATAGCCTTCAGATTTAGGGTGAGATGTGGTGAAAATCTGTGGACTCTGAGTAAAGACCCGAAGTAAATCTCAACCGTTCGATTGAAGGGGACATGCAAAAAAAATATACATACTTCGAGGGGAAGTGAAAGTAGAGAATTAAAAATTCTGAAGCCTGAATACCCGAAGGGATTACAGTCATCGGATCAGAGGGAGACACGCGTTAGTGGATTGTCATCTCCGAATAAAATAAATTGGGAAAATATTTGATATTTCAAATTTCTGAAGTCCAGAATCATGAAACCAATTAGAACCGTCAAATGAAGAGAGAACATGGTAGAACATCTGTCATTATGGAAGAAAGAAATGTTTGAGAGTTGAAAAATCAGAATATTGAAGTCTCGAAGAAAATCATGTTTGTTGATTTGGAAGGGTCAAATTTATTCTACAGGTTTGAAAGGGACAGATCTTAGCCATAAGCGTAAAAGCACTGTGAATATCATGAGATAAATAGTCACCTCACATTTTAGGGATAGAAGCTTCTCGATCTTAAAAACGTTGAGGGTGGGCCACAATCGAGACCACAGTTTTGGAAAATGGACACATGGTGGCTCGAGGTGAATTGTGGGGCAAAATGTAGTTTGGTTACAAACCACTCTTGGGTGCACCCACAATCACCTGTTTATGTGAGGTCATCGCCCAAGGTCACATCAAGGAGGGGCTTATCAGAAAAGGATCTAGCTCCCAAACTCTGAGATTTTGGAAGAGCGAAGGGGAAGGTTGCGGGTACAAAAAACTGAAAGGGCCTCTGTTTTAAACACAGAACGACACCATAAAGGTTTCAGGGAGTCATTTGACTCAACAATCAGAGATCCTTGACCAGGAGGTCATGTTTCTCTACAAGGGAGTAGGGGGGATGCCTCATGTGGTATCAGAGGCTATATTGAAATTTTTTGCAGACATTAGACAAAGAAGAAAGGAGATAAATTGATATCATTAGTGGTATCAAGAGTTGATTTTGTTTATAGACATTAGAAGGAGACACAGTGGAATCATTCCACCTAGAAGATGGAGAGTGAATCTAGAAATGGACGAAGAAATGAGGCGAATCAAAATGAGACTAGACACCATGGAAACAATGCAGAGGAGAGCACCATACACTGGAGATATCAGTGACGTTGAGAGTGAAGAGATAGAGGTCGAATAAGATGTAGAAAAAGATGTTGCACAAGAACGCTTATTGAAATTTGTTTCAAGACTAGGAGCCAAAACAAAAATAGAGGTACCAATGTATGAAGGAAATTTAGAAGTTGAAGAATTGTTGGATTGGGTACGTGTTATGGACAAATACTTTGATTACGAAGATATCAAATAAGACAATTTGGTGAATCATGAAGTGACAAGACTAAAAGGTCATGCAACATTATGGTGGGATGAGCTACAAGTCAATCGTAGATGAAAGGGCAAGCAGAAAATTAAAAGATTGTATAGGATGGTAGCCAAGATGAAAGCCAAATTTCTCCCAAAGGATTATCAAATCAATCTGTTCAGAAGATTGAAGAACCTAACATAGAAAATCTTATTAGTGAAGGAGTAAACTGAGGAATTTTACAGACTAGATATCAGGGATGGATAGAAAGAAAATGAAGATGAAAAAACAACCCGGTATATCAATGGGCTGAGATATGAAATAAAAGAGGAGATCAGCATGATGTTTGTTAGTAAATTTGAGGATTCTTATCAAGAAGCCTTGAAATCTAAATAGAAATTGGCTAGGAAACAGATCCAATGAAACAGAGGAGGAAATTCAAGAAGAGCTAAGGGAACCAATAGAGAGAAGTTCTAGAAACCGAAACATGAAGTTGGCAAATAACATATTCACCCTGAGAAAGGTGGAAGTTCTAAGGAAGGCAAACATGGAGGAAGAAAATTTTTCTCCATTGGAAGCGGATGTGCTAGAGGAGGTGAAGTTAGATGTTATGCCCATGGAAAACCAGGGCACAAGTCTTAGGAATGTCTCGAGATAAATAAATAAGGAGGAGGAGAAGCACGCATTTATGAAGCACAGAAGCATGTGGAAGTAGAAGTAGCAGAAGGAGGAATGAACCTGATGATGAGGAAAGTGCTTCTTAAACCAGAGAAGGAGGTAGAGGAACCAGCTCAATGAACAATTTTATTCATAACGTCTTACAATACAAAAGACAGAGTATGCAAGGCGATCATAGACAGTGGGAGCACTGACAATCTAGTATCCACAGAGATAGTGGGGAAACTAGAACTAAATACAACTTCACATCCAAACCCATACAAGGTATCATGGTTACAGAAAGGACATCAAGTAATGGTAAGTCAACAATGCCAAGTTGAATTTAAAATAGGACGTTATAGGGATGAAATATTATGTGATGTAATTCCTATAGATGTTTTTCATATTTTATTGGGGAGACCATGGCAGTTTGACTGAAAATTTATGCATGTTGGGAGAAAAAATACTGATACCTTAGAAAGGAATGGTAGGACACATATGTTGTTGCCAATAGAAGACAGAGATAAAAAGAGGGAAGTTAGTTCAAGTATAATTCTCATGAGAGGGAAGGAACTCTTGAATGAATTCAAGAAGGAGAAAGAAATACAGTTTGTTGTAGTGAGGAAGCCTAGTTTTATCCTTACAAATACTTCTTTGGAGGATTTACCTAAAGAAATCCAAGAACTATTAGAAAAAATTTCTGACATAGTAGTGGATGAGTTACATAACTCATCGCCACCCATTAGGATTATAAGACATCATATTGACCTTATTCCAGGAGCTACTTTACTAAACAAAGAGCTTATAGGTTGACACCTAGTTAGAATGAGGAAGTCAAACATCAATTCCAGGAGTTGTTGGATAAAGGTTTAGTCAGGGAAAGTCTAAGCCCATGCACAGTAACAACTGTGTTAAGTCCAAAGAAGGATGGAGGATGGAGAATGTGTATAGATTACAGAGCCATCAGCAAGATCACCATTAGGTATAGATTTCATTTTCCAAGGATGGATGATTCAATGAATTTTTTGAGTGGAGAAAGTTATTTTTCCAAGATAGACTTGAAGAGTGGATATCATCAAATAAGAATGAGAGAGGGGGATGAGTGGAAAATATCAATCAAGACAAATGAAGCACTATTTGAATGGTTGGTCATGCCATTTGGGTTGACAAATGCACCAAGCACATTTATGAGATTAATGAATGAAGTATTGAAAGAATTCATAGGAAAATTTTTCATAGTGTATCTGGATGACATACTAATCTTTAGTAAGATAGAGGGAGAACACTTAAACCATATGACATTAGTGATGGAAAATTTGTAGCAAGAAAAATTGATGATAAATCTAAGGAAAATCTCTTTTATGAAGAAAGAGATCATATACTTGGGTTTTGTGATCTCTTCAAATGAATTGAAGATGGATCCAGAAAAGGTGAGAGAAATCAAACAATGGCCATCTTCAGGAAGAATATTTGATTAAGAAATTTTCATGGGTTAGCCAGTTGTTATAGAAACTTTATCAGAAATTTCGATGGTATATGTACACACATGCTAGACATTGTGAAGAAGAAACAAAAGTATTTTAGTTGGACAAAGGAAGATGAAACTAGTTTCAAAGTGTTTAAGGAGAAGATCATAGAACAACCAATTCTAGTCTTACTAGATTTTGGGAAAACATTTCAAGTGAGATGTGATAAAAGTGGATTAGCTATTGGGGTAGGCTTGAGTCAAGATACTAGGCCATTTGCTTACTTCAGTGAGAAGATAAATGATACCAAGAATAAGTATTCCACATATGAAAAATAATTTTATGCAGTGATTCAATCTTTGAAGAAGTGGAGGCGCTATCTAATTCCTAAACAATTTTTCTTGTACAATGATAATCAAGATTTGCAGTTTATTACTTAGCAAGAAAATTTGAATTAGAGACATGCTAAATGGGTAGAATTTATGCAAAATTTTACTTTTGTTATTAAACATATTACTGGAGCTACTAACAAATTTGCATATTCTTTGAGCAGGAGGAGTTTAATCGTACAAGAATTCCAAGTAGAGACCTTAGGGTTTGAACGCCTCAAGGAAATGTATCTAGAAGATCCAAATTTTAAGGAGGATTATGAGGCATGTAATAATCCTTTGTTGGGAGACAAAATGCCATGGACAAAATATTTGATCCGGGATGGATTATTATTCAAAGGAAGCCAACTATGCATACCAAAATGATCAATGAAAGTTAACCTGTTGAAAAAGAAACATGGTGGAGGTTTAGCTGGGCATTTTGGTGATGATAAGACATTTACATAGCTGAGAAATTCATATTATTGACCAAGCATGAGGGAAGAGGTGAAAACGTTTGTGAATAAATGCATAATTTATTAGTATTCAAAAGGAAGGAAGCATAACACTGGCTTGTATCAACCATTATCGATTCCAGAAAGCTTGTGGGATGTAATCAGTATGGAGTTTGTATTGGGATTGCCTAGAACTCGGAAAGGAAGTGATTCCATATTTGTTGTGGTAGATAGATTTTCAAAAATGGCACATTTCATACCATGCTAGAAGACAAATGATGCTACACATATAGAATTTTTTTTTTTCAAAGAAGTGAGATTACATGGATTGCCTAGGAGCATAGTCTCAGACAGGGACACCAAATTTGTAGGACACGTTTGGAGGAATCTATGGAAGAGGTTGGGGACAAACTTGTTCTTTAGTTCATCATATCACCCTCATATAGATGGATATATTGAAGTAGTAAACATGAGTTTGGGAAACTTGTTAATAAGTTTAGTCACTGAGCAAGGTCGTCAATGGGATCAAATTCTAGCAAAAGTAGAATTTGTGTTTAACAATTCAATGAACAGGAGCCCAGGGAAATGTCCATTTGAAATTGTATATGGTATACAACCAAGAGGGATTATTGAATTGAGAGATATGAATCAAGATGAGTTCAGAAGTGCTAAAGTAGAGTATTTTGCAACATAAATGTAGAAACTCCATGATAGAGTTAGAGAACATCTATAGGACAACAACCAAAAATATAAGAAGAGAGTTGATCAGAAGAGGAGAGAAGTTCAATTCTAAGTAGGAGATGAAGTTTTATCTCATTTGAGAAAGGAAAGGTTTCCAAAAGGGACATATAACAATTTGAAGATGAAGAAGATAGGACCATGCATGATTCTCAGAAAATTTGTAGCCAATTCTTATGAAATTGGATTGCCAAACAATGTTGGGATATCACCGATATTCAATGTTGCAGACCTATATCCTTACAGGAGATATGAGGCATGAGAATCAGATGATCAGAAAGAAGTTCAGTGGGAGGAAAAATTACCCATAGAAGAAAAACCTCAGATGGAGAAAATCATTGAACAAAGAGCTGGAAAGAAGACCGAGAGGAAGACATATCATGAATAATTAGTGAACTGGAAAGATTATCCAGTGAAAGATTCAAGTTGGGTCACTGAGCCTGATATTTTGAAGCATGGAAAAACAATGGAGGAGGTCATGGATAGGATTCCATGAATATTTTATCCAGAGGATTATGATGCAGGAGCATCACTTTCAAAGTCAAATATGCAAGCGTGGAGGCAAGGATATGACATCTCAACATTACAGAGATGTCAAATCAACATTTAACTCAAAAGTAAATTGATTTTTTGAGAGATTTTGGAAACAACATTCTTTAATATATCTTGTTTGTAAAATTCTTATACGACTGTAAGGAGTTGCAGATATAGAGTGTTGACTCTTATCTGGAAATAACTTATAGTTATTGTAATAAGAGAAGGTAGGTAACCATTAAGACCTGATAGGATAGGTTGCAGACAAGATGGAGAGAGCTCGTGGAGCTAGTCCTTAGAAAGTTGTTGTTGTATTTTAATAGATAGAGAGAGGGAGAGAGATCAACAAAGACATAATAGAGTAGAATAAAGACGTAGTGAAGAAGCGCAATATTATGTCATTTGTTTCATGAATGAGTATAACAAACAGAATTGTCCAAATCCTTCGGATTGTGTTCATTTTGATGTGTGATTGAATGAATGTTACATTCTGTGTGTATTATTTAGTTCATTTCATTCATGTATGATTGTTACAAGTTGACTGTATGAGTTTGTGATGAAACTGGATAAGTTTCAATTGTTTCTCTTCTGAAACTCGTATGCAAGATGTGCATCTCGTATGCAAGGAGTGCGTCGACAGAGTCTTGGATTTACTCAGAAGATTTTAGGGAGAACAAAGGGATCATAGACCAGGTGCAAGGAGTGCACAACGTCAATAAGAAACCAAATGTCGATGAACTACAAAAGAGGAATGCAAGGAGTGCGGGAAGAATTTTTTTTCGAGAAATCCTTCGAACAGAGTTATCGAAATCCTAGGAACGCAAGGAGTGCGTGGGAAATCAAAATATTCAAAGAGATCAAGATCAAAAGAGATAGCACTTTTCAGAAGTGCATATGAGGTCCAAGAGACGGACTCATAGGAGGAGAAAAGGTCGAAACCTTGGAACACTTAGCAAATATTCTAAGTTGGGAGAAATTGGAAGCTCGGGAGGAGGAGCAACAACAGTCATTGGATCAAAACGCAGTGGACTAATAGTCATCTGATCGAAGTAAGGTGCACGAGCCTTAGTGATTTCCACATGCAGGAGAGTGAATTTGCTAATGTTCTGAAGTCTCAAAGTAATTTTGGACTGTCCATCATCAAGGAGGATAGGTGGTGCAAGATCCACAACTTTGGAATTTCTTGGACAAGGAGGAGGTGAAATAGCCAAAGTAGATCCTGACTGATGATCGCCAGGAGATATGTATTAGCAACTCAATAACTCTAGGTAAATCACTTTGAGGGTTTTAGTTGAGAGTTGAAAATCCCGAAGCCTGAAGAACTGGAGAGTTGAAGTTAATCTCAATCCTCAGATCTAGAGGAGATATGGAGGGCCGAAGTGAATCTAAATCGTTAGATCCAAAGGAAATGTGGCATGAAACTGTGGACTCTAGGTAAAGACCCAAAATAATTCATAACCATCAAATTTATGGTGAGACTTCGTGCAAATCCGTGGACTCTGGGTAAAGACGCGAAGTGAATCTTAATCGTCTGATTCAAGGGGACACGCGACAAAAATATTCATACTTCAAGGGAAAGTGAAAGTTGAGAATTGAAAATTCCAAATCTCGTAGACCTGAAGGGATTACAGTCGTCAGATCAGAGGGAGACATGCGTGAATGGATTGTTAGCTCCAGATAAAATCAATTGGGAAAAGAGTTGATATTTGAGATTTATGAAGAACGGAATCCAGAAACTAATAAGAACCATCAATTGAAGATAGCACGTGGTATAAGATCTATCATTACAAGAGAAATAAAGGTTTGAGAGTTGAAAACTCTGAACATCGAAGTCCTGAAGAAAATCACATTCATTGATTTGAAAGGGACAAATCTCAGCCATCATCTCAGAAGCACTGTCAATATAGTGAGATCGATGGTCACCTCACATTTAAGGGATAGAAGGTGTTCAAGCTTTAAAACATTGAGGGAGGTCTCCAATCGAGACCACAGTTTTGGAAAAAGGACACATGGTGGCTCGAGGTAAATTATGGGGAAAAAAGTAGTTCGGTTCCAAACCACTCTCGGGTGTGCCTGTAATCATGTGTTTATGTGAGGGCATCACCCAAGGTCATGTCAAGGAGGGGCTTATCAAAAAAGGAGCTAGTGACCAAAGTTTAATATTTCGCAAGCACGAAGTGGAAGGCCGTGGGCACCATAAGATATATGCCAAAAAGGCAAAAGGGCCTCTATTTTAAATACAGAACGAGACCATCAAGGTTTCAGGGGTCGTTTGACTCAAGAATCATATATCCTTGACTGGGAGGTTGTGTAGCTCTATGGGGGAGTAGGGGGGTTGCATCATTATGTGTAGAGCCTACCTTTACATGGATTCCCTAGATAGATCCTTGTTTCATTTTGGCATCCATGCTGTCTCTAATGGATTTAGTCTCGGGAGTCCTTGTTACTGTCATGATTACAAGATTGAGCCTCATTCATCTAATTCATCATCACTCTTGGCCCCACCCTCAGGACTCCCAAAAATGAGCATATTTTGTTGACTTTCAACCTTGCTCTAACATCCAAAAGAAACATTCAACGAGACTACATTTATGCTTTTCAATCTTGTCTGGATTAACTGAGAAAAGTAACCTCTTAGAGTCTTCTTTAAGCCCTTTTCACACTCTCTAAAAATGAAAATATTTTTGAGTGATCTTGTTGTCCTTCATGCTCTCCAAACTAAAACTTGAAGCCATGTCTGTTGGACGATAGTATACCTCTTTTTTGGTCTGAATGGTCAATTTTACGAACAATGGTATACTCTAGGAGGTTTGGTTCGCTAGAAGAGTATTCTTAGGTATAATTTTAACCCTTTTTTCGGGCCTGACGGACTAAATTTACGAAAATGGAACATTCTCCTCGGTTTTAGTTTATCACCTTTTTCAGGCCTTGGATATTAGTTACGAAAAATGAATCCCCATGGAGTCCATAGTTAAGCTCATTTTCAGACTCCCTAAAATTGAAAAGATCGTCGAGTGGCCTTGTTCCTTCACACTCATTAAATTAGTCCAGAAGAACATCTACTAGCATGAGTTTACCCCTTTTTCTAGCCTATATATTATGGAGGAAAAAGGTACACCTTGGGAGATTTGTCTTGCCAGGAGAATTATCCTCAGTAAATTTTATACTTTTTCGGGCTAAGGAGACTAAATCTAGAAAAAGGTAGTGAGTCCATAGTTAATCTCCTTTCAAACTCCTTTAAATTGAAAATATTGTCATGTGATCTTGTATGTGTCACACTCGTTAAAATGGTTTTGAATAGACATATTTTCGGTGCTAGTTTACCCATTTTTCAAATCAACTAGAGTATTTCCGAAAAAGTTACCCTAGTGGAGTCTTATTTTACATTTTTTCAGACTCTCTAAATGTGAAACAATTACCGAGCTTACCTTCTCTGGGATCGTTAAAAATACTTTGAAGGGGGCTTCATTGTGTCTTTCTAATTGAATTTTCATCTCTGTGCCTTTGGCCTAATGCCGGCTCTATGTTGTTCTCAACTGAACCTTTGAAGCATGCCTTATAAGAAATCCTTGTAGCACTTTTCCTCTGCGACTTGACACCTTGACCCATGCAGGAATTTTCCCCAAGTGTCCTTTTTCTGCACATGTCTTCTTTCTCTAATAATCAGTGTGTTCCTTGCACTTGGAACTATTATTCTTGCAACACTAGTTCCTACTTTTTAACGTAACATTCTTTTATTCCTTTTCAAGCTCTTTAAAAAGTTGAAAAAGACAAAAAAAAAAAAAAAAACCCAAAAAGAGGGGACAGGAAATATATATATATATATTTTGGCAGCACAATGATTCACCCTTGGACAAAGTACATCCTTATGTTCTTTTGTCAAGCGTTGGGATCTAATATGACCTTAGGAACTTGTTCTCGCTACATAGAGTTGTGTCCTCCTTTGTTTGGTTACTCTTCCAAACACATGGACAGTTTGCATTTCCTCCTGCATCGTGAACTTATGTCAATGTCATGCTACTTGAGTATGATAATCCTTCATTCTCTTGTCCAAGGGAATTTTCACCTAGCCTGAGTGGATCTTTCTGCAGTTTGTCTCTTACCTTCATAACCAACCATACCAAAATTATGACCAAGTCCTTGTTTGAAATCAATGGATTTCTATGCCTGATCATCGAGATCCTATTGTATTTTCCCCACGAGCCATCACAGACGTATGGGTAGTGAATTCATACACTCACATTGTAGTCCTACCCAATTTTTGAAGATCCTAAAGTTGTTTCTCAAGCTCTGAAGACCTCATCTCTAGCCATCGGGTAGTATTGGCTTCTTGAAGAAGGATACTATACTTGTATATCTTTGATTTTGAGATGTAGATCCGATGTGTATTGCTCGTGGATACATAGTTATATGACATGGATCTGTAGTTTATTTTATTGTTAGCCATGATTTATTTCATCTCGAGCATGGGTATGCCCGCCTCAGACAAACAATTGTTATTTTTGCAGATTGAACCTCTCGAACTTTGGTCCTGGGCTCACTCGTTTCATACATTGGTGATGATTTTGTAATGTATTTCGTGCATTAGATGCTCTTATGACCTCACAAATTAGAGGGTATTTGTTATAGCCCTAAATTTCTCTACACATGCATACTTGGAATTTGGCCCTCTTACTTGCATTTTTTCTAAGCCATCACTGAGCTGCTCTTCTAAAAACCCCATTTGTTTGAAGATGTATGGGCCCTGCACCAATACTTCTCATGTACACACTCTTTCTGCAACACTATAATCCACGTACGTACGCATGTTGCACCACTACAACCCGCGTATACTTGCAAAAGTTGGAAAAAATTAAAAATTTCAACGAATTCATTCAGATTATGGCCTATTGGGTAGTTTCCCAACTAATTCACTATTGAAATAATGTAACTGCAAAGAATATTCTATTTATTATTAATATATTATTCATTATATCAATCCCCTTTTATGTATTGATCATGTCGGGTATTGTAAATAACCAAATCCCCTTTTGCGGATTGGTAAAACCCTAATTGTAATAGGCAGAATGAGAAGTCGGCCCAGCCAGTGAAAATACACCTTAGTTCAGTGCCTGCCAGATTGTATAAATAAGAGAGAGTAGCACCTCATTTGTTCAGACACTCACTTGTTCATCAGAGCGCAAGTCTGGAGCTACAGTTGGAGAAGAAGAAGAGAGAGAGAGAGAGAGAGGTGCACTTCTTGGAGAGGACTTTCTGTATTTGTTTGAGTTATCTCTTGGCATTGTATTGGCTATCTATATTAAGGAAGTTTTTGTTGGGTTTTCTCCCCCATGAGAGTTTCCCAGAATAAATGGTGTGTCTCTTGTGATTGTGTATTTCTCATTGATCCTATCTGTGGTATTGTTATCTAATGAAATAAAATGAAACTCAATAATATCTTAGACCTCTACATGGATTCAGAGCTAAGCTGAAGATATCATCTTTCACAAGAGAAAGTGAAAAATGTTACTGTTGTCGTACATGAAAATTAGGGATTTTTGTTGGAGAAGTATTTCATCCCCAAAACCATATAGAAAAGTGTGCCCTTTCTCAAGGATCACTTTGGCATCCTCAGCACAACTTTTCAATTGCTAGATCTCCTGAAAAGTGAAACCCTACTTTTCTCAAACTACGACAAGTACCAGAAAATGAGAGCACAAGAAGTACCATAAGTACTAGAGTACCAGAAGTACCATAAAACTAGAAGCACCAGTCCAAAAATCCGATGATCAAGTTTGAGGGGGTAAAATTTGGATTTTCAAAAATTTGACGATACCATCTTACTTTCCTTAGCTCAGCGCATCTATCCCTTGGATCAGAATTTCAAAATTTGAAGTTTGAAAAATTAGGGTTTCCTCATAAAACCCTAAGTTGTAGTTGTAGTTGCAGTCTCTGAATCAAGTGCAGTATCAATTGAAGTTGGAGTATTAGTTGAATTATTAGTCATAGTACCAGTTCCAGACACCCTTGAAGTTCTTAAGATTTGGTGATCATTATTGTTGCTACCAGATGGTGCTACTACTTGCAAATTCCATCAGAGGTATGTACTCACACATGTTTAAATGGTTAATCTTTAAAGGTATTTGCAGGAGAAGGGATCTCTTTCCATAGGCCCGGAAGGATCTCAAGATCCAACACATTTAGAGGAATAATGCAACCCAAGTTTGATTATTCTGATATACATCTATTTTTTATGACATTATTTTGATCTATATTTCATGTTGAAGCTATGACCATCATAATAACCTTGGTCAAAATTAAAGTCAAGGTATTAGATGGAGTAAAGTTGAGACCATAGAGTCTATTCTCTAACCAACCTTCTGTCAAGATAGCATATTGTCCTAGTACAAAAGACAGGTTGAAGAAAGCACTTGTCATCTTGAATGAAGGAGACTTGGAAGAAAAGCAACACACTCTTGAAGACAAGGCCACAGGTCCCAGGTTTGATTAAATTGATAATATTCAAAATTGCACATGACAAGTTACAAGTAAACACTATAGTTGAAATCGCAGTCTTTGAATAATATTATACTTGGTAGCATGTGATCATATTGAGATAAACGATTAATGTAATCATTTGCCTGATAGAAAATAACATCTCCTCTAGGAGAAATCTCTTGTGTTAGTTCCAGGTTGCCAGGGAGGAATGTTTGATCACAAAACTATAAGAGTGTTGACCTCATTTCATATTGTACTTCTTACTCATGATCTTTACTCAGAAATTTCACAAGTGATATCTCTAAAGTATCTACTCTGATGATTATTTGTGCTATTTATTTATTATCAAAAGAGTATTATTCTTGCTTGTTTTTTTGTTGACCTTGTTTCAGGTCACAGAAGCTATAAGTGAAGGTTTCTTAAGACAACATATTATATGAGATATGAATCAAACTATGTACATGACCATATACACTCATTCACCAAAGAAGATGAAGAAGAATCCATCTCTTGAGATTCAGAGTATCTCATATAAAGATTGATTCAAAGGAGTAGAAGGCTCCAAATATGACCGAACATTAGAACGGGAAGAAGATCTCATTTGAAACCTGACTATGTCTTTCATCTTTATATTCAACACCAAGTACACCCTATAAGAGATGATGAATTCCTTACAGACTTAGAAGAAATCAAGAGTAAGCTTTATCTTAGAAAGGATCAGATGAAGAGACAACTCCTAGGACTGGAAGACAAATGTCATGAGAAGACTAGATCATAGCTTCAGAAACTTCTAGGAGATATGAAATCTCCTCAGAACATTCCCTTGTTTTAGTAACAGAGAAGAAAGCCAGTCAGAAAGACTAGGATATGGATTCTTCCATGAGACTAGAAGAGAAGTCAGTACTGACTTCCAAGATTGATCTACACAGATCAAGCATGTTGCAAAAAAAATCTTGATGTGTGTCTGGAGGATTGTCCCATCAAGAGGGAGAATACTATGCCGAGACACTTATTGAAGAAATAGTACCAATATTTATGAAGACAACCAGAACAACCATGATTCATATATAGTATGAGATGTAGAGGGAGAAATCCCCATATTTAAAATTGAGTGGCATATGGTGTAGTACATTAGTCGGGTCATGGAGACATGAATATGATGAAATATAGCATTACCCCCATGAAATAAGAAGGGCTATCTTCAGTATCAGTTATTGAGACACTGTCAGTTTCATATGAAGTTGTTGTTGTGATATAATAAGAGGAGATACTGTCAGACTTTAGCAACCACAATGAGGATGAAACAGTCATTCTCAATCTCAGAAGAGATGTAGGTGCAGAGTCTCAGTTCTAGAAGGAACAATTGCAGAAAAAGGAGAGGACATACTCTCATGCAGTGAGACAGATAGTGCTTTGCAAAGAACACATAGAGATAGCACATGATTATGTAGATTGAGTTGCATCTAAGCAATTGTACTAGATTGGTACAATGTAATGTCAAAATTTGGTGTGAAGATTGAGGATAGAAATACTCAGTTCTACAGCTTGAAGAATTATATGAAGAGGAACATGTAGCTCCCAGAGTTGCAGAACCAGTGAGGGAAGTCATAGCTTCCCCTCATGAGGAAATTCTAGAATATCATGACATAGTAGAATTTAAAGAACCTCCTTATATGACGATCTCCCATAAGTTAAAGCATGTTTGGGATATGGATCTTATTCAATATAGAGAGAAGAATATTGTTCCTGAAGGAACCACGAGACAAGTGAAGATACCTAAGCCATTCTCCAGTTATATGGCTTTGATGTGTGATCTCCTAGAGAAGGACCCTACCTACTTTGAAAAAGTCATTCAGAAGAAGGAATGGGAAAATGACATGATATAATAATACCAATCCATAATAAAGAATGATGTATGGGAAATAGTTCCTGGACTGAACAGAAAGGATGTGGTGTCTTCCAAATGGATTTTCAAAATAAAACATTGTGTTGATGGAAGTATTTAGAAGTATAAATAAAGGTTTAAATCACTCGTGGATTTTCTCAAAAGGAAGACATTGACTATGAAGAGGCATTCACTCTTGTAGCTAGATACACTTCGATCAGAACCATCATAGCCCTTGCAGTTGAGATGAAGTGGAAGTTACACCAGATGGATGTAAAGACAAATTTCATAAGTGGTGTCATCGAATAAGAACTATATAGAGAACAACCTCAGGGATTTGATGTTGATGACATGAAGACTCATGTCTACAAGTTGAAAAAGGCTCTGTATAGTTTGAAGTAAGCTCGTGGAGCTTGGTATGGAAGGATAGACAATTTTCTAACAAGCTTGGGCTTTACCAAAAGTAAAGCTGATTCTAACCTCTACTTCAAGGTTATGAATGATGAGCCAATGATGTATTCCTAACAAACATGAAGAAAATCTCATCACATATTGTAGAATAAGATCGCCACAGAGTTTGATGGAATATCTACATGAATTATTTCTTAGGTCTTGAGGTATGGCAGATCCTAGAGAGAAAATTTCTTAACCAAGGGAAGTATGCAGTTGAAATCCTAAACATATTTTATATGTTGGAGTGCAAGTCCATGAATACACCCATGGAAATGAAGTTGAAGCTTTTAGTTGACACTTCGTCAGAATTGATTGATGCCACATTATATAGATAGATCATTGGATCATTGATGTATCTCACGAACACTAGACGAGATATTTGTTTTTCTGTGAACACCTTGAGTCAGTTTCTGGTAGAACCCAAACATGTTCACCTAGTTGCTACAAAACATGTGATGAGGTACCTTAAGGGTACATTAGATTATCGTCTCAGTTATGATGGAGATCATAATTTCACACTGAGTGGATACGCTATTTCAAATTAGGTTGGAAGTGTCTCTGACAGGAAGAGCACTTAAGGATGTTGTTTCTGTTTTGGATCAACCATGATCTCATAGCAGAGTAGGAAAAAATCAAGCATTGCCCTCAGTACAACGAAAGTAGAATACATTGTTATGTGTTTTTCCAGTTATGAAGCCATATGGATTCGTAAGTTGTTGAGTGGTCTATTTGACCTAAAGATGGAAGCAACGACGATCCTATGTGATAATGAGAGCTGCATAAAGATGACATAAAATCATGTATTTCATGACAAGTCGAAAGACATAGAGATATGATACCATTACATCCGTGACATGATGTAGATAGGAGCCATAAAAATCCAATATGTTAGCATGGATGAACAGGTTGTTGATGTGTTGACCAAGCCTCTATCTCATGTAAAGTTTGAGAACTTTTGAGATAATCTCGGTATAGTTTGAAAGGACCTCCCTCGATAGGGGGAGTAGTGTTGTGTTGATATGCCGGCCTAGTGTTGTGCTTCCAACTTAATTGTTGTGTCGAGATGCCAGCTTAGTGTTGTGCTTCTAGCTTAATTGTTGTGTCGATATGCCAGCCTAGTGTTGTGCTTCCAACTTAATTGTTGTGTTGAGATGTCAGCCAAGTGACGTGATTCCATCTTAATTATTGTATTGAGATGTCAGCCGAGTGATGTGCTTCCAACTTAATTGTTGTGTTGATATGCCAACCGAGTGTTGTGCTTCCAGCTTAATTGTTATGTTGAGATGCCATCCGAGTGTTGTGTTTCCATCTTAATTGTTTTGTTGGGATTCCAGCTTAATTACTGATGCCAACTTAATTGATGTGTTGAGATTCCAACTTAATTGTTGTGTTGAGATTCCACCTTAATTGTTGATGCCAGCTTAATTGTTGTGTTGTGATTCCAGCTTAACTGTTGTGTTGTGATTCCAGCTTAACTGTTGTGTTGTGATCCCAACCTTGTGCTGTGATTATGTGACCAACCTCGTGCTGTGATGATGTTGTATTAGTTTTATACTAATCCATATTGATGCAGATGATGATTTCATTACACTGTGAATGACGATGTTGTTGATGAGAAAAATTTCTGATGATTTATAGATATGCCAGTCAGTGTTCCAAGATGTTGTTGATGATGTTGTCCTCTCACTCACCTGATGTCGCTGATGATGTTTTCCTCTCTCTCACCTGATGTTGTTGTAGAATACCCTTGTTGTTAAGGGGGAGTGTTGAAATAATATAACTGCAAAGAGTATTCTATTTATTATTGATATATTATTCATTAGATCAATCCCCTTTTGTGGATTGATCATGTCGAGTGTTGTAAATAACCAAATCCCCTTTTGTGGATTAGTAAAACCATAATTGTAATAGGCAGAATGAGAAGTCAGCCCCCAGATTACTTAATGGTGGTTATAACCACCCAAAATGAGAAGTTGACCTAGCTAGTGAAAAGACACCCTAGTTCAATTCCTGCCAGATTGTATAAATATGAGAGACTAGTGCCTCATTTGTTCAGGCACTCACTTTTTCATCAGAGCACAAGTCTGGAGGTGCAATTGGAGAAGAAGAAGAGAGAGAGAGAGAGAGAGAGAGAGAGAGAGAGAGATATGCACTTCTTGGAGAGGACTTTCTATATTTGTTTGAGTTCTCTCTTGGCATTGTATTAGCTATCTATATTAAGGAATTTTTTGTTGAGTTTTCTCCCCCATCAGGATTTCCCAAGATAAATGATGTGTCTTTTGTGATTGTGTATTTCTCAGTGATCCTATCTATGCTATTGTTATCTAATGAAATAAAATGAAACTCAGTAATAGCTTAAACCTCTACATCCACTGCCTATAGCCCGTCACCCAACCGAATAACCATAATTTTTCCATATAAAAGGA
>JZKD02S0556356.1:0-16382 GCA_000966675.3 Picea glauca | reverse complement strand
CTATCTGTCAAGATCTCCAATTGATGGCCACCCAGTTTCAGCCACAATGATATCTACATCCAAGAACCCCAACAACTCCATAGTCGAGTAGATGACATCCAACTAAGCTTGGAACATGTTGGCATAGGTGATTCCAATATTCTTGTCGAACACCCCTGCATTTGGCTTAAACAGAGCATAGTCCAAGGTATTATCTGTGTAGCCAAAGTATGGATAAGGTTTGATCATGAAAGGAGCCCCTGGTTTTTTGAGAAAGGTCAACAATGGTTTCAGAATAACTCTTTCATAGCCTCGACGGAACCATCCTATGGATGGGGCTCAAAAGCAACGAGAATACCGAGCGAATGAGGCTTGGAGACCTTGATTTGCTAGTCAAGAGAAGCGCCAACAAGAGCATTATGAAGATTTTGCATGGCAAGGATGAGCTGGGATATGAGCACTTTGTTACCTGTGGAAAGAATATCATTTCCCATGAATATGGAGATTATATTTGTAGTTGGAATGTAAGGATCCATGTTTTTCTTCACCCAATCCTGCGTTGCAGGCAGTTTGTCAAGGGCTAGGATTTCTTCATTTGCCACGATTTCCACCACCGCTATATTTGTATTGGCGAAGGCCCATAAGGCACTAGGATATGCATCGAAGAGATTCACTTTGTCAATGTTTGTGGTTTGTAGAAACTTCACCACTTCACTTGGAGGAGGAAGATTGTTTGCCTTTCTTCCATAGTTCACACCTATTGCTTCAACTGTTGGGCAACCAAAAACACAAACACAATGACTCATACAAAGCCATTATACACACACAATGGAGTCATACAAAGTCATTACACATTTTTACATGCCCTCTGATGTCCTCCTCAACTATAAACAACACATAGGGTAAGATTTTGATTTTAATCTTAGCTCAAAAAATCCAGACAAAGATTTTGAGCCCATTTCATGAAGTCAAAACCAAGGACCAATACTACATGCTGATATGGGTTCTTAATCAAAATGTGGATATAAGTTCTTGATCAAAATGTCAGACAAAGACAAAGGCATTTATTTATTGTGACTTTGTGTAAAATATTGCAATGATTTTAAAGTGTAACATGGCCTAGGTTCAAGTTAAAAAATATATATATTAAATTTAATATAAATTATTATATTTCAAATTTATTTAAAATATAATTTTATATATTGAATTTATAAATTATATATTACTATTTTTATATAAATTAATAAATAAATATAATACAATAAATAATTTTTATTATTGTTGATTAATAAAGTTGTTAAGAAAGGATATAATTTACACACAGGGGCATGATCACCATGAAAGGTTTTCACATATCCATCCTTTACCATCGAAATGGACCACTTAAATTAAAGACCATTGAAAGGTTTGCACCATCGACCGATTAAAGAAACACAACACTGAAATTATCGAATGATCCCAAATATATGTACCCCATTGCGTTTCTTCAATATTAATTGCTCCACTACTCCCTCACCCCAATGTAGTTTTGAACATTCTTTGGAAAAAATGTAGACGTACGTCAAATGTTCAACACTCAGCAGCTCTTCTAAATCAGAACACCAAGAAACCTTTAGTACTTGAAGCTCTATCTGTTGTGCCAAAACCAATACGCTCTTCAACTTCACACATCCGGATACATCCAGGGACTTCAACAACCTTAAATTTTCAACACCCCAACACTTCTAAGTTAGACCAGCCAGAAACATTTAGTGTTTGAAGCTCTATCCACTGCGCCAAACCTGACACACTCTTCAACTTCACGCATCGAGATACTTCAAGGTGCTTCAACGACCTCAAATTTTCAAAACCCTGCAGCTCTTCAAAGTCAGATCAATTACAAACACTTACTCTTCGAAGCTTTGTATGTTCCATTGATCCCCGTATGCTCTTCATCTTCCCACATTGATATACATCAACCTCCTCCAACGACCTCAAAATTTCAAAGCCATGTAGCTCTTCCAAGTCAGAGAAATCACAGACATTTACACTTCGAAGCTTTGTCTGCTTCGTCAATCCTCGTATGCTCTTCAGTTTCATGCATTTTTGTGCCCACAAGACCTCCAATGATACCATTGTTTCAAAACCTGGAAAATCCTCCACTTCTACGCAATCCTCAATATCCATCGTTTGAAGTTTTGCAAGACCGCATAGCCCTTCTATTTTCCCCAATTTACAACAAGCTGTCAATTCTAGTTTTATGAGTGCATTTGGAAATGTTCCAACCCCTACCAGATCATCACAAGACTAGATGAGAAGATATTGAAGGTTGGGACAAACACATTCCCCAAATGATACCTTATGCAATATTTGTATGGAGGACAATTCCAAGTGTTGGAGTCTATGCATAAAATATTTTTCACTTTTTCCCTCAACTACTTGTTTAAAAGGAAGCTCTCACAAGGAACATTTCGTGACTATCAATTGATTCAACATTCTAATGGAATCTAACAAACAGTTCAATTTATGGAAACATAGCTTCAAATGCTTCGGCTTGCTTAGGTCACCGATCGAAGGCAACGACATTTCCAACGAAGAGCTTGCTATTACAACCTCTTCCAAATCACTTAACTCTCCAATGTCACTTGGAGATTCTTTTAAGTTTATGAGATCCAAATATAACTTTTCCAGAAATCGTTGACATGCAACTTGGAAAGGGTCGATCCTGGTGATAACTCATGGAGGTCAGGGTCACTTTGAGGATGACGACGTGTATCATGAAAATTCCTCTATACGATATTAGGGAGATGCCGAAAAAGGTGAATTTGTGCACGTGAACGAATGGGTCATACGGCTCAATTACTTTATGTCATTTATTAGTCTTCTCTACAGGGGAGGAAGTCTTAAATGGGGAACCACTGGCTCAACATACAAAAGATCAGAAATTTCAGAGCATCTTTCATGTTCCCACTCCATGTTATCACTTAGAGGATCTTGCATGTTCCC
Source organism: Picea glauca (assembly GCA_000966675.3). Classification (NCBI taxonomy): domain Eukaryota; kingdom Viridiplantae; phylum Streptophyta; class Pinopsida; order Pinales; family Pinaceae; genus Picea; species Picea glauca. The sequence goes on along the minus strand of JZKD02S0556356.1, from coordinate 13,418 downwards.
ATGTTACCACGATCCAGTAAGTAGGTTAATCATGTGGGATCCAAGTAGGTCAGGGAGTAGGTTCATTACATGGGATCCTGGTGGTGGGTTCATTACATGGATGCAAAACCCTCACCCAATGGGACCAACCATATAGAGTCTTTGATAGCTTGAGACCGGATATTAACTAGACAGATCCCAGATATAACCCAACCATATTAGATATTGATTTGATTAGATAGCCCAAAGAGCGCAGAAGAGAGAGTTGTAGCCCAATAAGATAGATTTATTTTCCTAGTAAAGTAGAAAGTAGGTAACGATAAGATAGATTGAGTTTAGTTAGTCAAGCAACAACAAGTAGGTGATGTTAAGGAGATCTTTAGATTAAGTTAAGTATTGACCCCTCTGCCTAGGGGAGGTGGACCTCCCTATCGGTTGGGTGGCCACGCTCCCATAATTCCCAAATGATCTATTCATTATGTTTAGATATGCCTGGTTCAGATATGATTCCCTATGATATGATTAGTACCTATGAGCTTTACTACTCTTAGAACTACCCGATACCTATCATCACTACCAAGCAATACCCATCATTACTACCAAGATTCTCTTTGCTAGAACAACCTGAGATGATCTTATTACTAGCAAGCAGTATCAGTCATTTATACGGCATAGGGTGCATGGTATTATAACATCACTTACAGATTTAGTCTTTCATCAAGCTGGTATGTAGTGGTGATCTGATGCCCAAACACCTCATTTCACATTGTTATTATTTCTTCCTTGATGGCTTGGCTGGAGTGGTTCAGGTTGGATTCTGGATATGGCTTCTTGGTTCTCTGGTTCAGGCTTGATAGTTACCTTGTATATGATGTAGGTTGCTTGACTTTGGATTTTTACTTTAATTTCACAGATAAAAAAATACGAAATAGTAATAGTAATTTCGTATAAAAATAAATAGTAATTTCTAAGAAACAATACTTTTGACAAACAAGAACTAAAAGTTATTATTCTTAAACAAACAAAAAAATCACTTCACTTCACAAGAGAAAAAGAAAGAAAACAAATCATGGCTATATTTGGATTTCTGTCTTTGGTTAACGACCTGAAATGCAACAATTTCATGCCATTCCTCCAATATGTTTAGGTATTTAGATCTTTACTTTGACAAGTTGGTAGTATAATGTGCGGAAATAATAAGAGGAAGAAGTAGAATATCCTTTATGAGGTGTAGGATAAAGAGATCTAAAGTTGCTAGCTAGGATTTCTTAGTATATTAATATTTTAAGTAGAAGGGGTAACTCTTTAAGACTATTTCTTAGGATTGTCTCAGAAGGATAACTATAGTTTAAATAAGAACTAGGTATAAAAGATAGTAGGGTTCAATATCGAAATCAAGAGGTCCATCCTTTACTCAGTAGAAAGCTAACTTCGACACTACTCTATAACCTCTTTAGGTACTTAGAAAACTAGAACTACTCTATAGGTAAAAGGCTAACAACCTAGAACTACTCTATAGCTTAGAGAGAAATAAACCCTAACATTACTATAACTCCTCAAGACATGGTAACTTTTTCTTTATGGCGTGGCAATAACAACCATAGGAACTACTCTTTATTGATAGATTAGTTGGTCCTATAGAGAGAGGATCACTAGCGGGAGTCAGCTAGAAATGATAGTATGTTTCCCTTGTAGCACTTGTTTTCCTACTACCTTGGGGCCTATTGAACATCGTGGAACTAACTGCGCTTTTGTAGCTTCTTCTTTTAGATAGCTCCCAGAGGAGGAAGGTATAGTCTAGTAGCTCGATAGGAGGGTTAGAGATTCTTTGATCGGCATCATCCTACCTTGATATTTCGTCTTTGATGGCTTGGATTTTCTCTCTTGTAGCTTGCATGGTTAGGATTTGATAGTTCATAGTTGGAAGTCACTTCACCGCCTTGCATCATGCAACCCAATAGATTCATTTTAGACTGTAACTCACTATGAAGAGTACGAAGAGAAAGATTAGATACCATATTGATTATTACAAGTATAGGATTGAAATTAAAGGTAACCATTAAGTAGTAGGAACCCATTATATAGTAGGAACCAATTAGATTCTATTTAAGCGAACTTACCTTTGTATATTCTTTGGAGCTTGTCTCTTGTTCCTCAATCCGGGCTCAACCAACCAACCTTATATTTTATTAGAGAAGATTTCAACCAAAGCCGGAGATATTAGGTCAATGTTAAGTAGGAACCAATTCAAGTAGCGCATGTTCAGTACCGGGAAAGAAGTTGGAACCATTGCATAGTTGAGTATGTTCAGTAGAAGAGTTGGTTATGTTCATCAAGGAAAGTTGGTCAAGGAAAGAAGCAAGTTGATGAGGTCTGTAAACAAGTAGGAAAGGTCAGAATAATAACCTATTCTAGTTGAGCTTGTTCAATAGCAACAAAACCACCAAGTGCAAGTTCTTCTTGTGAAGTCTTTAGGTTAACCTAGTCCAGCAACAAGTAGCACTTGTTAAGTTGGGAAGAGTTTATGAATAGGGAAGAACACAATAGGATTTATTCGCCACAAGAGGAACTATAAACAGGAACTGTCGCCCTCTTTGTATTTTATAAACTACAGGTTACATCTCATCATGTATGTTAGTTCATTAGTTCAAGAGGTGGAGTATCATTATGTCGCTTCAGGTGGAGTACACGCTTTGTTCATTACGTTACGTTACTAAAGGTGGAGGGGAGGACCCATTAACAAGCTTCAGGTGACTCCTTGTTGGTTGGCCTTATGAAACACTGAAACATAAACAATAAGCTTTATGTCATTCATCAGTTGGCTAATAACAAATTATGAAAGCTTGGAGAAGAACATAACCGTTGAAAGTTGTCTATGCTAAATAGGAGTAGGAATCAAGACAGCAGGGTCTATGCTAAGTCAAGACAGGGGAGTTGTTCAAGTAGGATAATTTGGCTATGTTATTAACCAAGAAACTAGGGCAGGTTGTATTCAATTGGCTATGGAGGTATTAAGTTGGCTATGAATCTTGAAGACCTCGCTTCAGCTTGGGGGTTGGGGAGTTCACATCTCCAAAATCCTAACTAAGAATTCCAAACAACAACAGCAGGGAATAGGAGCAACAACAACAGGGAATAGATAGATTTTCACATATTGTATGTCCAAAGAGAAGAGGAACCTTGACTATTGGATATTTCCATTCATTGCTTTATGATATCACCATGAAAAGTAACCATTCATTTCTATTTGAGATTACCATGATCAGTAACTAGGGTGTTTCATATATTAAGCATTACTAATCATTTCGAGAGAAGTATTACTCTATATATGATGCTTGCTTAGTGAAATAAGAGTTAAAATATATATCTGAGATATAAAATATATATCTCTCAAATTACAATTCACACTTAATTTAAATGACACAAACCCATCTTCTCCCTCACTTAATTTAATGTTATTTTTTTTAGTATCGTATATTCTACGATTTTTATTTCTTCTTGAAATATTAAATATAAAGTTTTAAATGTGAAATGTACTAATATAAAATATATATATGTTAAATTAAAATCCATACTGTAATTTAATTTAAATTAAATGGCACAAACTCATCTTCTCCCTCACTTAATTTAATATTATTTTTTTACATTTTGGTTTATAAGGTATCTATGTGAGAGCTGATAGACTATATAATGCACTTAGTAAACTATTTCTGAATTATTGTTTTTTAAATAAACTTCTTCTCCCTCATTTAATTTAATTTAATTTAATATATATTTTTTTAGTTTCAGTTTATAAGGTCTCTATGTGATGGCTCGTAGGCTATATAATGCACCTTAGTAAACTATTTCTGAATTATTGTTTTTTAAATAAACTTTGGTGGAAGTGTGGTTTAAGTTTTCCTTTGTAGAAAAGATCATTGAAAATGAGACTATCGAACCTCAATGAATCCATTAAGCTCAACTATTAGCACTTTTTTTTTTCCAAATTTTAGATTTTTTTTCTTTCCAAATTCTAGATTCGAAAGAGGCAAAGGAAAAAATTTGGAAATTAAATTGTGAGAATAAATTTTTTCACATAATATTTACAATCTTAATCATTTTAAATTAAATAATAAATATAAATTTCTTATAATCAATTATTTAATTCAACCTTTCACATCAAAATTAAAGCATAAATATAACCTTACTGTATAAGGAGTCTTCTCATTATTATTTTATTTTTGAAGTATCCAAAAAGGCAACACATGAAATACATGTAAATTTTGTAAGATAGCAATCTAAGGAGTCTTATCAATTATTATTTTATTTTTTAAGTATTCAAAATTCAACAAGTACACATAAGTACACATGAAATACAGAAATACATGTAAAATAGCAATCTTAGAAAATATTTGTGAATATTAATTTTAAATTTGATTTTTTTTTATAAATAATATTACTTATTAAAAAAAACTATTTTATTTAAAAACCTATCAATTAATTAAAAATTTAAATTACAAAACATTTATTTATTTTTTACATTGTATTATATGTTTTTAAACTTAAAAAAATTTAAAAATTGAAATTCACTTATCATAAACTAATTTTCCGTCAATGCACTTCAAGGTTAAAAGTATACGAACTTTCTTGACTAACTATAAACCATTGATTTTTTTTTATAAATAATATTACTTATTAAAAAAAACTATTTTATTTAAAAACCTATCAATTAATTAAAAATTTAAATTACAAAACATTTATTTATTTTTTACATTGTACTATATGTTTTTAAACTTAAAAAAATTTAAAAATTGAAATTCACTTATCATAAACTAATTTTCCGTCAATGCACTTCAAGGTTAAAAGTATACGAACTTTCTTGACTAACTATAAACCATAAAATAGAATCTATAGATCTAGAAGGCGGCTCATGACCAACGAGAAACCAGAGGGACCAAGATCAAGCCGGCTCCCTGACCAATTTAAATAAATCTACTCCACAAGAACGCAGGACGAGAACACGTGCTGACTCGCCCATTGTCTTCGAAGCTACGGCCACGTCATCCTCGTCTTCTCCATGGATTCATGAAATTTTTCTGCTGTAAGTTCATTCAACGAACAAACCATGGGCGCTTCATCGAGAGCAGGCAGGCAAAATTAAGCAGCTGGACTATAGATATATACTATAAAAATGAGTAAGCAAATCATTGATGAAATTCCTGGTGTAAATCGGATCTACAGCGACGGTTCAATCGAGCGTTCCCTAAACTAGCATATCCACTAAGAGGGCGAATAAGAATGTTTGAGGAAAGTTTGTCATTGAAGGTCAAAGGTTTAAATCAAGAGGGGGTAGGGTATATACACCTATGTAGACTTCAGCAGTGAAACTATTGTAATTGAAATGATCTTATTTGAAGTTGGTGGTGCAAAGATTGTAAGTTTTGAAAATAGAGGTAAATAGTAGACTAAAAAAACTTGATCTATAAGCTATGTATGATATATAAGTTATGATTTTATTTTAAAGATGATAATGAAGATGTGGCTAACGATGAAATTTTAAAATAATTTGTTTTGGTCTCATATTTTTTGTGAATAAAAAATTTAATAATAATATTTGCAAATATCAAAACCAAACCATTATAATTCACTAAATGAATTTTAATATACAATAAAAAAAAAAACGAAATTAAAGCATTGAACCCTAACTTATAATATCACAAATAAACAAACTGTAACACATACATCATAAGTGCATAAAGGTATACTAAACATATATCAACATAAAAAGTAATCGTTATAAAATTGTTTATTCAATGTTATGATTGCAATACAAAAATTTGAGCTGCTTCATATCACAATATATGGAAAAATAAAGAAACTATGGTGCGATTTCACTTGGATTTAAGCAACATAAAAATGTGATTTCAATCATATTTATATCATGGGATTTATGGGAAAATGCACACAAACTTAGAATGTTTAGACAACGTCGTGCAACTATGTCTATAGAATGTATATAATAGATATTTTTGAAACTCTAGAATATTTTTTAATCGATCAAGTTTCATATATTCATCACGATACTTCCTTTATAAACATCAATATTTTAACCATTTTTGTTTTGGGTTTTGTTACAAGTTTATATCACATTTTCTTTGTGAACACCCAAGAGCAAAGTTTTCAAAAGTGTCAGTGTTTGTTTTTCAAGCAATATTGGGCATGCAAAATACATGGTCTATATATTATATTTCTTATTTGGATGACAATATTGGGTATTCCCAAATACACTATCCATATATTGTTTTTCTCGTTTTGAACGAGTTGTAAGGATTGATGTTTCATTGGTTATGAATTTCAAAATTTGATAGATTCATCACTTAAAGGGTTATCAATTAAATATACATTGATCACTTAAGGGGCTATTAGTTAAATAGTACAATAACTCACTAAGCTTTAGATTAATGAGTTTACCATTGATTATTTTATATTTATCTTTAACTCAATGTAATGTTTTTTTAAATGTAACATTATATATTTTGAAATTGTAAAATTTGATTGTGTTTATGAATTAAAATTTTACTTTTTAAAATTGTAAATTTTTAAATTGCATTAATGGAATCAATAGAGCAACAAACATTTTCTTTTGGAAGTGTACCTTTTACCTAGTAAATTGTAATTCTCATTTAATTAGATGACAAAAAATATTTTGTAGGGGCACTAAAAGTAGAGGTCGGAAGTGTCCCTTATTAACCCCCAGTTTATAAGTGCATGATAACATTACATCGTTGCAACTATGCTTCTTTGCAGTGGAAACGAAACGGACTTGATTACTGGTCGATGGATATTTTCGCAACAGCAATTGCCAAGACTTGTCATGTCATTTGCAAGCAGCTCAAAAGTCTTTATATGAAAAAAAATGTTATAATCATAGTAAATTTTGTTTATAATTTTTATTAAATGGGTGTTGGGGTCACCAATCCACTCTAGTGTCATTGATTCCTCCTTGACATGGTCAGTTTCATCAAATAATCACCAATCCACTTGCATCATTAGCAAGAATTAAATTGCTACAACAAGTATCCACAACATGCATCATCCAATACTTTGTGTGCCAACTATCACCATCTAACTACAAATTGACTACTCATAGTTGCTAATCAAAATATTCAAATTCATATTTATTACTATAGTCATATGAATAGTATTGATTATCATCAATAACTAAGTGCATTGTTATCATTCCACTTAATCGATTAAACATATACTTAAATAGGTTATCTATATTATCCCAAGTAATCAACTTAAATGTTATATGATTTCTAAGGATAATTCGTCATCCACTATACATCAAAGGGATAGAGACTCACTACACCTATGTTTGTAGGAAAAGTTCTAAAATTTTCCAAGGCTTTCATTTATATATTATGAGTATTAAGTAAAACAATATGATAAGCATCAAGATCACCTGACCCATGTTTGCAAATCAATTGTATAACTTGAAGCTTCTGGAAGAATGCCTGGGGGTCGCCATAAGGATATGTGTAGGTTTGAAAAGTGTGCCAGATGAAGAAGTGGTGAGAAGGGCAGTGACCATGCTTCTGGTGGAGGAAGAATGAAAAACCATGAGAAGGAAAGATCAGGAGCTGAGGAAGCATGCTAAAATGGTCGTGAACAAAGGCAGATCTTCATTTATAGACTTGCAGGATTTTGTTGGTGACATGCAACAGCCGCACCAGAAAACGAAGACAATTCATAACATACCCAATAAGTGGATGAATCATGCCTCCAAGTCCATCTTTTCAATGATCAGGATATCAACTCAACCATGGATGCCTACAAAGAAATTTCTCACAACTTGAAGGTAGCATATCTCTATTACGAACCAAGGAAAAGGAAAATATAGATAAACAATATTGCTTGCCAATAAAGTAAAATGGTTTTCTCAATCACCGACGATTGACAATTTCCTCTAATTCTTCTCACCACACAGTCACCCTTTCAAAACTTACAACATAAACAAACCTCACCCATCATTTCTAGAGATGGGTTGTGTTCTGGTGGATTGAACATTCCATTCAATATTAGAAGAAAATTATTTTGGAAATAATACCTAGCGAGTAAAGTAAACTTTAGAGTCATTTAATCCCAGCCCTACAAAATTATTATTGCCACTATGTACAGGTTGGGGATTATGTCTACACAAGAGATGAAGCTGCAAATTTTGGTTGGGAGGGACTGATCTCCACGAGATTAATCAAAGCCTAATTCTTTGGGATCTAGTCCTTGATCTCTCTTTGGTGTTGGTCGCGAGAGGAAGTGATCTCCAGAAGGTTACTCAAAGCCCAATTCTTGGTATCCATTGCTTGATCTCTCTTGGTGTTGGTCATGCTCCATGGAAAGGGCACATCAACACCTTATTTTCTTTTCATAAGGGGATGTATTTTAATCTCCCCTCTTACCTTTGTAAAAATTCATGGATCTAGTATTCTCCAAACCCTAGGCTTGGAAATTTCCACTTGTCTTTCATATACAAGTATGACTATGAATCACAAGCTACAATCATGAATTTGAGATGCACACTCATGCAGGGTTAAAAGCATGTAAGCCAGTCAGCTTTCTAGCTTGTTGCAAATTTAATCTAATCTGAACGATATAGAGACTGCGGTAAGGGTTGAAACATCAAAAGACGCCTCATTTGTCTTGCAACATAGCTATAAGTAGCAGCTGCCAAGGTAGCCAGAGATGCTACTTCAGCCCGTTACCAGACTCCATATTTGTAGTGGTTGGCCAACGTTGTTGTGGTTGGGAGTGATCCCTCATAACAGGTCAACTTTTGCCTCTCCAAGGGCATGCATGCATGTTGATAGTAGTGGTATCGGAAGTGGGGAAATAATAATGCTACGTGTAGAGTAGGTTGAGATGTGGTTCATTCAACTGTATATCAATGGGAGTTTACCACTATCCCTACAAGTTCCATTATCAGCACATTGGGTATGGATATAACTAAAGAAAGAAGATCGACCCACTCAAGCTCAAAAAAGGTAGTTTCTAAAAAAAGAATATTGTTACTTGTAGCCCATACATAAGTGAGAATAGGCAGAAACCATGGGCACCCACTTGCACTTTTTAAGGAAGTATTATCAATCTGTTTGATTTTCATGGCATTCATGTCTGGGGTTTAGCTCAAAATCCCCAAAGAAACTGAGTCGAGAGAATTTCAATTCGACTCCAGCAAATAATTCATTTGATATAAGTTGTGACAATAAAAAAAGAGAGAAAAAAAAAGTAGATGGCTTTGGTCTTACATTGAAATCGTTCCAATGGTAGTTAGCAATATTCTTCTCCCCACACAGTCGTTCCGATGGAGTCCACATTTGATCCAACATTAGAAAAAAACTCCTATGTCAATAAAACACTGCAAATCAAGTCCAATTTCAATTTCTGAGCAATTTAATCTCCAACCCTACAAAGGCCTTAATGGAACAACTTTCTCTATATACAGGTTGGGGATTAAATCTGGCAAGGAGATAAAGTTAGAGATTGTAACAAAATAACTATGAATCAAAACCATGAATTTTAAATCCACATTGAATGTACAATTAAGCCGAAGAAATAAAACCCTATAAGTTTTCCACCCTTCAACTCTCCAACTTGCAGCAAATTAATGTAATCTCAACCCTAATGGAGCCTGGTAGGGGTTGAAATATCACCTCAGTTGGCCATTGCAATGGAACCTAAAAGAAGCAGCGACAACCATGCAAGGGAGAGGTGCTACTTCAACCCATACTACATTTGCATATTCTTATATCAAGATTTCATTTCACGTCAATACTTCTCTTCAAGGTTTAAGAGTTGTGAGACAAACATGGTTTATAAGCATTGGCCACACCAAAAGTTGTCAATATGTAAATTAGCTTTGGGTTGCTAGTCCTTATGCTAATATGGTTGCTTCAGCCCTCACTTTAGTACAACACCAGTGATGATTTAGGTCCCATGTTATGAGTAGTCTTTGACTTCTGGTTATCTATATAATATTGCAAACTATATTATCATGTCATATCTCTTTATTAATATTTTGTTCCACATTAATACTCACATGCTCTTTTAACAAAACCTCCATCTTTTAACAAAACCTCCATTTATTCATACAAACTCTCATTGAACAAACTAAAAATATAAACTTTTAAAAAGCAATACAATAAATAAAATCTAGCAAACTAATAAATATAATTATAAAAATTTTAGCAATCTAATAAAAATGTAAACTTTTAAAAAACAATGTAATAAATAAAATTGAGCAAACTAAAAATGTAAACTTTTGAAGGACAATGTAATAATTCTGGGTAAAAATGTTTGGTGTCATATGTACTAACACTTTAAAACTTAAGTGACTACTATATAAAATTAGTTTGTTAATATGTGAATGAATCCATCCCACTACATATTTAAGATCGTGAAATTGTTTTGGTTTATTACTCTGAGAATGATTTCAATTTCAAGTGACTATGACTCTGTTTTGGGTGCGAGGATAAGGAAAACGTTCAATAAAAAAATATCACTTGAAAAATCATTCACGCACTCATAAACAACAATAAATTAACAATATTTTTAATTATAAAAATGTTTTCACGCATTGATACAGATGATCTACCTGCTCAGACAAAGAAAATCAGTTTAGTATGATTGGTAAACAATAAATCAAAATATTATGGACTGATAAGCAAATAACCAAAATATCATGGACTGCTTACGAATTTATCAATATGCAATGGACTGCTCAACAATTAAAATCAAAATATGATGGTTTTTTTCGAAAAATACCGCAAGATTAAACATTTAATGAACTGCTAAACAAGAAATCAAAACAGCATGGACTGCTAAAAGATTTCATCAAAATATTATGGAATGTTAAACAAGAAATCAAAATATTGTCTACTGCTAAACAATTTGTCATAATCTTGCGGACTGCGAAACAATTCGTCAACAGATTATGGACTGCTAAACAATTTGTCATAATCTTGCGGACTGCGAAACAATTTGTCAAAAGATTATTGACTTCTAAACAATTAGTTAAAAAATTATGGAGTGTTAAATAATTAACCGAAATATTAGAAAGTGCTGAGTCCCGGAGCCGAACGAATCCTAGCAATAAACGGTGTTGATGTCGGGCATCAGGTCCCACAGAGTCTCGTACATGTCGAGCACCCTAAAGATCCTTTCGCTTGACCTATTGCTCATGGCCACGGATTCTCCAAAGGCCATGGATTCCCCAAAGGCCAGAAGCTTCGTCGTAGGCCCCTTGACAACCTCGGCAAAACAGGAATCCTGGACGTTATTAAGCCCTGAAACAATCTCGCCACAGAGCCGTTTCTCGCTTGCCATTAGAATCCTCACCTCAATTCTCACGGAGCGTATCCAGTTCTTGATCTTGAAGTCTAGAATTTCCCATTTCATCTTCTGCACATCGCTCGTACTAAGCCGTTCGACGCCTATTCTATTGAGACATTCTTTGATTATTGACTTTCTGGTCTGCCCGTAGATTCGAACGCATTCACTGCCGTACCCACCGGAAACCATGTGCTTCGCTATGCTGCGAAGGTCCAGGACGACAAGGGCTTTTGCAAAACAGAGGCGGTGGGGAACAAATCCCGAACACGAACAGCTGGCAGGAACAGCTGACACAGTGCAACCAGCGGTTTAGGTTGACAGGTATAAGGTTGAGCCTAAACCAGTAGTTTAGGTCAACAGGTATTGCCTGTTGACAGGTTTTGGACAATACTTGTTCCTAAATATGCCTTCTGCATAATAATTACAATAACAGTTTTGTTTTGGGGTGGATTTTGATTAATGATACTTAATAATCACAATAAGTTCTGTTTTGGGGTGGATTTTTATTAATGATATTTTCTAAAAACATTATAATAATAAAAAAAAAATTCTTAACCATATTTGGTAATGGTAAGTGATAATATAAAAATATTCGACCATATTATAATAATTACAATAACCAAATATGATAATGGTTTTGGCATCCATTTTAATTAAAATGGCGATGATAAATGATAACATAAAGTAAGTCTAAATTTCATTGTATATATAAGTATAAGTCGGACATTTTGATTAAAATGGTCATGGTAAATGATAATATAAATTAAGTTGAAATTTAATTACGCTCAAAGGCGTACATTTATTGGCAATGGGCACAATTAATCACCTTTTAATCTAAAATTCTAATCTGATGGTTAACAATTGAAGATGCTGGCATATTCTTAGTCGTCCTCCCAAATCAATGAATATGATTTACTATTCATAACTTCCTTATATTTTTGAATGTATCGGTTAACCTGTTTACTTTTTAACATTTACCTAATCATATTAAAAAATTACTGTAACACTATATGATTGCCACTTTTAATATTAACCTTTGAGATTACTAAGTTTAGATTTACTCAGTGGTTCGAAGGTTTCCTCCTCAAATGTCCAAGCTTTCATATTGGATGGTCGACCCACCTATAATTGATGTTTCATTTTTTGGCTGTCCGGTTTCATTTTCTGGCTTGTCCGACGTTTCATATTGGATAGCCACAAGCGTTTCATTTTCTTGTTGTCCTGCGTTACATATCAGATCGCCACTTATACTACTAAGGTGAAGAAAGGCGAGGAGTTAACAGAAGAACTTTTGGCTACCCTCAGATCATAGTTGTTGAGTTAAGTGAGGAGGATCGCTCACGATTCCTCGTGATTTTCTTGAACAATTTGAGAGCCCCTCTCATGGGTGCTCACTCAAACAATTTGAGAGCCCCTCTCATGGGTGCTCACTGAAAAATCGAGCAAGCGGACGCGCTTGAAGTGAAGTGGAGTGGAGGACTGTGCACGGCTTCAAAGAAGATGCGGACGGGCGGACGGTAGCTTGGAGGAGAAGCCACAGTTGTTGAGCATGAGGTAGATATGAAAAAAGAAATTAAGTGGGTTGTTGTTCTATCCCAAACCCTCATATGAGAGATTCATCAAATCGTTGTCTAAAAGGGAGCTGTGGTTTCTTTTTATTGTTTGTGTAATTGTTGATTTGATCGCTGTGAAGGAGGTACTATTAGGTTTGAAAATGAACCCTCTATTCTAAGTATTGGAGTCCCGGCGTTTATTTTGTAAATGAAATAGGCCAAAAGAAAATTAGAATTTTTTTAAATGAAATAGGTTAAAAAAGCGTTTGAAAAAAAAAAAAAAGAATTAGAATTTGTTTTTAAATAAAATAAGAAAAAAAAATTAAGATTTGTTCCAAAATAAATATGCCTTTCCACGTTCATCAGCCACATCCACAATTATGTGGCTGTGCTAGTTGTATATAAGTCGGAATCTCTTTGATTTGGATAAGTAAATATTGAAATTCAATTTTTTTTATTTACAAAGAAATTAGATAAAATCAAAATTATTTTTATTTTTAAATTTAAATAAAATGAAAA
>JZKD02S0556345.1:0-15099 GCA_000966675.3 Picea glauca | reverse complement strand
AGGACTAGAGCGTCCGGATCAGCCGGACCCACTACAGTGGGAGATATGGGCAAGGCCCATCGGATTCATGCAGTGGTGAATAACCGCCAGGCAGAGCACCAGTCGACTGTGCTTGAGACGACAGGTACCGTCGCTGACCAGACCCTTAGTATTTTGATAGATCCCGGTGCTACCGAGAGTTTCATTTCTGGTGCAGCGCTAAAAAGGATTAAGGTAAAGGCAGTCGAATAGGACGAGTTTAGTTTCGTAGAGATGGCTTCGGGAGCCAAGCATAAGGTTGGAGGAAAGGTTACAGGCTGTGCCCTTAACCTGGGAGAGTTTGTCACGAGGGCCAACTTGTACGTCACGGTCTTATGATCTTATGATGTCGTAATTGGTATGGATTGGTTGGAATCGCATGAGGTGATACTCAACTGTAAGACAAAACGGTTGAGCTTGGTCGATGACGAGGGACAGAAGCGTGTGATTGTAGGCCGGAACCAGGGAGTTTCCCTAAGGTTCATCTCTTCCTTAAGGCTATGGAAGAGTATGTGCAAGGGGTGCAAGCTTTATGCGATCCTTGTGTTAAACGAGAAGGGAGTAGTGGAAGGTCTAGAGCACCTTCTGGTGGTGAGAGAGTTTGCGGACGTATTTCTGGAGGATTTACCTGGGATGTCGTCGGAGAGAGATTTGGAGTTTACCATAGACCTAAAACTGGGGACTAAACCAATAGCAAGAACGCCTTATCAGATGTTGACCCCGGAGTTACAAGAGTCGAAAATGCAACTGAAGGAGTTGTTGGACCTGGGACTGATACGTCCTAGTGTGTCACCGTGGGGTGCACTGGTTATTTTCATACGAAAGGACGGATCATGGAGGCTTTGCATTGACTACTGTCAACTGAACAAGGCCACGATTAAGAATCAGTATCCATTGCCGAGAATTGATGATCTGTTCTATCAAATGAAGGGTGCGACGGTGTTCTCCAAGATTGATTTGCGATCAGGGTATCACCAGTTGCGGATCAAGGAGGATGACGTCCCTAAGACTGCCTTTAAGACGAGGTTTGGACACTACGAATTTAGTGTTTTACCGTTTGGACTAACAAACGCCCCAGGGGTATTTATGAGTTGTATGAACGGGGTGTTCCGCAAGTACTTGGACAAGTTCGTCCAAGTGTTCATTGACAATATTTTGATTTACTCTCGTACGATGAAGGAGCATGACGAGCACTTGTGCTTGGTACTATAGTGTCTGCGAGAGCACAAATTGTATGGGAAGTTGTCCAAATGCTCATTTTATCAACCAAAGATTCACTACTTAGGGCATGTCATCTCCGGCGAAGGCATCACCGTGGATCCAGCCAAGGTCGAGGCTATTATGGAATGGCCCACGCCGATGAATGTCACGGAAGTGCGTAGCTTTATGGGTTTAGCAGGATACTATCGACGGTTTGTCGAGAGATTTTTTAAGATAGCAAATCTGATCACGGAATTGCAGAAGAAAAACAAGAAGTTTGTTTGGACCGAGAAATGCGCGGAATCATTTCGGAGGCTTAAGGAGTTGTTAACAACAACGTCGATACTAAAGGTCCCTGACATGGACGCAAACTTCTTGGTATGCATTGACGCATCCAATGAAGGTTTAGGCAAAGTCTTGATGCAAGACGGACGAGTGATTGCTTACATTTCGAAGAAACTGAGAAGGCATGAGGAGAACCACACGACGCACGATTTGGAGTTATTAGCCATCGTATATGCCTTGAAGGTTTGGAGACACTACCTTGTTGGACGAAAATTTGAACTAAAGACTGATCATTATGGACTACAACACATTTTTACGCAAAGCAACCTGAACGCACGACAACGACGTTGGTTGAAATTGCTTAGTGAGTACAACTTTGAGATTACTACATAAAGGGAACAGTGAACCGAGTGGCGGATGCTTTGAGTCGGAGACAACACATATTTTCGGTGTTGCCTCTTCAGACGAATCTTTGTGAGAAGATTCTCACTTTACAACGTGATGATGACTGGTACAAAGAGGTCGTGGGTTTTATCGGACAAAACACAATGATGGTACCACGATATGAGGGATTTTCATTTGATAGCGATGGGTTATTGAGGTTTAAAAGTCGGATTTACGTACCGCCAAATGACAAGTTGAGGATGTTGATCATGAGCGAGCTCATAGAGCAGTTTACATGGCTCACCCGGGAATCACGAAGATGAGGGCAGATCTTAAACCATTATTCTTTTGGAGGGGAATGAAGGCCGACATAGTTAACTATGTGGCCATATGCCTCGAATGTCAGCAGGTAAAGGATGAACATAGACACCCAGCAGGATTACTACAATCACATGTCATTTCAGAATCGAAATGGGAGGTTATTTTGATGGATTTTATTGTTGGATTGCCACTGACGACAATGAGACATGACTCGATTTTTGTGGTAGTAGACACTCTGACGAAGAGTGCTCACTTTATTCCTGTGCATATGACGTATCAGGGACCTGACATAGCTAGAGTTTTCATCAGTGAGATTGTGAGGTTGCATGGCGTGCCTAAGAAGATTATATCCAATCGAGGATCGATGTTTACTGGACGATTTTGGACGAGTTTCCAAGAGGCCTTGGGAACCCAACTTAACTTTAGTACTGTGTATCACCCGGAGACTTACGGGAAAACAGAACAAACGAACCAAACCTTGGAAGACATGTTTCACATGTACGTGATGGACCAACAAAAGCATTGGGAAGAATTCTTGCCACTAGTGGAGTTCGCTTACAACAACAGTTACCAGAGCACCATTAAGATGGTACCTTTTGAGTTTCTTTATGGGCGGCCGTGTCGGACACCCTTGAGTTGGGATAGGCTTGAGGATAGGGTCCTGATGGGACCAGAAGCGATCCAAGAAATGGAAGAGAAAATGCAAACCATAAGACAAATGATTAAAGAAGCGCAGGATTGACATAAGAGTTATGTCGATGCGCACCGAGTCGACCATAGTTATGAGGTCGACGATCGAGTCTTCTTACGGGTTAAACCGCATAAAAGTTTGATCAAGTTTGGGAAGGGAGCTAAACTCTCTCCTAGGTTCATGGGACCTTTCGAGATTGTGGAGAGAAAGGGGCCCGTGGCCTATCGACTAGCCTTGCCTGACTCCTTAAGGCGTATGCATGATATTTTTCATGTATCTGTCTTGAGACATTATATTAGTGATCCTACACATGTTATTGACATAAGTTCCTTGCAGGTATCGGATGAGGGAGCGCTCACGGCTGATCCAGTCCGCATTTTAGATCATCGCATTCGACAGCTATGACGTCAAACGGTAGATCAGGTCAAGGTCCAGTGGGACAATTATAGTCCGCAATCAGCGACCTGGGAGGACGCATATGATATGCGCCAGTAGTTTCCATTTTTGTTTGATAGATATACATATGATACTGTGATACACTTATTTTGGCATCTCTACTATGAAACTTCGAGACAAAGTTTAGACCAAGAGGGGGGTGTATGTAACATCCCGCTCTAGCGCACTGAGAAAAATTATTCTTTGAGGACACTTGTTCGCAAGTGATCCAGATTATTATGATACTAAAAAATTTGACTTTGATTATGATGTGTTATGATAGATGACATGATGTTTTACTGCATTGACATAGACATGTGCTATTGACTCAGTTTTACTGAGTGTGCAGGGTTTTCGACCTTGAGGATGTAGAGGCATCGACGAAACGCTTGGACTTCGGATCGAGTCAGGGAGTGTGCTATTGGGGTTTGATTGTTTTACTGTGATTTTAGTACATTTGATTAGATGATATGATGTGGACATGTCTGACATGATTGTTGATGATGCAGGCTGACGATAGCTTGCCGACCAGACTCACATATGGAGTAAAGGGGCCACACACGACTACCAGAGAGGTTGAGGGAGAGGTGTGGACAACAACCCTGCCACAGCTTACTAGCACTCTCGTCGTGGCTCGAACTGTAGGTTAACGATTACCTAGTTCGAGAGAACCCACGATGTCGTGAGGGCAAACTGTGACAGTCGCTCACGATGATTCTAAGGGGCGCGCAATAAGGTGGGGGCCTTATTCCTTAGAAGCCCTTAGTCTCCCACAAGTTCACCTGGAGCAGGGAATTTTTTTTCTGCCATGATACACAAAATTCCCTTCATAATGAACATCCAGAGCATTGCTAGAACTAGGACTGATAAGAGACAACAATTAAATGACCGACAATGTTCTTGAGATACCTTGAAATTGGCATGCCAACAATTGATATTTATTTCTTCACTGCATATTCATAATTAGATTGGACAACGATTTTTTTATGTATTGTATAACGAATTTATTATTCAGAGAATGATTGATATTCAGAACAATCTAACAAATAGAAACGATTTCATCATTGATAGCATTTGGTTCGCTAACATCATGGAAATTTCTGCCAACAGCTTTGGATTTTATTATTCCTCATTTGTGGATTTTTATTGATAATTACCCAACGATTTTTCCTTAACTGATGCGCCTGATTGGGAAATTAATTTTTACCTCTGCGGTTGTATTTGCGTTTTGACTGTATGAACTTTTCCTCTACACAATCGTGCTCATATAATGGCTGTGTTAATATTGCATCGGGAAATTGCTTTTGGGTATGGCTGTATGGCCATTTTCTTCTGCCAGTTCGTGCCTCTGTATTGGCTGCAAAAATACTCGCATAGCCACAGATAATACCCCTGCAAATGCCTTACGTAATGGTTGGAATTTCTCTATGCAACTGTATTCAAAACTATCAATTTTCGACCTACAACAATACTGGTGCTTTACCTCACCCTTCGCTCCAACTTTATTTCTGTGATTTTACCTCCAGGGTCGCCTTGAACTGTAGTGATTTTCCTGTAGTTAAACGAACATGCATACCCACCAGCTGCTGGGATTGTAACTCGTTTTAAAACTATTGATCCGTTACCTTTAAACTCTTGACTTTCGCTCCAGAAAGTTGTAATGAAGGTGCGCCCTTTCACCTCTGCAACCTTTAGATTCACACCTCTATCATTGTTGGCTGCACCCTCCCTCTGCCACTGTAATAACCCTCCTCTGCTGTGAAACCACCTTGACAATACTCCGACACCTCACCATCTTCGGGATTCTGGTTTTCTAATACTTGTTGCGCGAGTTAGTAGCCTAATGGTTAGCCGCCAAATCGATTTCGTGATTTCTGGCATGCATTCTTAAGTTGCCCTTTGATTCTGGCATGCTCTCACCACCATTAGCTCTTGTTGCTGATTTTTATTCTTTTAATGGGCAAAGTGGATGGGCCGCTAATTCTCAATGCTATTATTGCTTATGGAATGTTAATGTTAATGCTAATAATTATAGAATGTTAATTCTCAATGCTATTATTGCTTATGGAATGTTAATGTAATGAAGTGTTAATGTTAATGCTAATAATTATAGAACGCTAATTCTCAATGCTATTATTGATTATGGAATGTTAATGTCATGTAATGTTAATATTAATGCTAATTTTTAATGCTATTATTGTTCATGGAATGTTAATGTAACGTAATGTTTAATGTTAATACTAATATTTACGGAATGCTAATTTTCAATACTATCATTGTTCATGGTAATGTTAAAGTAGTGTAATGTTTTATGTTAATGCTAATATTCAGGGTAATGTTAATGTTAATGTTAATGTTAATGTGCTCATCGTTTTATGGTAATGATAATGTAACTGTTATAGATAACATATAAGGGGTAAGGTGATTGTCATTTTATTTAGTTATTATAATATAAATTGTAATGTGGTTATTATTTTATGGTAATGATGTTGAAAGTTTATTATCATTGATAACAGATAAAATGTAATGTCTTGAACAAGTACAATAAGTCGTTATGATTTAGTAAATGGGGATTTTGCAATTAATTATATGTACTTATTTTTAAGGTTGGGTTGGTAACTCGTCGACTAATGAAAATTAAACGAAGTGATTGATCTGTACTTGTTGCCAATTGAGTCATAGGTAATGTTGAGTCTTAACTAATGGTTGGTTATTGTCGATGTCCTTCTGACTTGCACCTTCCGTAGAGGACGTGGTCGTTCATTAACTTTTGTTGTACTTGGTTGTAAACAATTATTTGTTTGGTCTGCTTGTGTCGGGTGGGATGTAGACACCTCCATGTTCCTCAGAACAGTCGCCAGCCCTGAGACCTTAAATGGTTAAAATCGATGGGAACCTCGGCTTGAGCATTGCTTATGTGTCTTGGAGGTCCTAATCATTGCAAGGTAGGACGGGAGGGCAGTCAGTCTTATATTTTTGTCGGTTGATTGTTGTTCATTGCTGGCAGATGTTGATGTGCGTCTTAGTCCTTTATGTTGATATCACAGTTGCATGCGTCTTGATTCGTTGTCATGTGGCGGCGCAAAGTATAATGTCTTGTTACCCTTGGATACAGGCACACACAAAAAAAAAATTGCACTTGTTATAAGAGGTTGTCGTCGTAATGAGGAGGATCATTACAAGTAAGAGGGTTTACACTCCTAGGGATATTATGGATCTAACTCTTAAATCCAAGACTCCATTTACCCAATATTTTAGAGGCACTAATATGAAATTTGCATTGGAGAAATAAAATTACTTGCATTGGGTAACATGATTTTACGAGATTTTCAAATTGTTTGAAGTGTAATCAATTCTACATGCTATTGGCTTGCTTATGGTCCTAGGGCATCATCTTTTTCCAAGTAACTCTTATTGTTGTTATAAAACTAAGCTACAACCATCAGGGTTGCATCAAATCACTTTAAATCTTTCACTTTACTCTCATTTCAACCATCAAAGTTTGCCATAAGGCTGCCATAATTAATCTACTAGTTGTTGTGCTTCTTTTGGGCAGTTTACTTGCAATTTTTAGTGGTTAGAATTGTCTAATGTAGAAATTTTTTTCTACTGCCATAAGGATGCAATAATATCTCTTCAATACTTGTACTTAACAACCTTTAATTGTTGCTAAAGTCTTGTGCTATCATAATTGAGTTATACCAATAGTTGCTAGCTAATCTCTTGCATATTTTCTTGGACTTTAGTGACTTGTTTAGAAACTCTTTTATTCATTTAATTTCTAATATATATCATTATATATTGTTGTTGATTAGGACATCAAGCTTCACTTGCTTGTCCATTTGATTATTGTGCTCGTTTCTTGTGTTTTCTCGTGTCTCAAGCAGATACAACAATCTTCCACAAGTACCCAAGCACTTGGAAACCATAGACCATCTCCGAAACTCGTTACCAAGCCATTATTCACTTAACTTGACGTATAGGGGCATCACTTCCATAATATCACTTTCCATTTCATTTCCCCCTAGGATCACTCGAGACTCCCCCCTTGTGTAGGATTTTTCCTTCACAAAAGCGAGGGGCGAGTTTATCTGAGGTGACAGTGGGTAAACTCTCCCACCGTTATTGCCATCTTGTGGATTGGTTCGGGCTTTTCCCAACCTACATTTTGTGCGATAAAAATATTTAGGCGATAAATTGTTCAGGAGAATAGCCTTGACATCCTGCTCATCAACGACTACCTTGAATTTTGCAAGTTATCTGATAATATGTCTTAGATTGTTGRTGTGACTTGACATGGTGGCTTCAACTGGCATCTTAAAGTTGAATAACTATAATTTCAGGGAAAATTCYGCATTCACTACTTGTGCCCCAAATAACTTGTTGAACTTTTCCTAGATTTCCTTGGATGATTTGTTTAGATCTAYGTGATGTAGCTCTAAATYTGAAAGGGCAAGGTCAATAATGGCTTTTGCCTTATCATCTCTGCTCTCCCATTCTATCAACTTGTTCGGATATGTAGGTGTTGCCTCGGTACCTTTGACAATTCCGTTTTTTATTCATTAATTGCATCTGGATCTTCACTTTCCATGTATGGAAATTGAAACCGAGTGCTTCTCTAATGACATCTCCATGACTGATTAGATTTGATCTTTTTCACTGCTAAAAAATAATTAYCGATGGATGCAAACAAAGGTTACACAAACACAAACCAGAGTTGTAKATATTACAATWACAAAATGAGMTAKWTMACTAAATAATGAAATCCTATATAGGGTTGAGTCACATAACTAAGCTCAAAGAAARATACTCAYAATAACACCATATGATATTATCAATGAATAACAACATATGATATTATCAATGAATAACTGGTGCACTTATTACAATGGAGTTTACCTCATATATCATTGTTCATTAAGCAAATCATTTTCATTTATGAATGTRAGATAGATTGATTTAYACAAAAAAAAAGATGAACATTAACATATTCTAAARTCATAAAGTGACTTTATTACATAGTAAGCCTTATATCTCTAATAATAATTGKGTCCATCTATAGACATCATCTATAGACATTGGATKCTTTGCTTAAAATAGTGATAAAAAARTGTATCAATTATCTTCAAAYGTATGGTAATTCAGGTTGCATTCCTATACAAAAAGTATAACATGTTCACATATGTAACAATTCCAAAATGTAATATAAATTCAAGAAAATTGATCAATGACGATGACAGTGAGGCGAAGATTTGATACGATAAACTCCAAACAGTGCTAGAAATCTCATCGGCTGGAGGGCTTGGGAAAAGCCTTCTTACAACCTGGAAGTACTTCAGTGGTTCTGAAATCTATCAAAGGGCATCGCCACAATAACAACGCTGGAAAGAAAGTATCATGAAGCTCAATAGAGCATTACCACCATAAACCATAGCTAATGGCGAATGTTTCACTAGATCGCATTGCCACATATGAAATTTGGAGCCCTTCGCATTTCATAAAGTCAATTGCCAGTGGATCCGTACCTTTAACGACCGGATCGGTTCCTTTTACTTTCATGCCAGTTCCTGGGTCGTCCTCCGATGAATGATCCTTCGACATTAAGCCGTTTAGCCAGTGTGAGAGTCCGCAGCTACCGCTGACAGCCCTGGTGGAACGAGTGCATCACTGGTTAACCGATCCGTTTAGGTTCCGCCTCCTTTCTTGTAGCGTTTCCTTTTTTGTGGGCAATCTATGAATAGATGCTCATGCATGAACGGCACCTAAATGGCAGATTTTCATAACCTAATACCTGCACCATGGTTTGATCCCTCGTTCGAAAACTTTCTCCTCAGGCAAGCTACCAGTGATAGAAGTTAAGACCATTATCCTCGGGGTCGCATCTTTGTCAAGGGTTACTGGCGCTGGAGCTGCTCCTCGAGAGGAGCCCAATCGATTTCCCACCGCTTTCAAGATTTGAAGATTCCCACAAAATGCAGTGGTTGTCTTTGGAGCCGGACCCAAATAAGTAAACATATAGTTGTCTCTGCCCTATTTGAATCAAAAGGCATCGTCCAGGGTTCCAGCGTGAAGATTCATATCTTCAAGGACCTCTCGAGAGAACTGCATCCCTTTCCATCGGATTGTCAAATAGAAACGAATAAAAACCCCTTTGCACTACCGATGACCAAGAAACGTCGATCCACTTTACTAGAGTGGAGCTCTGTGACCGGGCCTTGTAGATCTGATTCACCTTTTCTTTTTAGCAAAAACCCTACCCTCTTCTTTGTTGTCCTTATCTTCTTCCTTTACTCTTCCCACCCATACATCTATATAGATGGGTTGATGTTTTTATCCAATAATGCACTCTAATCTACACCTACACCAAGGTGAAATGTTAAAAAGTATCTTGGATTTTTGCATATTGTATATATATTTATTGTGAGTCTTAGAGATTAGTTTGATTGGTGAATACTTGAGTTAAGTCCACAAAAGTCATAAGATTAATCAAAGAACCTTTTTTTCCCTTTGGATTACCATTCACAAAAGTTTTAAGATCAATCAATTTTTTTTTCTTCTTTCGATTACCATTTATTTATTGTGGAACTCAATCCACCCTCTATTTTTTATTTTTTTTTTATTTAAAAATATAAAGGAGATTTGTTTGATTTGTCTTTTTTGGACTTAATACAAAAATATTTATAAATTATATTAATCTTTGTGATATATATATATATATATATATATATATATATATATATATATATATAAAAGGTTACAACCAAGCAAGACAACAAATTGGTGTATGAGACTCCCTTGTTTGTGGGACAAGTGACTCCCTCCGCGCAGTGATTTGACTGTTAAGTTATTATAATTCTTCACCAAGGAGTTACAAGAGTACGTTGAAGGAACCTTTGGACAAAAATATATGTACTCTAGTAACGATAAAAAAAAAAACTTAGAAGAAACCTTCTAACCATGTAGATCATAAAAAGAGCCTACCAACATTAGAAAAAAAAGCATAGAACTCTTCTTATACATCAACAGATAAATACACTAAGACCTGATACTCTTGATCCGAGATTTAGGCGGAGAGCTATCAACATGAACACAATGACTTGCCTTACCTTTTCTCTTTAAAGAAGGATCTACACATAAAGGTGTTAAGAAAACACCGGGAGAAACTTTTAAAAAATGTGGGTAGAGATGTGGATAGTCAACTAGGGGTTATCACCATAAACATACCTAATTTTGATAGTTGAGATTTTAACTCTATCCACCACGAGGAAAAACAGGATATATGAAATATAATGGTAGAACTCTTCCAAGAAGTCCTTTATGGGAGTCTATACTCGGAATGAAGAGGCTTAGCCTGTCCTCCTAAAAAACAAGATCAAAACCACCTAAGTTGACATTGTTCCACCACTAGGAGTCTTGAGTCTTAAGTCAACATTAAACAAACAAATCACTCAAAAAATGAAATCATATATAACATTACAACCAATCCATATCCATGTACATTAAACAACATTACATAACCATCAAATAATGCCAATGCCAGACAAAAAAAAAGTCCAACACTGTTCTCACAAGTCCATAGAAGAAGCATATGAAAATATTTTTTTAAACAAAATAACATCACAATGACAACAAAATATTTTACCAACACACACATTCTTGTAACATATAAACTTATGTTAATAGATTGAGCATATGCATTAGCCTGTCAAATGAACACCACATGTTACCTCTACCTCTCATCTATACAAGTGTGAATAGAGTATTAAGAGAAACATTCTTAAATTAACAATTCTCTCTCAAGATACAAAGGTAGACGAAAAGAAAAGAATGATCTCTGCAAAAATATTATTTTAAAAATACAATTTTTAAATTGAAATATTATTGAAAACAATTTGTTGATTCTAACATAAATTAGTCATGGGAATTGGAATAAAATTGTCACAATTTTTAAATTAAAACATCATTAGAAACAATTTATTAATTCTAATTTAAATCTATCATCAAAATTAGAAATTATTAATAATATAACAACAAATTTAATTAAAATACCACAAAATATTAAAGGCTCTATATTATTGAGTCCATAAAACTCATAAGAAGTTCCATATTCCCTAGGAACCCCAACCCTCTTATATCTAGTGCAAATTCTTAATGTGCACATAATAACTCATTATTAATCCAATTCAAACATAGTTAGAAAAATCCAATTCAAATATCGTTGATACATACACAACTAATGACTTGAAGTGGTACGGGTACCTCTTTCGACATATAGATTCTTAATGTGCACATAATAACTCATTATGAATAATCCAATTCAAACATAGTTAGAAAAATCCAATTCAAATATCGTTGATACATACACAACTAATGACTTAAAGTGGTACGGGTACCTCTTTTGACATATAGATTCTTAATGTGCACAGAATAACTCATTATGAATAATCCAATTCAAACATAGTTAGAAAAATCCAATTCAAATATCATGGATACATACACAACTAATGACTTGAAGTGGTACGGGTACCTTTTTCGACATATAGATGAAAATGATTTCATGTCTTATATTATTTTCATTATCTTTGAAGAGGATGCGAAATCAAAATTTGTATCTTTAAAAAGGATGTGATAGAATTCAAAATTTGTAAATAACTTTAATTTGTTTCAAAGCTTGAGAAATATTTCAAACCACATCACACATCACACATGTTTTTTTTTTATTATTTTTTGATATGCCATGAAAATAAATATGCGGTGCAAAGGAGCCAATGTGTGCAACAAGGACCTAAGATATTGCATCTATTTAGAGGTGTATGTTTTAAACAATGTTTATTGTATTTTGTTTTTTTAATTTTATTTCTCAATGGGAAGTGGATGCATGTTGAATAAATTCATTTCAATTGAATTTACTACATCAAAATGTAAACATAAAGACTATTTAAAATCAATTTTGATTTAATATTATTTTGTAATTGACAAAGATAATAAAAGCATTTTTTCATGAGATATGTTATATGAAGTGGAAATCTAACATAAAATCCTTTTAAATCTAGTTGAAGGACGTAGCTTTAATTCTAGATTTTGATAACTTCATTAATATATTGATGATGTCAGTGGAAACCTACTATAAAATTCTTTTAAATCCATTAGAAGGGGGTGACTTCAATTCTAGCTTTTAATGACGTTGGATGCTGCAAAATAACATGTGTACTAAAAAAAACGTTGTCTTTCCACAACAAATTATTGATATTCACAAGTTAAGAGGCTAACTAACTATAAAAAATGTTTTATATTCACAAGTTTTGAGGTTAATTAACCATGAAAGTTTTTTGATATTCACAAGTTTGGAGGACGATCATAGGGGTGGTGAACTACTTATTACATCTATTACAAAAATTCTTTAAAATCATTTTTGTTACTTTTTGCAATAATAACAAAAAGACACCTAAAATGCTTAAGATGATCACTTTTTTCGTTTTTAATAAAACCTTTAAGATCTTATAATATGCATAGATATTATTTTGTTTGTTATTTTATAAGATACACAATAATATATTCATTGTAAAGAAACCTTTTCAAGATTGTGTATTCACTGGTCTTATAGAACCAACAATTATTTGAAATAACTGGCTATGAATAATATATTTCCCAAACTACACATTAGGAACAAATTATTGTATTTCTATCTCTTTGAATCGATGTTATGAGTCCATTGCAAGTGTACAAGTCTCACTAGCAAATCCCACAACCAAAAAGGCATCAAACATGTTGAAAATTGAAGATCGTGATGGCTAAATTCCCTCCATACCTAAGTGCTTTGTGACAACTTGTTCATCAATATTGTTTTGGCTTATGTGAAGAGAACCCTATGTGAATGCCTCATAATAGGTTACTTACTATACAATCCTACTATAAAGAAACCTACTATAATTCCTTTTAAATCCATTAGAAGGGGGTGGCTCTAATTCTAGCTTTTAATGACGTTGGATGCTACAAAATAGCACACATGCTATAAACAGACTAGCTAATCACAACAAGTGATTGATATTCACTAGTTAAGAAGTTAGCTAACCATGAAAAATGTTTTATATTCACAAGTCTTGGGGCTAACTAACGATGAGAATTTTTTGATATTCACAAGTCTTGAGGATGATAGGGTTGGTGAGATGACCTAAGATATTACAATTGTTTAGAAGGAAGGTATAGTGTGGTATGTTTTAAATAATGTTTATTGTATTTTATTTTATTTATTTTCTTTCTCAATGGACTAAAGTGGGATGCATGTCAAATAAATTCATTTCAATTGAATTTACTACATCAAAATGCAAATATAGAGACAATTTAAAGCCAACTTTGATTTAATATTGTTTTGTAATTGACAAGGATAATAAAAACATTCTTTCATGAGATATCTCATATGAAGTGGAAACTTAACATAAAATATGTTTAAATCCAATCAAAGGATGTGGCTCTAATTCTAGATTTTGATGTCTTCATCAATATATTGATGGCGTAAGTGGAAACCTACTATAAAATCCTTTTAAATCCATTAGAAGGGGGTGGATCACTTTTAATGATGTTGGATGCTACAAAATAACACGTATGCTAGAAAGAGGCTAGTTAACCATAACAAATGACTGATATTCACAAGTTAAGAGGCTACCTAGATATGACAAATGTTTTATATTCACGAGTCTTGAGGCTAGCTAACCATGATTTTTCTTTTATATTCACAAGTCTTGAGGACAATTTATCCATGTGGATTGAAGAGTTTAAAAAACAACAAAAACAAAATTGCTCATATTAGGACCACATTCATTGAGCTAGAACATGCCGTGAAATCTTTGTTAAGGTTACTTTTCTTAACTAATAAAGTCTAAAGGGTGGGCAGATGATGGGATAAATATCGTTGAATGGACATGTTGATTGAAGGCTTCCATTTTCAACAAAGCTAATTCTTCAATTGGTGTTGTTCTTGTGTTTTTTTCCTGCTATTGTGGTGGCATATATACACAAACACACTTTTGTTGTACATGTTGTAACTGTACCAGCCTTTAAACTCAAAGCATTTCTGACATGTCTGGTTTCATTTGTTGTTATCTATTCGCTAAACAATATTGGTCGTAGTGACTAGGCACATGTTTTATTTCATTCAAAGCCCTAGTATAGTATTTAGAATTACCACTTAAGCACACACTGTATGCCAAGCCCTGTAATAATATTATGAATTACCAATTAACAATAAGAATCCAAATACATTGCAATAGTTTTCAATTAAGCAAGTAATACTTTGATTATCGAAATTCTCTAATGAGGTCAAATACAAAATTCTCTTTCAACAACACAAAGATCCATATTAACAAACTAAAATTTTGTGATTCATTCTAGCAAAAATGTCTGAAAGATATCGTGCATCACTGCATTATTAATAATCAATTGCATTAGCAAATTCTTAGTTTAAGAGAGAGTTCTTTTTGATACAACAACACTAAAAGTTGCTTGTAAGTTATCATAAACAAGTTGGCCATCTTATGATTGGGTTTAAATCCCTTGTTTTTATTTTGCAAGCAAGAAGAAAACCCAATTTTCATATGATATATTATTATTAATTTATGTATAACAAACACTATAGAAATTGCTTTGGGTAATATTAGTTGTGAGCAAATTATGAGTGATTATCTGTGAAGAAATCACCACAATGTAGTTTGTTGGATGGGGATGTACACCATCCAAAAAAACATACAATGGTGATGGCTAAGAGGTGC
>JZKD02S0556344.1:269637-289034 GCA_000966675.3 Picea glauca | reverse complement strand
TACCTTGGAATGATCAGATGAAATGATAGTATAAGTCAAAATGCAGGTGATGAAGGGTAAAATAATAGCAAAAAGTATGGGCAAAAAGGGTACAATATGTGGTCCTAACAGTGGCTATGCGATATGTTGACGGCATGGATCCACGGTGTATGATTGGTGGCCATGAACTATGTTTATGATGTCATCGGTCTGTGATTTGAGAATGGGAATGCCTACCTCAGAACTAGTATGATATGTTGCAGATGCTTTTTTTTTTGCAGGTTTCCGATTAAGTGCACTCCTGGTTTCCAAAACACACACACAGTTTACAAAGTATTTCGGTTGTCACTGATTCCGGCCTCATACTTTTGGGGGAATTCTGTTACACATGATTTTGGTCATCTTGGTGATGTATTAACAACGGTGTACTCAGGTTCCCAACAAGAAATTTCTCCTGAGAAAATTGGCATTTATCTCCTTCCAGAAAACATATTTTCAAAGTGAGTTTGCAGGCTACATATGGCCTAGGGTGCGAGAATGACCCATTCTCGCATGCCACCTTCATCTAGGGTGCGAACTTCTCATAGGTTTCTCTATACATAGAGTGTGAACTTGTTTTTAAACTTGGAAAAGAGATGAAGTCTCGAGGGTTCTAGAAGGGAATCTTCTAGAAAATGGGTTGGCATTCATATGCTTGTCATTTTATTGGTTTCCCTGATTTGGTGGGATCACTTTCATCCATGTAACCATCTCACCCTATCCTATATATTGAAAGGATTCTCATGGAAAATGATAAGAAATATTAATTGAAGAATTGGTGAAGAAATTATGTGAAGAACCCAGCTTGAACAGAAGCTTGGAGACTCTAGTAGGTCTATCAAGAGGAATAGGATCTTCTTCATGCAAGGACAAAGAAAGCGTGTGTGTTGGAACCAAGAGTCACCAAAATTAATCTTGCGACATCAAGGCGATCAATTCATATATTCTACTTTCAATTAATATGATACATCGACATGTCCTTTTCCCATAAAGTCATTATTGTGTAATTCCTTTATCATACACATAAGTTGATGATTGAATACATTTTGCTATCTTCACTTGGGTTGGTTTGTGTTGTATTTTTCTTGACCTCACGAGAGCACCAGAGCGAAGAGGGAGCAACAAAGACT
The DNA here is from genome assembly GCA_000966675.3 of Picea glauca. Lineage (NCBI taxonomy): Eukaryota > Viridiplantae > Streptophyta > Pinopsida > Pinales > Pinaceae > Picea > Picea glauca. Next base: position 287,886 of record JZKD02S0556344.1, on the reverse strand, counting down.
TAAGGAAGCGATACAAAGGTATGTCACTTGTCCGTCCTTACTAGCTAATTCAATGGTCGTAACTTAGGGAAAGAGTCATGTCCTGTCCTGTTTTGTTCTAGATCCAGGTGGATCTAGGGATATATGTTAGTGTCTTCACCTACCGATTATTCCGATAACAATCACCACATACCATCACAAGATATGTGTCTCAACTATGTACCAACTTGTACCATGCATCAACCTGTACCACAACCATACATCAACTTGTACCCTCAAACATGTACCAACCATGTACGTGTACCGTATACCATACCATGTACCAACCATTCAAATAAACCATGTATATCAACCATCCACATCAATACATGTACCTTATACCATACCATGTGACAACCATGAAAATTAACCATTTATATCAACCATGCACATCAATACCTGAACCTTATACCATACCATGTACCAACCATCCAATGTATCTCATATACCACATCAAGCATCAAACCTATCCTATACCATGTATCATAATATATGTTGGAAAAGTAATACCAAGAGTGTATCTCAACCAATTACCATCACCACTAAGAGATATTTCTTATGCATGTACTACCATATGCCAAGTGTATATCGCAATAATGTATCAGTATCAATGGTAGACCACTAACACAACAACCATACACCTTGTACCAATAAACCAAGAAGCGTACCAATAATGTATCTCACCCAACATTTACCATACATTATAGGTAGCTAGAGAGGTAGTGGAGGCCATTAAATGTAAGGTGGACTAGGTCCACTATATTATTAAATAAGGCCCACTATTGTAATTAGGTATAATAAATGTAAGAGGAATTCTTAGAAGGCTTTGCTTCTAGAAGATTTCTCCTCTAGAATGTACTTAGGTGATGGTAGCACTATATAAAGAGGTTCAAGTAATGTAATGGGATATGAAGAGAAGTGTTGTATTGTGAGTGGTAGCTCAATAGGAGGGGCTAGAGAGGTAGTGGATTCCATTCAATGTAAGGTGGACTAGGTCCACCATATTATTAAATAAGTCCCACTATGGTAGTTAGATATAATAAATGTAAGAGAACTTCTTAGAAGGTTTTTCTTCTAGAAGATTCTTCCTATAGAATGTTCTTAGGTGATGGTAGGAATATATAAAAGAGTTAAAGTAATGTAATTGGGTATGAGGAGAAGCATTGTATTTGGAGCAGTAGCTCAATAGGAGGATGGCCCCTTGAACAGAAAAATGAACATCAGAGGATCCCTTCCATAATAGGATTCATTGTATGGTGTTTCCCTACCCTAATGGTTTGATAATAATAAAATATATTTTGCATATTGTTATTCTATATCTATTGTGGTTCTTTTGTGTTCAGTATTTAGCACTTAAAAATTGGTACCAATGCACTTTCCTTGGCATGCATTGTGGGATTTTTTATTTTTTTTTGTTGCATATTTTTTTGGAGATGAAAAAAAGAGGGCCGAGACATTCCAAATGATTCATGTAGGTTTTGGTGCAAAATTTGTAGAAAATAGTTGTACATATGAGTTCCTCTCATAAAAAAACCCAAGTTAAAAAAAACAATTGTCTGAAACAGATTCCGACAAGTAAATTTATTTTCATTTTCAAATTTGCAATTTTTTAGGGGTTTTTCCGCTCATGGAGGCACGATTTTTTAATTTTTGTAGCACCCAGAGGCTGAATTTGCTAAAATAAAATACATATCTAAGTTCCTCTTTCAAAAATAGTTGATTTTGAAAAACAAATCACCCAAATCAAATCTCTGGAAGTGAAAATATCATTGATTTAAAATCAATCATTTTGGGAGGTTTTTTGTGACGACAATAACATTGTAGAGTTCATAACTTTGCACAAGGCTTTCATATTTCTACTAGATAAATTCCATTGGATATATTATTTTAATATTTTTATTTTTTTACATTATATGTGGTGTTTCCAATGGATATACACTCTCAACTCAGGGAAATTCTACACATGATTGAAGCATTCAAATCTCGAATACATGACACATTGCATAACTTTCAAGATGATCTTAGGGATAGTTTTTGTAGTATTCATGAGTCCTTGGTGAGCATGAAAAAGAAATGTACTTTGGTGAACATCATGGATTAATATCATCAAAAAGTGTATGGTTGTTATGCTTTGGAGGACGATTATGATGATTAGTATATGGATAGTTATCATTTTTGGGATGACAAGTACTTATGTATTCTATATGATGATTCTACTCCCCCTCAAGTAGAGAACTTCCTGGATAGTAAACAAGATCATTCTCCACATAATATTCTTCAGTTTTCTTATTCTCCAGTAGCAGTGGATGCATTTTTTATCGGCTCTACATATTTTGATCCACTTGACCAGTGTCAATATTTAGAGTATCATTTTTAGTTGGTTCCCAAGTTCCAATATCTTTCACATGGAGTTCACATGAGCACTTGGACATGGGACCCAAGCTCAAAGTGTAAGCTCGACTACTTCAGCATGGTGGTTCACATTTCTACATGGAACTTTGGTTCTCTAGTCTTCTTTAGCATTATGGTCCACACTTATCCACAAGACTCTGGTATATGGTTGTACACCTTCATAACAAGCATTGAGGAAAATGATTTCATAAAGGGGGTGGAATGTTAGGTAGCTAGACAATAGTGGAGGTCATTCAATGCAAGGTGGACTAGGTCCACTATATTGTTGAATAAGGATCACTATGGTAGTTAGTTATAATAAATTTAAAAGGAATTATTAGAAGGTTTTTCTTCTAGAAGATTCCTCCTCTAGAATGTTCTTAGGTGATGATAGGACTATATAAAGGGGTTCAAGTAATGTAATGGGATATGAGGAGAAACATTTTATTTGGAGTGGTAGCTCAATAGGAGGATTCCTCCTCAAAGAGACAAATGAACATGAGAGTATCCCTTCCATAATAGCATCCAATGTATGGTATTGCCCATCCCTAAGGTTTTGATAATAATAAATGAGATTTTGCATATTGTTCTTCTATATCTATTGTGGTCCTTTTGTATTCAATCTTTGGAACTTAACATATACCATGAAATTCCTCTAGTCATATGCCTCAAGCATTCTCTTGAATGTCACAAAGATGTAGTCTGATAACACAATATGACAAGCCTTAAGTATATGCTAATACCACAAATATGTACCTCTAACAATGAACAATAACAACCATATAATGAATACCAGGAACGTGTCTCAAGCATATAACAATATTACCTCAACCATGTAGAATCAAGGGCCTCCAATACATACCTTAAGCATGTTCCATATCATCCAATATTCAAGCCTTAAACAAATACATCAATGGAATACCTTTACTCATGAGAACCTATAGAATGAAGACCTGGGAACTTGCCTTAGGCTTCACAGACCTGGTACTAACATCCACTCATGTTTTTATGAGTTTTTCACATGTATGCTACCTATTCATGTACAAATAACCTATACAAGCTACCTCTTCTACTGTCATCCTGCGTATGTACGTTACCTATTATACTTTCATCCCACATACGCCTGAGAAACTAGGGTTTTTTCAAATTATGCAACTCCGAAACTTTCGACTCTTCATAATTTTCGCCACCTCAAAATTGATACGTCATATTCAACCTAAAATTCACTAGTATACTTGCCAATATAAAGATAAACCATTACCTAATTACATGACCATAAGAATCACTAAACAATTCATTAAACCATAACAATTCACTATATAGATGTTCAATACAAGTGTATGTGAATGTACTAATGAATGACTCCATGAGGTGTATTTATACAAGTGATAGGTAACTCCCATCCTTACTTTAGCACTTCTAGGGTTATCTTGTTACAACAACTTTACCCCTTTATTAACCAACTTGTAACCAGCTAGGGGTTTCTTGACCACTCTTTGGGACTTCCAAATTCGCAAGACCATATCTCCCTAACTGTGAGGAACTACATGACATTCCACATATCACCAGAAATGACACGATGAATACTATCCATCTATGAGTGTATTACCTTCATTTACCCTTTCTGTTACCTCCTTATTCCTAAAAAAAACTAGTTTCACATGACCACACCTATGGGTTTCTTGTAGACTTCTACAAATCATGTTCCTATGAGGGTCATGCTTAAAGCTACGCCATAAGGAGACCACTTTGAATAATTCTCCAAATACACCCATCACTCTCAACCATACAAATTATGACTAATCGTAAAGCAAGCTTGTCCACATTTCTAAGGATTTCGGACTTCTCCAAGGGTTGACATCAATCACTAAGGGTTGGCATCACTATCCATGGTCACTCTCCAATGGTTGACATCAATGAAAACCAACTATCCAAACCATCTATCCATCAATCCAGACCAACTTTCCAACAATATCCCCCTTTGGCATTGATGACAACACCAACATTGATGGAAACACTTAGACATGGCAACACTCATGCTAAAAATCTCTTTGTGACCATCACGCCTCATCAATGTTTCTTATTCTCCCCCTTTGAAATCAATGGAAAATGGTATCTCTATGGGTATCTCTCCCCCTTTGGGGATTCTCCCCATTATTGAAATCTCTTTGGGGTTACTCCCCTTGTTTGCACTACCTCTATCTCTCCATTGTCATGAATTTATTTATCTCTCACCCTTTGAAAAAGGATTAACTTACCGTATCGATATATATCCTTCTAACAATGTTCCTACTCTAACCAATCATGGGAAAAAGAATAGCTCCCCTTGTGGGTATGTCTCCCTCTGTTTGCATGCTACTGATCTTCCTTCGTGGATTCTATCTCTCTCTGATGATTTTCCTTCTCTACAAGATGTAGAGATACCTATAAAATGTTTCCTTTCCTATATTCCAGTATTGTTTATTGTCGATGGGTGTTTCCTCATGTAATTCACTGAAATATATAAAAAGAATTCAAAATTTGATTTCTTCATTTACTTGTCATGTTCACTTTACCATAATGTCAAATGATTTTGTTTTGATAATATAGCTTATGTTGACAATTTCTCTTTCCTTTTTATGATATACTTTTCATTTCTTTCCTTTATGTAATCAATTGATTTCACTGATTCCAATTGAAATTACATGGCTATGCATCATTTCTAACCCATTCTCTTTGTACCTGATAAGAATCTCATGAATCCATCTCCATGCATATGTCACAAAATGTCCATAAATCTGCTACTCAACTGTCAACAATACTGACCCATCTGTCACTATACTATTATGAAGACTTTACCTGAACATCACATATCAAATGTGTCCACTAAAAACCAAACTCTGCATGTCAATAATAACATGTAATGAATATATCTATGAAATATGAATTCTTCCTTTCTGTAAGTGGATTCATATTGCATTACAATTCATGAAAGTACAATCTCTTGAACATGTTCTTTATTCTCTCGCTCTTCTTTTCATTCTTGCACTACTACAAATCCCGCGATCTCTGGGACCTGTTCTTTATTCACTTGTTCTTATAGTTTTTCATTTCTTCTCCAAACATTCCTATGTCTAACATATTTTTTTTTCTTGTATATTTGTCTTCATCTCATACTATTACCAATCATGAGAGTATCTGATCTTCCTTTACCTATTCTTGTTTTATTTTCCAAACCTTCTTATATATGATATCGATGTTCTCTTTCATAGAAGTATCCATAATGCTTCTACAATCATGAGATATGTGTCCATAGTTATGGAATTTGTAACATCCAATGTCATGTGGGACCACATAAGCTTTTCTTTCTTGAACATTTCTTCCATGAGCCCTCCAATCTGTAAACTCATGTCCAAAGTTAGTACAATAAAAACAATGACCATAAAACAAATTTACATACTTGGAAGTGAATGATGTTCTTTATGGTGTATTCCTTCTAAATTCATCCCCTGGATAATCATGATCCCTTCCTTTGAGTAATTCTACATAGCTCTTACTCTTTTCTTCATTTTTCTTTTCTGGTTTCCTAGAATCCTTCTCTTCATTCTCTACCATTGATGTGGATGTTTTTGTCTTTTCGATGTTCTTGTTGAGCTTGAAAATTTTACTTCTCAATGTAAAAAATTCTTCTTCAAGATTCTCAACCTCTTCTTATTTCTTCATCATTCGACTCTTCATGAGTTCTTCTATATTATTTTCTTCTTCAAGTTCGATTTTCAAGGAAATTATTTCATTTTCAAGTCTTCTCTCTTCTTGACCAAATTATGATTCAATTTTATTTAAGTCATCAATTATTTATTTAAGATCATATGTCAATATATTTTCTCTCTTTTTAGTTTCCCTTCTTTCAGTTTCCAAACAATGCTTCTCTTTTATTGATTCCTTTTCTAGTACTTCTATTTTGGATTCCAAACACTGCTTATATTCCATATGACTTTTGTATGTTTCTTCAATCTTTTTGGATTCTTCTATCTGAGCTCTTAAGTTATCGATGATTTGCTAGGATTTTTTGAAACATTGAGAACTTTCCTTTTTCTTCATCAATTCTATCTTAAGTGACTTATTTTATTCTCTTTTTTTCTTTAGTTCATCTAAAGCACTAATTAGGTATTTCTTTTCAATCTCAATATTGTCTTCTATTTCATCATTTTCAATTTTCAAGTAAGGGCATTCAATTTCAAGATGTCCACGCTTTTCACAAATAAAGCAATAGAACTCACCGTTGTTGGCTTTTGTCACTTCACACTCTTCTTCTGAATTTATCTCACATGATAAGAATTTTTCTTCATATTTTGTACATGTATCTTATTTAGCAAATTTTGACTCTGTGATGGGAGAAAAATAGATATCATGTAGCTTATCTAAAAGTTATTTAGCTAATGAGCACTTTCCACCATTTTCTCTTACTAGATCAGGTAATCCTTCCCAGATGAAATCCATATCTATTTTGTTATTCTTCTTCGATTCCTTCTTGGTTATAGTATTTGATTTCTTTGTAGCATTATATATTGTCACAACTGAATACCAAATATCACATCCCTATGCCTATAAAAATACCTTCACCATGCAACTCCATAATTTATACTTCAAACCCTTCTAACCATTGAACATTGGTTCTCCATTCATACTGTACTCTATGATCTACCTTCTAGTGGTTAAATTATTTCTTTGAAGGAACCTTTTCAAATACCAATTGTTGGAATAATTAGAGAGGGGAGGGGAGGGAAGGCGGGGGGGGGGTGCATCAATCAGTATGAGCAATTTATACCACTTTTAACCACAATATATATTATTTCACTTTATCAACAATGTTCAACAGTATATCATCAATGTATCATCTATGATTTCATTCAATATATCATGAGCATATAATCATAAGCATCATCACATCAAATACACAATACACCAGCATTTACATGGAAACCCAAATGGGATAAAACCACATAATGCTTTCTTACATATATCAAGAATTCATTCATAAGAAGCACCAAATTCAAAATTCTCCAGTTCCAACTGGAAGGAGGCTACAACCCTCTATTCGTAGTCTCCAACCTGAAGGAAGCTATAACTCCCTGCATTCTCTGGATCCAACTAGAAGGGGGCTACAACCCTCTAAACCCTCTAGGTTCTCCGGCTACAACTAGAAGGTGGCTACAACAACCTAGATCTCAGGCTCCAATCTGAAGGAATATCCAACTCCCTAATTCTTTGGCTATAACCAAAAGGAGTATACAACCCCCTACATTTTCTGGCTACAACTAGAAGGTGGCTACAACCACCTATCCTTGTCCTATCCTACTTCCTTGAAATACAAGTGTCAAATGATGAAACCACTTCCACACTATCACTATGAGATATATCATTGTAAACCTGTACCAATAACCTCTAACCAACCTGTGTCGAGGGCTTGTAATAAATCTTGTACTAGAATTCAACATGTACCAAAAAATACCAACAAGTACGTGACCTATATATACTGCACCTCGTGTATGTATGTGCCATGTCTATACTACAGCCAACATATGTACATGGCATGTCTATACAACATCCTACATACACACTCTGATAAATAGGTTTTTCACCTTTCCGAACTCTGACTCTTTGTTTCCTTTGTTACTATTACTGTTACTTCCATTGTCACTGACACTATCACTATCAATACCATTGATACTAAACCATATCCTCTCATGTGGATCATATACCAAAGACACCTCTCAACTAGATGTCCAACAACCACATGCCTCAACCAAACATGATCCAAAATCACCACATACCATCAAAATATATATGTCTCAACCATGTACCGACCTATACAATGCATCAACCTATACCACAACCATACATCAGCCTATACCATCAACCATGTACCTGTACCATATACCATACCATGTGCTAACCATGAAAATCAACCATGCACATCAATACATATACCTTATACCATACCATCTAACAAGCATGAAAATTAACTATGTACATCAACCATACCCATCAATACCTATACCTTATACCATACCATGTTCCAACCATGCAATGTATCTCATATACCGCATCAAGCATCAAACATGTACTATACCATGTACCATAAGGTATGTTGAACAAGTAATACCAAGAGTGTGTGTCAACCAAGTACCATCACCACTAAGATATGTATCCTATGCATGTACTACCATATGCCAATTGTATATCTTAATAATGTATCAATATCAATGGTAGACCACTAACACAACAACCATACACCTATAAACCACGAAGTGTACCAGCAATGTATCTCACCCAACATGTACCATATACCATGAAATGCCTCTAGTCATATGTCTCAAGCATTCTCTTAAATATCACAAAGATGTAGTCTCATAACACAATATGAAAATCCTCAAGTATATGCCAATACAACAAATATGTGCCTCTAAAAATAAACCATAACAATCATATACTAAGTACTAGGAGTGTTTCCCAATCATATAAATATCTTACCTCAACCATGTACCATCAAGGGTCTCCAAGAAATACCTTAAGCATGTGCCATATCGTCCAAGATTTAGGCTTCAAACAAATACATAAATGGCATACCCTTACTCATGAGAAATTGTAGAATGAAGACATGGGAACTTACCTCAAACTTTAGGGACCTGGTACTAAAATCCACTCAAGTTTTTTATGATTTTTTCACATGTACGCTACTTGTTCATGTATAGCCCACGTACGTATGCTACCTCTTCTAATTTCATCCTGCATATGTACGCTACCTAATATACTGTCAGCCCATGTACACCTCAGAAACTAGGTTCTTTTCAAGTTTTGCAACTCTGAAACTTTCAACCCTTCATAATTTTTGTTGCCCCAAACTTGATATGTCATATTCAACCTCAAATTCACTAGTAGACTTACCAATATAAAGATAAACCATTACCAAATTACTAGACCATAAAAATATAGAAAAAATTCATTAAACCATAAGAATTCACTTGATAGATGTTCAATACAAGTGTATGTGAATGTACTAATGAATGACTCCATGAGCTAGATTTATACAAGTGATAGGTAACTCCCATCCTTACTTTAGGGATTCTAGGGTTTTCCTATTAAAACAACTTTACCCATTTATTAACCAACTTGTAAAACTAGGGGTTTCTTGACCACTCTTTGGGGCTTCCAGCTTCACATGACCATATCTCCCTAATCGTGAGGAACTTTGTGGCATTCCACATATCATCGGAAATGACATGAACAACACTATCCATCTATGAGTTTATTAACTTCATTTACCATTTCCTTTATGTCCTTATTCCTCAAACAATATTGGGTCCCACGACCACACCTATGGGTTTCTTGTAGAATTATACAAAGCATATTCCTATGAGGGCCATGCTTAAAGCTACACCATAAGGGGACCACTTTGGAGACTTCTCCAAATACAACCATCACTCTCAATCATACAAATGATTACCAAACATAAAGCAAGTTTTTCCACATTTCTATGGCTTCCAGACTTCTCAAAGGGTTGACATCAATCAATAAGGGTTGGCATCACTATCCATAGTCACTCTCCAAGGGCTAACATCAATGAAAACCAACTATCCAAACCATCTGTCCATCAATCTAGACCAACTTTCCAACAATTTCATATTTCTTTGTTGAACAAACCCTCATAAGTATCATTCTTTTAGTGTTATTCAATGTGTGTAAGGAAAGTTCTAGGTTGATTCCTCTCCACTCCAGCGGAAATCATCTTGGTTATTGGATTTTTTCAAAGCTCTCTTGGCTTCATTTCATGGATGGTTCGGTCTATATGAAATGGTTCTACTCATCTGCTATATAGTAACTCTAAAATTCCTTTTCGTCCTCCTTTTACATATCCTCCTCCTCCTAATTCAAATTTCCCATGCATGTATGATAGAAAGATAATTCTAAATCAACTTATTCTTAGTTATAATAATTTATGGGGAGACAAATTGCTAATTTTTAGGAAGTGATGTCTTAGATTGAGGAATTTTCTTGGTCCACTATTATTAACTTTTTTTTAACTTTGCAAATGTAGATTTTGAAATGAGTGAAGCTTCAAGGTAACCTAATATATATGTTTTTAGGCATAAACCCCCTTATATCCCCTTGATTTTCTCCTCTTTTGGTATCATGTAACATACCCATATCCAACCTAAGTCCCATTTCTACCTTTTTTTCAAGCTTCTGAAAACAAGTTGAGACATTCCCAAGTTCCCACCTAGGACACACCACATAAATTTTCCCTCTGATAACCTCATCAACCAATCCCATCAGGATCTTTAAAACTCTTGTAAAGTATACCCTTAATATATTATATTTATGTGGCTTAGAATGCTTAGAATGCTATGAATAAGTCATATGCATGCATAATCAAACATGTTGATTAACCATCAATGTTATGTGAAATTTATTCATTAAAAATCAATGGAAAAACAAACACATTACATCACATTATACCAATAATTAAAAATTCATATATACAAAACTTTTATTTTAAAATAAGAACCAAATGGATGTAGGATTCAGATGTTCCTCCTAGTCATAGACACTACTTTTCTCACTCTCAACATCATGTCACCCCTGAGCTAGGGATATAACTCCACTAGGGAAAATCACCTCACACATGAACAATAAGGTCTAATAGCGCACAGTTGAAGGTAAGGCCAATGGAACTAACTCTAGTAGTAGTTCCACCACATAGCCTCTCATTCCCCTCATCCTATCCCACCAAAGGAAATGTACCCACTTGTCTTCCACAATAGTCCTTCGTGTTTTCCCACTTCCATTCTAGGGCTTCAAAAATAGATCGACCAAGAAGTATTTGAACTCTATGGCACTAGGATCATAAGGTTGTTATCAAGTAGCTTACAAGAACCTCACTCGGCCAACGCACAAAAAAAAATATTCCTAGAAATCCCCACTCTCTGGTATCGACCTTTCCCAAGGAAACCCAGGGAGAAAAAACACATCCAAACTACCAAGGATTTATAGGGTAAAAATTACAATAGCTCACAACTTCTAATTTCCACCAACTCAACCCATAAACATGGAATGCAATTCTAAATTTCCACCAGTTTCTCTTCCCACACCCCACAAGCAATAATCCATGAGAAAATAGGGAATGGAATCTGATTTGAATTACCTCATTTTCGGCTAAAAACCAACATTATATTTGCATGTTTCTATCTTGACACATGACACTCAAGAAACTACTTTCTTCTCCACTTGGTAATTGTTTCTGCCACTTAGGAACTTATGATAAAATCATAACATAAGACTTAGGACTTTGAAATATATGATTTTATTCCTTTCCTTAAGCCCCCTAGACTTTTTTTTTTTTCTTAAGACCTTAGACCCCTTTACCTCTTATGGATTCCTAGCCCCTCGTACTCTCTTTCTAACTTGGTCTGTAGCAGTGATGCATTTGTTTTTCCTTATGAGAATAGGCCAAATCTTGAAAAGAGACAAAAACATTTTAAAATAGATATGAGGAAAATAATATGAAATAAATATACAATTTTGTAATTGAGTTAAATTACAAAAGCTCAAAAAATTTATTTGAGTATTTATAAGCATTTATATTAAATTGTTTTTTGAATAATACAAAAAAAATTGGGATTTTCATATGGTGTAGCTATGAAGGGAATTACATCTCCTACAATTTAGGAAAGAATACCCTAATTTCTAGTGGGTTGTAAACTCTGGTAGAAATTTAGAGTTTCCTATAAGAGATTTATTGTCTTAATCCAAAACTCCCTTAAATTAAGGTAGGAGGAAAAACATAGTAAAATAATCTAATTAATTGTTTACACCATGTGAATAGAGAGTCTATAAAGGATGGATACATTAAACTAAATATATATGTGTGTGGAAAATTTAATATTGTTCATAAATAAATTTTAAATGAAGCAATGCCAAAGGGAGAAATTTGAAGTGGAGAAACTCCAGTTGTCTCCTTCTGGGAAAAACATTGAATTCTATTAATTAACCAATCACTTGAGTTTATATTGCACCAAGGAAAGTTTTATAACTTGTGAGATTTTATATAATTATTATTATTTTAAATTACCTGGGAATTATTCCCTTTTATTTCCAACAATAATATTAATGAATATTCTGAACTATAGCCATCGGGCATCGAGAGGTCAAGGGTAAGTTTGTAAGGTACACTTACTATGTGAAATCCCTATTGGCCGATGAATAAGTTAGACAAAATATAAATAATATTGTTAAATAATCAAAAGCTTAGCCATCGAGCATTAGGAGATCTAGTTTTGTAATGCGTGTTTGTTATGAGAGATCATCGATGGTCGATTAATAAAATAAGGATACTATAGATTGTTAATATTTATTAATATTTAATTCCACTTGGTCATTAGGAATCAAGGGATGGAAATGGTAAATATCACATGCCATGTGAAATCTCCTAGTCTCGATTAAATAAAATGAGTATTATATAAAATATTTTAAATAAAATAATAATATATAACTTCACTTGGTCGTCGGGCATTGGGGGATGGCTTTGGTAAATCTTACGTGCTACTTGAAATCCCTGGGTGGGGAATTAAATAAAGTGAGCATAATATGAAATGTTTTTAAATGAAATAATAATATTTAACTTGACGGGGTCATCGGGCAGTGGGAGATGGAAAAAATGTATGTTTGATTTATAGGATGGACGATGCACCATATTATAAAAGATCAATAGTAAATCCTGACTAATTATAACATAAGGTTTTCAATGTTAATATTTCCATGGGGTTCGGGAAATGACATTAAGACATGTGCAGTAGTTAATATTGCATGGGTAAAGTAAATTGTTACTGGACAAATTGGTAAGTGCTAACAAGAACTAATCTCTCTAAATTCAACAAGAAATTAGAACAAAAAATAACATAATACAAACTTTTCCTTAGATTTCCATCGTAATGTATACTAGCTTAATGAGGGATAAATGACATACCATTTAAACATTGTTTGATCCTTGCTAGTGTCGTCCTTGCTCCATCTCAAGGTTTGTGGGATGTTGAACCTATTGAGAAACATAGACCAACACAGAGAAAGCAATGATATATAGATTCTAATGGAACCTATGCATAAGATCAAGGAGTTAAAGTCATTAAAATGAACTTAATTCAACAATATCATTATGTGAGATATTAAGCTAATGAAGATTAAATTATCCATAATGTGGATTAAAAGAAAAAAATCCTAAGTAGTGGAATTTCAAGGTAATATGGATTTATTAACTTAATAAGAGTATAAGAAATGACATGGTGTGAGCACCTGCTTGGGTGATTATTTGTGTTCTAGGATGACATGGCATGCCATCAAGTGGCTATTGGGCCACATGTTAGAGTGATTTGATAATTTGAACCAAGTATCAAGTCTTGGTAGGGCCGTGTGTCCTAAGTGCCAATCATATTATTGACACAGAAAATTGTTGGTTTATCCCAAGGGGTCGATATTTCGATACCATGGTGAGCCAATATTTCCGATGTTCTAGAGCCCCTAGAAAATCGACTATTGGAATATTGTCAAGAGGATTTGAGTGCGGGGAAACCCACGAGAGCCAAAATTCTGATAGGCTAGGACCTTGGGGCATAAATTACCATGTGGGTGTTGTGACACTAGCCATGTTAGCAACAACGTGTGTTACAAGTGAACCATGTGGGTGCCACATGGGGTGGAGAGGGTTTCAATGGTAAGGTATGAAAGTTTAGGAAGCAATAATGTTTGGTCTAGGGCTCAGACTTGAGCATGGTTATAGTCATTGAAATTTTTTTATGAGCACAAGATGATGTAAGCCTTTAATTGGGATTTGAGTCTAAGGTAAAGAAGTGAAAATTTTGATACCCCATTCTTGAGAAAGTAATTAGAGGTTTCAGTGTCTTGTCTTGGGCTCAGGAAAGAGTCAAATAAATTTTCTTGGAAAAATAATTTTAAGGGGGAGGGCACTCTACCCTACCCTATCCATAAGACATTATTAAAAATTTTACTACTGAAAAGAGGGTTATGACATTTTACTATTATTTTATGTTTGAACTTGAATTGTATGTTGTTGTTATGTGCTAAATCATGGATTTGAATTATCCTTACAAAAAAATGTGTTGTTCATAAATTAGTGGATAACTAACTAACATAAAATTTTGTTATCACTTAACCAGTTAGCGGACTACAAGGAAAACTAAAACATAAATAATGGTGACACATCATGATATGGGAAGGAGCTCCCATAACAAAGAAGAGAATTTTGATGAAAGGAGAGTGGTGGAAACCCCTCTAAAATTGGTTGAAAATGTAAGAAGCCTCATGGCATAATTACAAATCTTTAAAGAAAACAATGAGAGGATTTTAAAATACAAGAGAAGAAAACTGAAATAAATGCAGTTTTGTTGCAAATCTTGTCATATATACAGATACAATTGCAGCATGGGTCGGTAGCCAGTAATGTGGATAGATAATAGTCCAAAAAAATCTAGATTCCACCTAAGATAGAAAAACATGGCCATGAAAGTAGCAACAAAAGAAGAAACACCTAAAATATCACCCAGCATGGAGCCAAGAGGCATGCTAAAATCAATGATTCTTATGAATAATCCTCTATTGAGGGAGTTGACAAATCCAAGGAAATGTCCATCAGTAATACTAGTTCACTTTCTCATAGGAGAAGAAAGAGGAGGAAACACTCCAAGAGTCATGACCCTGAAGAGTTTAAGAAATCCAAGCCACACACTTTTGATGGGGAAATTAAAAAGGGGGAAGAAGCATAATCTTGGATACTTGGCCTAAAGAAGTGATTCAAAGTTCGTGAATACTTTGAAAACTTGAAGGCTTGAATAACCATTTTCAACTTGAATGGAAATGCCTCTATCTAGTGGGATTACGTTAGAAATGTAAAGGGAATCCGTGAGAAATAATTGTCTTGGAGGTGGTTTGAAAAATACTTCAAGGACAAGTAATTGTCTGAAAGGTAATATGATGAAAAGACTAAAGAGATAAATGATCTCAAGATAGGATAGCTTATAATAGATGAATATGTTAACAAATTTTCTTGAACTGACAAGGTAGGTACCCTATATAAAGGATGAAAAGGTGAATATGCAATGATTCATTAGTGGGTTTCCTCAATCGTTCTGAGACAAAATTGAGTTTGATGAACCAAAAACTATCTAAGACACTATTCAAAAGGGAAGGCACTACTATGACCAATTCAAGGAAGAGACAAAACCTCATAAGGATTGGAAGAAGAAAGGTAAATTGGGATTCAAGAAGAAGGGGTCTAAACCCTCAAGATTTAAGAATCATGGGAAAATCCTTAAGATGAGCCTTCCCACTAAGAGTTTGTATCGACAAAATTTCCCATCTTAGAGTGGAAATAAACCTTTTGAATCATCCCCAGGAAATACTGATAATACAAAGAGAGAACCATTGAAATGTTGTGGATGTGGAGAAGAACATTTTCTAAGGGACTACCCTCAAAGGCAACATGACAATAGAAGGGCTCATATTACAAATGATTGCAAGAAGAAATTGTATGCAAAGAGTCATGTATGCATCATCATGATGGGATACTATTAATGATCCGTATGATCTTTTAATGACTTATGGTTGAGTTTTAATTTTGCATGCGTTAATTAACCATTTGAGAAAACTTAGTGAAGAATGAGAAAATAAGAGGAATTATAACAACCATATACATATGTGCAGATCTGAAATGCAATAAAAGACAAAAAACCATAACACGCAGATTGATAACGAAGTTCGGCACAACTTTGCCTACGTCTCCGTGACTTTTCTCTGTGGGAGAGGCTTCTTTATTTCTGTTCAAATTCTCAAAAGTACATCACTGCAATTCCAAATGGCTACAAGACTGATCTGGTCATGTTCATCCAGATCTCAAGAACCATGCAAAGAAAACGACATGCAAAACGGACGTCTGGAGCTCCCAGAAATGATCCGACAGCGTCTCCTCCTCAAAATCTTCTCTACCCCAAAATGGCTTTGGCTTGGCTTCTCCTCAGCATAACTCTGCTCTGAATGCCCTCCTATGGCCTCAAACAGACCTGGGTTATATATCTTGGAAGTTGGTTGCTCATCTCCAACTTCCTCCAAGAATTTAGGCTCCAAAACTGCCCAATAACTCCCAAAAATGGAGAAAATACATTAAAAATAGGCTTAACAATAATTAAAACCCAAAAATTGGTTATAAAACCCACTTTATAGTTATAATAGGGCGTTATCCCCCTACATCTGTGCACGCACCCCCTTGTTCACAGTCGCATGGCTTAATATGGCCAAGCGCTAGCCCAAAGGGCTAAGCGCTGGCCCCCTATTGCGTTGACACCGAGTTCTGTTGGCAGTTATAGGACCACGGGCCTAACTGTTTGTAACCGTGCACATTTGATTGGATTGAAGCAAGGCCATATGGCATATTGTGGCGTGTGACCAGGGTTAAGACCTTGTCCCGTACTCCCGTGCTCCCGTTTTTATGTGGTGGTCATATAACACACATTTGTGCTGAGGGCTGGGGCTAAGCCCCAACCCTTTTCCCCTATTGCTTGAACCTTAAAACAAATTCAAATAAAATATGCATCGATTGGTTTACAAGAACCACCATGGGGGCGAGCGGTTAGCCCAGCCCCACTAGTCCACTTCCCACCGGGAGGTTGCGGGTTCGACCCCCGGCCATGCCATACCAATTTTACATATAAACCATCAAACCAATCATGGGGTGCCACGTGGCAGCTCTTGATTGGGCCACGTGGCACCTCTACAACCAACTAGATCATGCCACTTGTCAACCACTGATTGGCCCACGTCACTTGCCACTTGTCAACCACCATACTAACATGTCAACCTTGCCATTTCAGATGCTAATCATCTGTGCCATGTGTCACCCTTCCAGTGATGACACGTGTCATCTCTGGATTGGCCCAACTAGATGTGCATACGTCCAAAACTGCCTGACACATGTCACCTCCTGGTGCTGCCATTTGTCACCTTCTGGGATTGCCATGTGTCATCTGCTGGAGTTGCCAAATCACCTGTATGGACCGTATGGTCTGCACAGTCAGCATGACACATGGACTATACGGACTGTACAGTCATCCCCTTTTTTTACCTGTTTGGATTTTTAGACAGAATGCGATATCTTCTCCATATGGAGCCCATTTGACAAAGTAAATATATCACTGAAATTAGGAAGACGAGACAGAAAAAATGGCATAGGTTTCGTCGCATTCCGAACACTTTCTTTTTTGAACATTTTTCAAGCCCTGTTAGACTTCTGGATCTGATTTCGGATCACACCTCCCAACAATAAGACCGTTTGGTCCCCAAAAGGTTACTGACCAGTCAACAAGCTCGGGATAGGCCACCCGACTTGCTCTCTGTCTCTGAACTCTGTCCTATGCACCTGTCTCATCAAGACCAACTGTAACACAATCATGACAACTGACAGTATATTGTTAGCCATTTGAACCCTGTTACATCTTACTGAAGCCACTATCATCCATGTAGAAAACATTTCTAATGACAACATCAAAAAGACGACTGCAAATGAACTGATATACTTTAGATATCTGCACGACATGAGCTTATCTTGAAGCAACTTATGATTGATTTTCCATTCAACAATCATATTTTGTTCTTGCTTAAGATCAATTACTTCATTTGAAACAACTGCATTCGTTAATTGTTCCCTTGTTTGAAGTGTTTTATTTGCTTTAACATGATGAGCATGAACCACATAATCATGACCTGCTTTAGTGAATTGATATTGATTCTTTGTCCTGT
>JZKD02S0556344.1:242283-265237 GCA_000966675.3 Picea glauca | reverse complement strand
ACCTTTTTATTACAGGGGCAGAGAGACTCATCAGCAGCTGCAAGGAAAGCCTTGCTTCAGAGTTCGAGATGACAGACATTGGATTGATGCATTACTTTTTGGGATTGGAGGTTTGAAAGGAACCTGGAACCATCTTCCTGGGACAGGGGAAGTATGTGTATGATATTCTGAGCAGATTTCATATGGGGGATAGCAGGCCCATGACTACTCCCATAATTACCAACTGGAAGAAGCTTCATGCTTATGAGTCACAGTTGGTGGATTCCATGTTGTATCGTCAGTTGATCGGGTCATTGATGTATTTGGTCAATACCAGGCCAGATATTTGTTTTGCTATCAACACTCTCAGTTAGTTCATGGTGGAGCCGAGGAGAGTGCACTGGGTGGCAGCAAAACATGTGCTCAGGTATATTTGTGGTACGGTAGATTATGGTCTGGACTATCATAGAGGAGATGGAGTTCGTCTGGTTGGCTATATAGACTCAGATTGGGCAGGATGTGTCAGTGATAGGAAAATCACTTTAGGGTGTTTCTTTGGATTGGGATCAGCAGTTGTATCTTGGTTCAGTCGGAATCAGAAGTCAGTGGCTTTGAGTTTGGCAGAGGCTAAGTACATGGCAGCTAGTCAGGCTAGTTGTGAGGCCCTTTGGCTTCACAAGATGTTGGTTGGATTGTTCGGTGTGCAGTTGAGGCCTACCGTGATTTACTGTGATAATTAGAGTTGCATTAAACTTTTGGAGAATCAAGTTTTTCATGACTGGTCTAAGCATATCGAGATTCGGTATCACTTCATCCGTGATTATGTTCAGAGAGGAGTTGTGGATCTACAATACATATCTACTGAGGAGTAGGTTGCAGACATACTCACCAAGGCATTGAACATGGGCAAGTTTGTATTTTTCAGGGACAAGCTTGGAGTGGTGAGTAACACTTTCCTCGGTATGAGGGAGTGTTAAATTTTTAATTAAAATAAAGTACCAAGGCAAGTGTTTCTCTTCCCTAGGCGCCTAAGGGGGGAGAAAGTGTCGAATGTGAGTCCTAGTCATTTAATTTGTGAGATGCAAATTAAAATGTGACTTTATGATTAAAGTGAGGGTGAGTGAAGAGACACCAAATCTCAACCACCCATCTAATCTAATCTCAACCGTTAGATTAGAAAACTCCTCACCTTCCCTCATGAGGTCGACTTAGGCAAGAGGGCACACTCATTCTTGGGTAGTTGAAGCATTCTTGTTGAGAGAACAAGAGAAGTTCAAGCATTCTTGTTGAGAGAACAAGAGAGAGCAAGAGAGAGGTCAACCTGAAGAAAAGAGACAGCAGCTGAAATTTCTAGGAGTATTGGCATGCATTCCAAAGCTGACGAACAACATTTAGTGGCACAGAAATTGAGTCTTAGTAGAGTTTTGGCATGAATTTTGAGAAAACACGTGCAACATTAATTGTTGGGACAGACATACAGTTGTACATATTTCTGGTTCAGAAATCGAGGAGCAAATCTACATGAATGTCTAGATAAGTTTGTGTAAATTTCTGAAGATGAATATGCTGTAAAAAAATTTCTCAGAAGCTCATAAATAATACAAAGCCCTCTCTCACTGGTTTTCCCTTGTGGGTTTTTGCAAGGTCGAAGTTAGAATGAATATCTTTGTGTCTATATTTTCTGAGTTTTGCATATTGCTGATATTTTATTTATGCATTGAAAACGATGTTCAAGATCCTCATTTTTCAGTTCTGAAGTTTATTTTCTATTAAGTTTTAATATGCTGAAACAGTGTTGTAATACATGCTGAAACTTTGGTTGAAAATCAGCGAGACTGAAACTGGGTTGGGGTCTGAAAACTTAACATATAAGGATGGTACTCTTCCTCTTCACTTTTTTTCTTTGAATAATCACCCAAAATGGGTTGCTTCCGTTCCAAGTAATCTTTGTACAAGACTTTCACCATCTCCGACATAGCAAGGAATGTTTTCTGGAACTCTTTCTCATCTTGAGAAATCCCTTCTTCYGATGCCATCTTCTCGTTGTGAGAAGCTCTTTTTCTCAATCCAATTAATGGATTCTCTGCAACAAGCTCACCTTCACCACACTGTAGCTTTTCCCTAGTCAACATGCAACTCAAATCCAAATGTCAACTAGCTCTGATACCACTTGATCCATATGATCTTTTAATGACTTATGGTTGAGTTTTAATTTTGCATGCGTTAATTAACCATTTGAGAAAACTTAGTGAAGAATGAGAAAAGAAGAGGAATTATAAGATCCATATACATATGTGCAGATCTGAAATTCAATAAAAGACAACAAACCATAACACGCATATTGATAACGGAGTTCGGCACAACTTTGCCTACGTCTCTGGGCCTTTTCTCTGTGGGAGAGGCTTCTTTATTTCTGTTCAAATGCTCAAAATTACATCACTGCAATGCCAAATGGCTACAAGACTGATCTAGTCATGTTCTTCCAGATCTCAAGAACCATGCAAAGAAAATGGCACGAAAAACGAACGTCCAGAGCTCCCAGAAATGATCCGACAGTGTCTCCTCCTCAAAAGCTTCTCTGCCTCAAAATGGCTTTGGCTTGGCTTCTCCTCAGCATAACTCTGCTCTGAATGCCCTCCTATGGCCTCAAACAGACCTGGGTTATATAGATTAGAAGTTGGTTGCTCATCTCCAACTTCCTCCAAGAATTTAGGCTCCAAAACTACCCAATAACTCCCAAAAATGGAGAAAATACATTAAAAATAGGCTTAACAATAATTAAAACCCAAAAATTGGTTATAAAATCCACTTTATAGTTATAATAGGGTGCTAGCCCCCTACATCCGCGCACTCACCCCCTTGTTCATAGTCGCATGGCTTAATATGGCCAAGCGCTAGCCCAAAGGGCTAAGCACTGGCCCCCTATTGCGTTGACACCAAGTTCTGTTGGCGGTTATAGGACCACGTGCCTAACCGTTTGTAACCGTGCACATTTGATTGGATTGAAGCCAGGTCATATGGTGTATTGTGGCGTGTGACCAGGGTTAAGACCTTGTCCCATACTCATGCGCTCTCGTTTTTATGTGGTGGTCATATAACACACATTTGTGCTGAGGGCTGGGGCTAAGCCCCGACCCTTTTCCCTCGCTGCTTGAACCTTAAAATGAATTCAAATAAAATATGCGCCGATTGGTTTACAAGCACCACCATGGGGGTGGGTGGTTATCCCAGCCCCGCCAGTCCACTACCCACCGGGAGGTCGCGGGTTCGACCCCCGGCCATGCCATACCAATTTTACATACAAACCATCAAACTAATCACGAGGTGCCACGTGGGAGCTCTTGATTGGGCCACGTGGCACCTCTACAACCAACCAAATCATGCCACTTGTCAATCGTTGATTGGCCCACGTCACTTGCCACTTGTCAACCGTTGATTGGCCCATGTCACTTGCGACTTGTCAACCACTGTACTACCACATCAACCTTTCCATGTCAGATTCTAATCATTCGTGTTATGTGTCACCCTTCCAGTGGTGACACATGTCATCTTTGGATTGGCCCACCTGGTTGTTCGTACATCCAAAACTGCTTGACACGTGTCGCCTCCTGGTGCTTCCATGTGTCACCTTCTGGGATTTCCATGTGTCATCTGCTGGAGATGCCACATCACCTGTACAGACCGTATGGTCTACACAGTCATCATGACACATGGACTGTATGGACTGTACAGTCATCCCCTTTTTTTACCTGTTTGGATTTTTGGACAGAACGCGATATCTTCTCCATACGGAGATCGTTTGACAAAGTAAATATACCGTCGGAATCAGGAAGACAAGACGGACACAATGGAATAGGTTTCGTTGCATTCTGAGCACTTTCATTTTTGAGCATTTTTCAAGCCATGTCAGGCTTCTGGATCCGATTTCGGATCAATTAAGAATCTACAACCTTTCTGTAGAGGATATCAGTTAACCTTTTTCCTGCCTCCCTAGATGGCCTGCTAAAATGATTGAAGCTGCTAGACTTGATGTTGGTGATGTCTCTTCAGGTTGACAAACTCATAGTCACAAGCAACAAGTTAGTGTTTCTTTGATGTCTCTGAGCTTGTTCTTGAGACTTGTGATCCTATCTCTTACTCAGATGCACAAGGACAACCTGAATGGGAACAAGCTATGCAAGATGAGATGAATCATCTTTTAAAAAATCATACTTGGTATTTTTTGACTCACCCTCAAGGGAAGGACATTGTAAAATTTCCATGGGTCTATAAGACCAAATTTTCCTCCAAGGTATTGTTTAGTGTCATAAATCTCACTTGGTTGCAAAAGGATTTTCTCAATAAGAATTCATCGACTATAATGAGACATTTTTTCATGTTACCCCCCTATGCCTAGGGGTAATTAAAGGATACCATGTCTCATGGTATGAAATGAAGATCATGATCCCAACCATGATGATGATCAACATATCCATAAATAACATCCCAAAAACCCACATCATATTTCCTATTATACTTTAGATCAGCCAAGATCGTCACATCCTATCAACTCAGTGTATGGGAGATGGTAAGAAAGTGTCACCATGTGGTATGTTAATCCTTCTTTCATGCGAAGTGTTGTGATTAATATAATTGGCATGTGGATGATGATAGTTGGTTGAATTTGCGGATAATGGATCACTAACTCAAGAAATTATGTTGGTTTCCTTATTTCACCTTGGTCTCTAGCATGTCTTCCTTAGTCCTGTATTATCACCACCCATGGAAAAGGGGTACCATTGGGGGGCCCTCACAATGATAACGTTCCATTTTACCACCATACTTAACAATTTCCATCCTTGAGACTATCATAGTTTACTAAGACTTGGTAATGGGTCATGGTCCATTTTCTCATGAGAAGAGCAGTTGAAGGCCTAGAGGTTAATTGCAACTGCTAAGAAAAAGAAACATACAGAAAAAATAATGTTAAAGAAAGAAAGAAAGAATAGCAATGGACTCTAAAAGCCAATCCAAACTTGAGCTCTACCCTTTCTACATTCACCTCAGTCCCAAAGCAATGATGCTATAGCTTGAAACCTTATGAAGGGGACTTGCAAATATGATAATAGGACAAATAAAAAGGCCGATTAAGGAGTTTGGAAAAACATAACGCTTAGAAAGTGGTAACTCAAAGAAATCACACCCTCCACAAAGGCGCTCATAGAAATGGAATCAATGACACCATAAGCTATGAAGTAACCTCGATGAATATCACTATCACACTTACTCTTGAAGGGTTCATTTATTTCAGTACTTCCACTAGGACATATTCATCTTCTTGGGTCTTTTCTTTCATTGCTTACCTCAGGACATATTCCTCTTCTTGGGTCTTTTCTTTCACTATTTTGGTTGGAACACCTAATCAATCCAGATGAAGGTCCTCCCATATTCAAACTTGCCAACTTACATATAGTCCTAAGGCACTAGTGTGAAATTTGAAAGGGATACTGATGTGAATTGTTCATGTGGCTTATATCTTAAGTAGAAAACATACTTTTCATGATTTAAGGACTAGTATAGCTTATTAACATTGGCTTTACTTGATTTCATATTTTGTTTTGATCACG
This sequence comes from Picea glauca, assembly GCA_000966675.3. Taxonomy (NCBI): domain Eukaryota; kingdom Viridiplantae; phylum Streptophyta; class Pinopsida; order Pinales; family Pinaceae; genus Picea; species Picea glauca. The sequence continues at coordinate 259,652 of JZKD02S0556344.1, read as the reverse complement.
ATGCCCCTTACATGGTTCTTTGAAGGTTGCCCAAGATTTTCACCTAAGATGTTGTTCCTCTATTGTATGATATGGCACATGTGATGCAGAGCAGTGAGTCACCAATGAATTGACACATTCAGATAGTGGGTCTCACATATTTAGGATGAAAATAGACATGTATGTCAACCAAAGTGTAGAGGGTGTGCATCTTAATAATTCTCTCAAATTTAATTGAGGATTGTCTCCTTGTCATTACATTTATTTCAACCCCTTGGGATTGAGTCTGTGTCTAATGGCATCAGTTCCGAGGTATTCCAACTAGCATCATGTCCTATTACTACCACTTGTTGGCATGTGTCATTTGACTCAAAACATGCCCCTATAATGCCCAGATAGTATAACAATAGTAATTGAGCATAACAAAATTGTGAAAGAGTAACACTATCGTAGTCATTATGATCTTACTGTGATACCAATAGGATACTATTAATGAAATAGCATTACATCTTGATTGCCTGATTGTTTCTGTCATTAATGGTGTTATAGGACATACAAGCAAACATGCATTTTTCATATCTATCTTCATTGAGTGAGGGGAGTTCAAATAGAGTAGAGGAAAGTGAGACATCTAGTAGGTCTAAGAGGAGGAGATCAACTAGAGGTGAGAATATCAGAAGAAATTCCATATATGCATGGAATTTGTTCTTGCGAAAGGGAGATCATGTTCTGATGATCATGAGAGCATAGACAATATCAAGTTTCCCTTGAGGTACAAACATATAGTGAAACAATGGATACCTAAGGATCTTCCTGAAATAAACATTGATTTTTGTGTAAACAAAATGATATACTAGATTGTTACATCATCATTACATCGTTTGGGGATATTTTCCATGGATGGCATAAAGGTCTGTTATGATGGATTAACTGAATTGATGGAGTACATTGAAACCTGTTATATCTACAAATATTGGATACGAATAATCAAATATACACAAAGTATGAAAATATATGGCTTGGCTACAAATTATATACAGCTAAAATACAATGATCAAAATAAAGGAGAAACTATCTATATTCATAAAATGCCAAAAGCAATGAGGAATATTGTAGGGTTTGTAAACAGTACATGACCGACGACCACAAATAAACAACCCAATTGTGTATTTGAGGGGCGTGAAGGAAAATGTGTATTCGTATGTGCAATAAAATCAATAGTTGTAGGGGAAGAGTTATTGATTGATTACAATTTGAATCGAATAAATACAAATGTCTCTATTATGGGGGTAGTACATATACTAATTTAACCAACTTGTAAGAAATTCCTTTTATATTTTATGATTTTCATTATGTTTTTTATGGTGTTAATCCATTTGGAGATCTTCGGTTTGTTTACTCAGTGTGTCCTATTTTTTTTATCAACAATAACATTCCTCCTTAGATGTCAATAAAGAGGGAGGATTTCTCATACATTTGAATTTATTTCTCATGATAATGATCATAGTTCTAATTTTACTGTAATGTGGCATGATAATTGTGGTAAATTAGAAGCGGCTTCATAACATGATATTGATGATGATTCGCTCAACGAAATGGATTTGTATGAATCCCCTGACCCTATGGTTTTAATTAGAAAAAAGATCAATAAAGAAAACAAGGAACTAACTTACTTGTTAGATATTCTAAATTAAACTTCTGAGGTAGAAGCAAGGATCAAAGAAGTTATGAAAAGGCTTAAGACATATAAGGTAATAACCATAATTTCAAGTTGTTTTATTTTTATGTCATAAGATGATCAATTATGAAAGATTGATTTTTAAATTTTACATTATCTAAACAAACAAAAATGTTTTATTTCTTATATAGACATTTTTGGATCTTGTTGACACTGACATGCATGGTGTCGATAGTACTGGGGCTGCACAGATGCCACAGGGTCTCGAAGAAATCCATCATATACCTTTCAAGACACAACTATTCGTATATTCACCTTCCGCATTATTAGATGGGAGCCACAAAACACACACCAAGGAAGTGGCCACACATGTAGGCTCTAGAGGTGGTGATGGAGATGAGGCTGATGATTTGAAAAACTATATGGTTGATTTTCCTAAAGCAAGACATGTGACCATCACAGTGACCCTTAAGGGAACATTTATGGTTAACAAGGAAGGGATTCCATTAAATCAAGTTAAATTCCTAGGTAATTTTTAAAATTTTAATTTTTTCATGTTCTCTATGTAGACAAATATAAATCATCTAAATTATTATTTTTAAATTAATAATCATATAATAATTTTGCGTCTAGGGAATAACGATTTTCATAGGTCCTTGGAGAATAAGGAATTGCTTATTTTTGGACCCACCATACAAGAGAGGTGGAATTCCCAGAATTCCAACCTCAAAAAAAAATTGATGGATTATCTCAAAAGCTTTTTTGGTGTAGACACATTTAATACGACCTTGTCCACTGCTACAGCTGACCAATATTTAAAATATACATGATAAACATATAGGAATCACTTGAAACAAAAATATAGGTATGAGAATCCTATGATGATTCTAGAGAGGGAGTGGAAGGCCCTCATTAAGGACACAAAAGAGAAGAAATTGACAGATGAAGGAAAAACACCCTCTCGTCCCATAAGGTAAATTACAATTTCAATTCAATACCTTCAATTTTTTTTAGATGTAAATAAAATTGTGGTATATATTAACATACTTGAAAATTTTGATAATAGGTTGATTAACACGTCAAAGAAAACAAAATCAAGGCTTACCAAATGTGTCCAGCACAGGCTAGGCGAGGGCGGCTACTTGAAGTTGCAGTCACGAATTGTAAGTACCTAAATATATTGTTTGTATCGCCTTAAAACTTTTAGGTAATTCCAATGAATAACATTAAAAATACATACTCTTATGCAATGTAGTGTGACGACTTTGGTAATGAAACCATGGAGGAAGACCTCCAGCTTGGTTACAAGTATGACTATAAAGTTGTAGTTGAACAACGAAAAATCATGGGGTAGTTTCCAAGAACCACTTTGCAGGATAAGGTAAATAAAATTCAATCCACTTCTACCATAAGAGTAAATGGATATGTGTGTCTTTATCCCTTCCTCCCCAACATAAGAGTATATGGTATGTGTGATCCTCATAACATCTAAGGTGACACCTTATTCAACCTTGACTAAAGATCGAAATGTTGATGCTTTGGGGGTTTTATTGGTAAACTCTGGATGAACCCTAGGTCTTAACCCACCAACATTATGAAGGACATGCATAAGTGTGAAATGAACCAACAAATAGTTCTGTTTCCAGGACTTAAAATTATTGTATTGAATGATGAACGAAAAAAACGAGGTTGTACCCATCTTGGGAGGAAATTCAATATTTGTTAACTGTGAAGGAATATGAGTTTTCCTAGCGGGAAACTTGAGGTTTGAGAGTCAATGTGAAGCAATGGAAGGATCAACATATTTACACTGATATGCATGAAAATTTCTTTGTTGATTTTCCCTATTTTTTATATGAATGGCTAAAAAGGAGTACTACAACTAATATTTTTTTGAGGCCACTAGAGTTGATATTTTGGTATCAAGCCATGGTTGATAAGTCGAAGGAATTGGAAAAGAAGTGGGATTGAGCCATTGATTTATGGTTTTCTAGAGAAAAGGACGGGTACATAATCAAATTTGATGTGGATTACATTGATTCTTTCAATGAGGATGAAAGATATTTCATGAAAGGTCCTAGGAAGTGTCCACCAAAAGAAATCCTACTCATGATAGAGATGGTGTTCATATAGAAAGGGTTGTTCATATAGCCTCACATGATAGATGAGTAGACTCCCCTAGTCTAGGGGTGAAAATATGGGGGAAACGTGAGAGAGGACATGGATCCATTGAGAAGGATACAGATTTTTTTGAGATGAAGTGAGGAATGGGATCAACCCACAGGAGAAGAGGAGAAAAATAGTCGAAATATGCACAAGAAGATTTTAGTTAAGAAGTAAAGTGAAATAAAGAGGTTGAAGGAAGATAACAAGGGGCACGCGACAAGGGCTCATGCATGGGATAAAAATAAAAGAGACCACATCAGAAGCAAGTGTGAAAGAGTATGTTGTGTTGGAGAGGAGAACAAATGAGGATAGGTTTGCAAAGAGGCACGAAATTGAGAGTAATTTATTGAATGGGGATGCCAATAGTAGTATTAGTAGTGGGGGCCCAAGATACAAATTTTGAGCCCCTTGGCGATTTTGGAGTGTCACAACCTCGGAGGAAGATTAGGCACAAATTAGAGGTGCTGGAGAAGGAGAGGAAGATGGAGGATCCCCTAGTGGTTGGGAAGATGAATTGGTGATAGTTGATGGTATTGTGTAGCTGGAGGTGCAACACTATTTGGGTCACCTCAAAAGAAATGTTAGAAAAAGATGGAGTTACCCTCCTTTTGAACCACCCCACCTTGCGCATTTGTAATCAAGAAGAGATAAAAATAAATAGTGAGGTTATTGGAATAGGATAAAGAGTAGGCGAAAGAATGATAGGGGATATAAGAGAAGATACAAATGAAGAAGAAGGCGAATTCAGTGCTACTTCACAAAGAATAATATTCATATTGATAATCTCAACACCCATTCGTCAAATTGGACGAAGTAATTCGATATTTAGGATGATGAATTAGGATAGTACCCTAAGGTTACTCGTGTTCCATGGAACAAGAAAGGATGATGCAAAACAACATTGGTTCATGTGTGAAGCAATATGGTCTATGAAGAGGATCAAATATGAAGCAACAAAGATTGTGCAACTGGAAACCATGTTCAGGGAAAGAGACTTGATGTGGTAGATGAATTACAAGGCTACCGCGATAGTGGGATAGACGATATCCCTAGTAGAAATCAAAAGATATCTACTTAAAGAATTTAAAAATCCTAACTTGAGGTCTGAATGTATTACAAAAATCAAGGAGATTATGTAGAAGCAAGGAGAATTCATGTGGGATTATGACCAATGGTTCAATATTTTGTTGAATTAGATGAAGTTATAGATGAAATACATCCACCATAGATAATGGTTTATTGTGGGGTTACTCCCCCATATCCAATTCTCACTCACCTAGAAAAAGGTGAGGACTCAAGTAGAAGTAGTGTAGATTTCAATGTGCTTGGATGCTACACCAAGAGGGGTAAAGACAACAATAGGATTGGCATAGGTGCAGTCATAAATAACCAATATAAGAATGAAAATGAAGGACATGGAAAAAGGATAAAGTCACACACGAGCACATATGGTGCACCACATGTCGATCTAGAGGACATCACAAGAATGAGTGACCTATACTTGGAAACTATGTGGTGATAGACACACCAAGTTTATCATCGACCAGGAGTTAGACAGAGTGGTGTGGGATTTGCAGGAAGTGGGTCCATGTACCACCCCACTGCCCAAATTTGGAGAAATATCAGAAGACACATAATACTTTTCTTTTTAATTATGTAAGTTCATGGGACATGATGTCAAAAACTGAAAATAAATCTAGTTAATGTAAGACAACAACCACAATGTGTTTCAGTTGCAATAAGAATAAAAGGGTGGTGATCATGGCAGTGATAAGAGAGGAGGATACCAAATAGGTCCCATAGGTAGATATGGGAGTGGTCACATATGAGGATATAGAGGAGGGGGAGGTATCCCCCGCAGTTGTTTCAATTGTGGATAAATTGGTCATGTATCAAGTTTTTGTACCAAACTGTGTACTCTCTATGGGTACTACCATAGCCCCAAGAATGTCACCAAGGATTGTCCTGACTTACTAAATAAGTGGAAAGAAAAAAAAGAGCATTGTAGCATGGTGCATTCAAAGCCACGTAGAAATAATAATAAGAATGTGGAGTTTTTTGTTGGAGTGGTTACCCGAGGAGAAGCGAAGATTGGAATGGAATTCAAGAATGGTGAAATATCAAGTCCAATGCCAAAGGGAAAGGAAATGAGAGGAGATGTGGCATGTGACACAAATTTTTCTTGAAGAGGTTCAAATTTGGGAAGAAGTTTAATTTGTGATGCAGAGGTCACTTGGAGAATATCGTGCCCTGAAGAATTCCAACACGCGACACAAAGTTCGTTGGAGGAATCCTGCATGCGCGAAGAAATCCAATGTGAGACACAAATTCCTTGGAGGAAGTGTGCAGATAGAAATATATGTGATGCATTGAGCAAACATAAATTGAGGAACATATCCTTGAGGAGTGGAAGTGCTTTGTGCATGAAGAAGCATTGTGTGAATCAGTTTGCGAGATAAACATTGAAGATCAAGTAAGTAATTTCCTATGTTGTTGTTTGATATTGATAAATGATCCTGATGCTACAAGAAAGTTGACATAGATTCTAGGTACCTTCATGTGGGAACAACTGATCGAGAATACCATATCATCCCCCCTACCAGAAATATATCTAGGTAAGTTCAATAAGAATAAGACATAGGACATGAATTCAAGATAAAATCTGGGCTTTGTGGTTATGAAATGTATGGAGTCATATTGGATCTAGGTTCTGACATGAGCATCCTACTGAATAAGTCATAGGAGTTTAGGGGGAAACTGAGTTTGGTCTAGTCTCAAATCCATCTATGGTTGGCGAATCAGTAAAGGATCCACCCTATAGTTCTACTGGAACAAGTATAGGTGAATATAGAAGGGGTGAATACGAAGGATGACCTTGAAGTAATATATGTTATGGATGACTCTGATATGTACAGTTTACTACTTCGAATTGATTAGGCCTTCGACAATAATCTGGTGCTGAATTTGAAGAAGAGTTAGATGTCGTTTAAGACATACACCCTATGCATGACTGAACCTATTCATTCTAGTGTAGGGAACATATACAATGATTCAATGTATGAGGATGCATACAGATCTATTATTGAGAACATCTATAAGATCACCAGACAGATGGAACATTACATCAATCCCATCAAAGATGGAGAGTGAAGTTGGTGGAGTGTGAATTCCTATGACACTGACTCCAAAGAAGCCATGGAAAGGTTGAATAATAAGCTTTATGAGGTCTCCATTTGTATATTTTCGAGAATAACTAAAAATGTGTGCTAGATAGGAAATGAGTTATGTGATTCCCCGCTATTTGATGGAACAAGGACAATATAGGAATTCCTAATGCATATGGAGAAGGACATCATAGTAGAATGAAGGATTCAAGCCATGGATATCATGGTGAGGGGCACACATGTGCAGTGGTGGTCAATGCATCATGCAAATATTTAGGACTAGGTGAAGATGTTTGAAAGATCAAAGTTAGGTTCCATCCTATACTAGAATTTGAAATGGCCAACCAATACAAGGTTATTGAATATTTCCAATAACACATTTCTTTTTGTGAATGATGTTGGACCTATACGAATATTCCTCAAACCCAATGGGTCCATTGTCTCGTTCATACTATGGATATGGTTCTAAGGAGATGGTATATTCAGGAGAAATTGAGGAGGAAAATGGTAGAGGAGACCCATGCAAGTTTACGATTTTGTTCAACATTCCTCTTCATAGCAGAAGATCTAGTTCAAAGAGAGGACCTCCTCCATGTTGAGGACTTTATATTTCATCGATAGTGCAAGGAAGCCACACCAAGGGTAGTATGCCCATATCATTTGCTAGTAGAAAAAATGAAAGAGGTTTTCCACAGTTGGAAGGTTGATGTTGATAATATTGATGATGATGACCCATGGGGGATAGATATCAAAGAATTCGAAGGTGAGTGCACACTGAAAGGAAATGTAGTGGAGATGGATGCACCAAAATATGATCATTCAATTAATAATAAGAAACATAATATTGTCACTAAGGAAGCGCCTAAAATGGCCATCATTGGAGATTATAAGGATAAGGAGATTGTCACTCAAGTTGTTGACCTTCTCAAGGAATATGGGGACTTGTTTTTCCATAGTTTCTACGAAATGAATGGAATTGCAGGATCATTAGGGGCTATGAAAATTCAATGCAATATGGATTCCAAACTGAGCAAGAGGAGACATTATCTATTAAATCCAAAATACAGGGAAAAAGTGTGCAAAGAACTGGAATGGATGATGGATGTTGGAATCATTGTTCCTATGGAGGAGATTGATTGGATTAGTGCTATGGTTTGCTACCTAAGAAAACTAGTGATAGTCAAATATGTGTAGATCTTATAAGTATCAATGCATCCTATGTCCATGACCCTTTCCATATCCCTTTCACTAATGAGGTGTTGGAAAATGTTGGAGGATGAGAAGTTTACTCTTTTACAAATGCCTTTTCGGGGTATCATCAGGTTCAGATCACAGAGGAGGATAAAGAAAAAAATACCTTTGTAATAGAATGGGGCTATTTTTCTTACAAAGTGACATCGTTTGGACTAAAGAATGCCTCACATGTTTTTCATGGATTGTGGTTGCAACCTTCAAATAGTTCATCCACATGTTTCTAGAGGTTTACTTGGATGACTAGAGAGAGTTCAGTTTGTTGAAAGAATGCATGCAATCCCTTCAATTGACATTGGATCAATGCCTTCAGCTCCAGATTTCATTAGATTTGAATAAATGCATCTTTTTGACGTCGTTTGGGACTCTGTTGGGGCATGTAGTTTATAAGGATGGACTATTGGTTGACTAGGATAACATTGTTTCTATATTAGATATGGTATCCCCTACCTCATTCCATGATATGTGTGCCACATTGGGCCACACAAGATACTATAGATGGTTTATCCAGGGCTATGCAAAAAAAAAAATCCTCATTGAAGAAGTCATTTCACAAAGATAATCAATACATTTGGAAACAATAATCTAATGAAGCCTTGGATATTCTAAAAGAGAATACTAGTCACTATGATGATTCTGGTTTATCCCAACTGGTCTAATATAATTTATGTTCATTTTGATGTGTTATCCATTGAGGTGGGAGTAGTTCTCGCACTCCCAAGTGAGGATAATATTGACCATCCAATATATTTTTCCAGTTGTAATTTCTATGATGCAGAAAAGAATTATAAAACAACTAAGCGTGAAGGCCTTGCCATGGAATATTCCTTGGAGAAGTTTCTATGTTAGTTGTTGTGTACCCCTTTCAAATTCTTTGAATACCACTACGTGCTCAAGTATTTGGTCAACAAGCTAGTGTTATGAGGAAGAATATGTTGTTGGTTTGTTCTCTTTTAGAAGTTTGACTTCACAGTTGTAATCAAATCAAGAAAATATAACTTTGGCTCAAACCATCTAACATGGCTTGAGAGTGGAGAGGCTAGTTGGAGCTTAGATGACAAACTACCATATGCACAACTTTTCCAAGTCGAAGAAGTTTCTAATCAAATCGACAAGATCGTTGAATTTCTCACATTAGGACAAGATCCAATAAGGTATATCGAAGCTCAACATCATCAACTAGTGACCCATAGTGCAAATTATCAGTTGATCATTGGGAAATTGTATAAGTTGGGATTGGATGGCATCCTGCGAATGTGTGCATTAGAGAATGAATGAGAGCCTATTTTGTATGAACCACATGAGAGTAATGTAGGAGGGAATAATGTAGGTAAATCCATATCACGAAAAGTTCTACATGAAGAGATTTTGTGGCCCTTCCTCTTTGAAGATACCAAGGAATATTGTAAATGCTACAATGTATGTCAATGGATTGGGAATCTTTTCCGAAGAGATGAGATCCCTTTTTTCCATTCATAGTCTTGGAACCCTTTGAAAAGTGGACAATTGATTTTGAGATACATGTCACTACATTACAAAAAAGGGATAGGAAATTCGATTAGAATAGGTCACCCATAGCTTTGTCACATAACAAAAGACTAAGGCACATTCCAAAAATCACATCACTAGTACAAAGAATATCTACTATAATCTCTTTGACTATGGGGTGTCATTTGGAATCTATACTTATTTCCGGATTGATCCCATTGGCTAGTTCTTTGTCTCATTTTGAATGACCCCTCTGACTATTTTCCACTCTATATATATCAACTTATTCCCATGTAGTCCTTGTAGAAATTATCCACATTCAATTTTTCTTCACCACTTCCCATCACCAACATTCCTGATTTCCCCCAAACCCCTTGCTACCTTTCCACTTTCCACTTATTTTCCCACTCCTCAGTTTAGATCCCATACCATGGCCCATCTTCACAAACATTCTTGGATGTGTGATTCCCAGTTCATCTAGATAGCCCAAGAACCCATAGTCCATTTTTCATGAAGATTGACATTTCATCATTAGTTGTTAGGCATAGGGCCTGCCCTATTACTTTCTAGCAAGATACCACCTTAGTCCTCACAGTTCCTTCAATTGTTCTTCGGAGTTGTAGCAATCCACCAGCTCTTTAATGCCGAAGCTATTTTTCCTGTTGCCATGGATAATTTCCTTTATTGAAGGAGAGAGACAAATACTGTGAACTCTCTATTCCTCCAAGCTAGGAGGTCCTCATATTCTTTATTATATTTCTAGAAAAAAAATACAAGCAGAGGATGCTAACCTCTCTTGATGGAAATTTTTCTTGGGATCTACTTCCTGTAGGTCCACAAGTAATTGGGAGAAGTTCTTGTGACTTTGATTTAGTTCAGTTAAGCGATCGATGTCTGGTTGGTATGTTTTAAGCATATCCCTCATTCAACACCACATACACCATGAAAGGGGATGAGCGAAGCATCTGGCCAACTGGCGTCCACAACCATCGCTTACATTAGGGCTTGCTCGACTCATTCTGGGACCCATGTCGAGTTGCAACTACATCCTAGACATATAATTTTCTCTTACTCGAACCCGACTGCAACCACACCTTGGTTTGATTCTTTAGTCCACCACTAATGATGATTTTCTCTTACTCAAGACAATCATGACGGATGAGTGAAGTAATAGTGGTGTGGACTTGTTAGCACCCAAACATCTGGGTAAATATCACACATTCACATAAACAAAGGTGTGCACTCTTAGTCCAGTTTTTCATGCACCTAGGTAGAGGCGCAAAGATTAACAATAAGTGCACTTCAGATCAAGTTTTTTTAATGCACGCCAAGTCTATTTTTTCTAATGCATGACAGTCTGAGTTTTCTGACATGCACAAAAAATAAAGAAGACACACATTGGAGTCAAGAAAAAAGTCTTTGATAAATATTCATGAATGATTACTACCAACAACACAAGGGAACATAGAGAAGACAGAATATGATCTAGAAAGGTCATTAAGATTGCTCAGGTTCCAGAAAGGCTGAGTGGGATGTAAGCAGGTGACAGGAGCGTGTGAGGTTGTTAGTTAATAGAGTGAGTCATGAAGATAAAAAGAGACAGAGTTCCTGAGACGACAAGGATATCAAATAAAGTAACGAGAACATAAACTAATTTACTCTCTTGTTTGTTTCAGTGGGTTTCTGCTAGTTATTCATCGTTAAAGGGCTAGTCCATTAGCTCTCTATGAGCCTCTATAGAATTTTAATGTCTTGAATTATATTATGAGTCTGTTATATGTGAAATGTATTAAAGAATGTGTATGACACAATGTATTGTAAATATGGGGAGTTATTTAAAGGGGTATGCTAATTTGTTGCTATCAAATATGATTTTCTTAAAGTATTCATGTGTGTGATGGAATGAGGATGATAATAAACCTACATTGATTTTGAGCCTATGATGTGTCAATTATGTGTTTGACTGAATTTTTTGTTTATGTTATGTCTTGTTATATGTTAATCAAAGTGCATTGAATGATACAAATATCAACCCATATGGATCTATGTTCTTTTATCCTTTCATCCCTGACACAACACAAAATGGTCATTGTGATCCTAATAGCATCTCGGGTGAGACCTTCTTCAACCTTGCCTGAATATTGATATGTCATTTCTTTGGGATTTTTCTTTGTAAACCATGAACAAACCATGGATTTTAACCCCCTAGCATTAAGAAGGATCCACACAAGCTTTAAAGGACCCAACATCATAATAAATATATTATACATAAATATATCAATATATCGAGACATATATATATACTATATTATTTATATATATGATATATATATTAATACAATAATATATAAAGAGTAATATTATTGGTTTAAATGTTAAAAGTGGGTCTAATGATTAAGAACATATGGTTCCTCTTAAGAGATCACAAATTCAAATCCAAAAGAAGGTAGGATATATATACCTCTTTAAACTTTACCACTTATATATTACTTATATTATATTATATATATATATATATATATATATATATTCTTATTTATTATATATTAATTTCATATAAATTATTTCTTTATTAATTATATCAATAATATATTTATAATATATTAATTTATTGGTTCATATATATCATAGAATATATTTACACATATTTAAAAATATAATAGACACATAATATATTTATATTGCTAAATAATTTTGAGCTAGAAATGTATTTAACATTGGTCAAGTTCTAAAATTAGGTCTCCTCAAATTGTTATATATATATATATATAATTAATTATATCATATATTTATAATATATTTATCTTATATTAATTTATTGGTTAACATATAACATCGAATATATTTATGTTAATAAATAATTTATTATTTACTATGAAGATATTTACAATTAATTTTTAAAATTATAAATATATTTTGGATTTATATAATTATTTAACATTATCAATATATTATATTTTTAAATATAACATTTCTAACATTATAAATATACTAAATAATATAGCATTATCTAAAATATAAATAATATAATATTAAAACTATTTTATGATGATGGTGGTAGTGGTTAACATCACTTAGGTCAAAATTGATTTGTTGGATCTTAAGAATAATAAGATATTACTTGGATTTCTTTAAAATGTTATTTTTATACTTGAAAAACATTAAGAGAAGACGTTGTAAAATCAATAAAGTTTTGATGACTTAGAAGGTTAGGAAGGTTCGTGTTGTGACAAATATTTTTAAATTGGGATCTAATTTGGGTGTACTTAGGGAACTCTAGGAGAAAGTGCTTTTCATCTTCAACCTTCTTGGTGTCACAAAAGTGACATATTCTTTCTTTCCATGTTTCACTATGTAGCTCCTGAGAATTAGTTCTTATTTTAGCAATATTGATTCTCTTATTTTAGCAATATAGATTGTCCTTAAATTTAGCTTGCACACTACTTTTAATATAGTCTATATTATGTAAAATAACTTCTTTTTTTATTCTTCATTGATATATCCAAGACTTCGCATCATTATGCCATCCCATCTTGATTCGTTGGTGATTTTGGCTAGAGTCCAAAGGAATTTTAGGAAGCATCTTGTCATCCACGTTGTTTATCTTATTCTTGTAGATTAAGTACCTAGTCATAGATGTTCTCTCAATAGGGGAAATAATCACTTCCATGAAGAGGATATGATAGGATAGTGTGTATTGCCCTTAGTTTTGAGAGTATAAGTTATATAATTATTTTGGATCTTCTCTATCTTTCTCCAGGATTCTTAAGAGATATTGCATATCCAAAATTCACATCCATATAAGATAACATGAGTGACAAGAGTCTCAAAGAGAAGCCTTTTCTTACCCTATAGCCAAAGGTCTATTAGTAAGTGATTATTGGATTTAATGATCATAATCTTTGTTTTGTCATTGTTCGCAATCATACCTAGAGAATAGGTCCTTGAGGATTCTAAGCTTTTGAGGGATTCATTTCATCGACATAGAGAAGAAGGATGATTACTATACTAGCAAGAGTTGGTCCAACACAAACTACAACTTCCAAACAATATTTGAATTTGTCAATGTAAATGCCAAAAAGGGCAGGCGATAAGGGAAAACCTTGCATGACTTATATACAATAGTTAATTTCTTTTGACCAACCCTCCGTTGAATGATAACTGTAAAACCAATGCTACCTTTAAGTCTTTTTCCATGGTTTCCTATCCATATGCTTATCTTCTTTTCCAAAATACTTTGATATAGCATCAACCCTTAACATGGATGGATTTGACGTGTCCCTAGAAGTTTCAAACAAATGACTTAACTTAAGGAGTTCCTTAAGAGAGCACTACCTCACACACTGCTCTAGACCAAATGGATTGCTAGTTTTTTCACATTACAAATATGTTTTGGATTTATGTTTTTTAAATTTATATTTTAATTCTCAAATCTACTAATCCTAACTATCATAACTAGGTTGATATAAATAGATCAACATTATTTTCCACCTTTCCAAATTAATGGTTGCTATCCTTCATATCAACCACTTTTACTAGTGTAGTTGTGTTAGTTAGATTTTCAATATAAAAGCAAATAGAAAATTTTAATGAGAATTTTAATGTTGATTTTTAATTCAAATCTTTAATCAAAGTTAAAAAAGATTTTGCAATTTATAATTATTATTATAATATAATTTTTTTATTAAAACAAAAAAAAATATAAGTATTATTACTTATTTTTTGTTTTTATATAAGGTAAAAACAATCAGTTGTAAATTAGTCAAGATTTTATCTTTAATTATATTTAAAATTGTAATTTTTAATAAGGTATTAAGATAGTGTTATAAAAATTGTATTTTTCTTGTTTTATGTAAAGTTATTTAAACTTACTATTTCTTACTGAAAGATAGTTAGAGATATTATTAGTATGGATTCTGTTGAAGTGTGCATTTGAGTTGTTTCAATCTACGCAATTGGTATTAGAGCATTCTGGTCATGTGCGGGGTATCGGCTGTATTTTCGCCTTCCAATCCAAGTAGAGTTTGGGATACTGGTCTCTGAATTTCTCTAAGGGAAAGGTTTCGTGACAGGGCCTTCATAATTTTTTTTATATATGCTGATATTTGTTTTGTGTGATTCATATTGCAGGATGTATATTATAAAATTTTATTTTCAATTATCAAAAATTATATATGCTGATATTTGTTTTGTGTGATTCAAATTGCAGGATGTATATTATAAAATTTTATTTTCAATTATCAAAATTAACTAGTATTGTGTTATATTTGTAAATTTGAATGGTTAAGTTTGTATAATTTAAATATTAGTGGATTATATAACTAAATATAATTTAAATAACTAAAAAATTAATTTTTTTTTTTAAATTGTATCACCAAATTCTATGAAAAATACCAAAACTTAAAACATTTAAAAAACCAAACTGAAAAATAAAAATATCTTAAAAATGAAAAAAAAATTATATTAAAAAAACAAAATCAAAATGCTCTTTGTTATCTGAAAAAAGAAATTAAGTTGCAACGATATAACTATCTTGGAAAGATAAAAAGCAAATTATTTGAAAAAATAAACACAAAAATAAAATGCTGTTTCTGATCTTAAAAAGTAAATTAAGATGTAACGATATAACCAGGAATTAGAGGTGTCCAACTGTGTTGGAACTAGTATACTAGATTGTTGATGCATATTTAATAATTAGATGGATTTTAAGGTATATTGAAGAATATGTTTCATTTTCTTTTAAATGAAATGTGGTAATGAAAATTTGAAATTTTATATATTTTTAAAATTGAAATTTTTGAAATTAATAGAGATATTATAATTTTTGAAATTAATATAGATATTATAAATTTTGAAATATAAAAATAATTTATAGTAAATTGTGTTGTTATTTTTTATTAAATATCAATGACATTTAATTGTTAAATTTTAATTTAATTAATCAACACATAACACATAATATATTAGAAATTTTTTTGGAGATAAAGAAATTATATTTTATTATTATTTTTAAGCCAATTAATTAATTTTTAAATAACATTTTACACACCTTTATTTTTCCAATTCATTTTTTTTCTCATTATGATAAAATAAGAAATTAGAAATATCCTTTTGAATATCAAAAATCCAAGGAGTACTATTATTTACAATTTTTTTATTTTGTAGTTTTTAAGATAAGTGTTAAGAAATTAAAAATATTCATTTTTATTTTGTAGTTTTTAAGATAAGTGTTAAAAAATTAAAAATATCTTTTTGAATATACTATTTTTTACATTTTTTTATTTTGTAGTTTTTAAGATAATTGTTATTTTTCTCTTCGGTCTTTTGAGGCCTTTACTAATCACTAGAAAAAAAATACTTAAGTTTTGGGAAAAAGTAAAATATTTGAATATAATATGGAATTCAAAATGAGAAAATTATAGTCATTGGGAATCAATTTAAAAATCTATATGAAGTAATTTTTTTACTTTTTATTGAAGAGATAAGGAATTTCACCTATTGGAAGTTGCAACTCCATGAAAACCTATAAAAATGTAAGGATTCTTGACCTTCGAACCCTTGATCAAGGCTTATACCTTCATTCTTAGCTTTCATTTCTGGTTTTAAATATTCTATTAAAAATTGAAACCTTGAGAAAGACTTAAAACCTCAATAATGTAAAACCTAAATGGAGATCTAGATAAACTATTTTCAAGTGCTTAGCATACTAACATGTGCTAAATTTAAATTCATGAATCAACCCAATAGATTATTGTTAGATCCATAAAGAAGAAAACAACAAAAACATAATAGAAATAACCGAAGCAATCAAGAAATCATGATTAACAAAGATAAATAGAATATTGGCAGAAAAGGCATACTCTATAATCATCAATGAGTGAGAAAATAATAATGTACATAGACATACATATATAATACAAATATACCATAATTTTCATGTAACTGTATAACAGCTAGGTAAACCAATAAACATAAATTCATTCTTGCTTGAAAAATTGCCACTACTTGACAATCAATCCTCTCTTAACTCGGAAAAAATAGCAGAATCTAATGTCTTCTACTAAATTGGAGGTTTAAGGGTGATCACAAACTCATTTGGTGGTTTCAAGATGACCACAAACCAATCTGGTAGTTTCGAGATGACCACAAACTGAATGTCTAGAAGAAGATTATGTCTTCTACTAAATGGCATGGTTTTAAGTTGACCATAAAATATAAATAACAATATGTTCATGAACAATAATGCATACCAGGAACTAGGTTGCATACTTGATCATCTGTTCACAGGCTCTAAATCAAACTTGGAACCTGACTAAAAATTTTAGATTTCCCCCCTGTCAAAGACAAGTGGTTCAAATTCTCTTGACCATGATTCACAAGTATGGACAAGAAGAGATCCAAAACCTGTATAAGCTATTGGAACAATGTGTATTATTTCACAATGTATATAGGGATGAATATCGAAACATTGATCTATCATCTTATCATTATCAACTTCATTGACTTCACTGATCTGATCACTATCAACTTCATTGACTTCACTGATTTTGTTGTGAGAAGATTGCATGCTTATTTCCTATTTTATCATCTGTTCACATACTTTGGTCCCTCAATCTAAGATTAATATCTCATATCCCCCCCCC